>CM055973.1:6040000-6332500 GCA_029531755.1 Holothuria leucospilota
GCCGATCTTAGTTGCGATCGAATCACAGGACATTCAGCCAAAAAGAGTTTTTGCTCTAGACCTGAAATTTTATTTAGAAGTAGTTCCTCTTTAAGACGTCTCTCAGCAGCCTTCTGCTTACCATATCTAATAGCAGCCAGACGAAATTTTAATTTGAGATTTTCCCAACGTAACGCAGGGTTTTCTGAATTAGGATTTTCCGCATCGATACGGATAATATCATTGATAATGTTGGTGAAAGAGGCGTCATTTAAAAGGGAGTTATTAAATTTCCAGTAGCCCGGGCCGCTTTTCATAGACGTGAGCATAAAAGACAGTGATATAAATAAATGATCGGATTGGAGACCGGGTGAAAATGAAACGTCATTTACATTATGCTCTAAATTACGAGAAACCAAATAAAAATCAAGTCTGCAATGGATCCCAGGAGTGATAGTTAGAACTCCACGTATAAAACTTAAGAAAACGGAATTTTTTTTTCCCTCCAAATATCTACTAAATTGAAAGTGGTCATTAAAGTTAAACATTCATCCCTGGCCTTAAATTGGTTTTACGTAAACCTCCTACCTTATCTAGATCCAAATTAAACACAAAGTTAAAATCACCAGCCATAACAATAGTATCACAATAAAAAATTACTCAATTCGTTTGATAAAATCCTTAAAGAAAGATGGACTATCTACATTAGGACCATATATTCCAACAACGGTGATTATTTTATCCAACAGCTTCAAATCAACTATTAAATACCTTCCGTGCAAATTTGCAGTATGTTTCAAAATATCAACATTTAAGGACGGGCTAAAAAGTAAACAAACGCCTCGACTAGTTGTAGATCCATGTGAGAATAGAATCTTGCTTCCCCATTCGTTAGTCCAATACTTTTCATCACTAATACAGCTGTGCGATTCTTGAATTAAGATGACGTCCGATTTGCGTCTATGCAAGTATGCAAACAGTCGTCTGCGTTTCTTGGATTGTCTAAGTCCTCTGGCATTGAATGAGAGGAATTTTAAGGTTGCCATGTGATATCACAGGAAAACAAATACGTAGACATTAAAGGGGCATCACGATTTAAGTATGTAAACAAACCGTAAGTTGCAGTTTTGCGAAAAAACTTACATAATGAATACATAAGGAATAAATCCACAGTTAAAGGAGACATAATAAGAAATAAAAAGAATCCTATCCAAATGGACGAAACGAAAGTTGATCCTGGCGGAAAAAGCAGTTCCTTCTCCATCAAGAAAAGTCCTACACAAAAACGTGCTGGTAACAGGGAACGAAAAAGTCCGACAGGGCAGGAAAGAAAGTGTCATACATGACGTATGGGCTTAAACCTTCGATATGAATCAATGGCTAAATAAAAAATATACCATTCTGGCTGAAGGGTAAAAGAAATGTGAAATTTCAGACCAAAAACAGCATGATGTTTGGATTTCTTTATGCACCGGTACCATCAAAGTTGTAAGGGTGTCCATCCGAATTCCTCCAACGTCCTCCATAGAAGCGGAGTTTTGTGCCCTGTTGGTAGAGTGTGGCCACCTCCTTAGAATATTTCCTCTTCTCTTTTAGATCTACCATAGTGAGGTCATCAATTAAAAAATAGTCCTCCTCAGAAAGACGGGAACGTGAATTTCTTAAAAGAGTGACTTTGTCCATGTAAAACGAAACTTTAACCAGGATATGCCTAGCTCTCCCTTCAACAACTCGTCCGTCCCGGTGGGCTCTTTCTATGTGGCAATTTTCCACCCCAGCTTTGGCGAAGATCTCCCTGGCTAAGTCAACTGGTCGTTCCCCTTCCTCTGTTCTAACACCAACAATTCGTAGATTATTTCTCCTCGAGAAGCGTTCCTGTTTGTTTATTTGTTCTGCCTGTGTTTGTCTTTCTTCTTGTAACTGTTGCACTTTATTTTCCAAAATTCTCACTTTATCATTAAGCTTCTTGTTTAGGTTATGTAGTTCTTTAATTTGCTTGGTATGATTGTCCACAATACCTCTTAGTTCGGTGTTCAGATCTTGTAACTGCTGAGAGATATTTCGCATAGCTTGATCGAGCACTCTACTGAACTTCGATGGTAAGTCCTCGCCCTCACTCTCAAGTAATTCCACGTCAGCCATGCTTGTACCTAAGGTACTAACGTTAGGATCAGATTGCGAGTGGCCTAAGCTAGCTTGCTGGCTGAGGCGTGCAAGTTCTTCACGTTTTTTCTTACCGTACGAACCTAACGGACGTCCACGTCTAGGTGGATTTGTCTGTGACATATCCAAAAACCAGATGGTCAGGAGCAAAATGTAATATGTCCGGCGAAGCCTTCGTAAAAGATAAATTCGTCGAGAGCCCAGAGAGGTTTGTACTACTCTCCCGCCATGACAGGCTCGTTCCTCCTATTATTATTATTATTATTATTATTATTATTATTATTATTATTATTATTATTATTATTATTATTATTATTATTATTATTATTATTATTATTATTATTATTATTATTATTATTATTATTATCATCATCATCATCATCATCATCATCATCATCATCATCATCATCATCATCATCATCATCATCATCATCATCATCATCATCATCATCATCATCATCATCATCATCATCATCATCATCATCATCATCATTATTATATATATATATATATATATATATATATATAATATATATATATATATATATATATATATATATATATATATATATATATATATATATATATATATATATATATAATATATATATATATATATAATGCTCGGAACGCCTGTGTGCTAGACGCGCACTCGACGGGTGCCCTACTATACAAGCAGTCTTGTGGCTTTCAGTTTTTGCAACCAGAATTTATGTGACGAGAGTAACCTCTTGAACAACACAAAAGTAAAATAGGCCTAACATGAGCAAAACTGCCTGTGCTTTTACACAGGAAACCTGATAACGGCTACTTCCGGGTTTTTGCCAAGAAAACTTATCATGTTTATTTTAACGAAGGTGGACCTTTCTTTTCTTCAACTGAACGAACGATTCGAATGAGTACTGAGTTTTGTAATTCAGCGATTTTCGTCGCACATAAGTTTTTTTTAATACCCAGTATCTTGAATAGTGGACTGCTTTCAAGTTCGATTGTACCCAGCTCTTCCATATGAAAGAAGTACATTTCCCATAGAACTGCGCTTAAAAATAATTTGATATCATTGAGCCTTTTTTACTGATTTAATATTTATAACAAATTAAACTAATTTTTTTGAAATAGTCAAAGCATCAGAATGAGGGAATTGTTACAATATTTCACTTGTTGTCTCCTTCAAATTTTCCGATGTGGTAGAAATATTCCTAAGTGGAATCAGTACTTTCGCTTCTCCCATCTCGAAAAGCGAAAAGCACAGTCAGACATCAGTAGCTAGCTCAACACTTACGATGATTACTACAGGCATATACAGTGTGTATTGTACAGTGTGTACTACAGGCAAATCGTCGACAGGTGTTGCATGACCTGTGAAAAGATCAATATGAATATTCATCAATGGATGTGAGTGGATTTGATGGATTTGGTTTTCCCGAAGAGAAAACTGCTTTAAAATAAAGGAAAAGTAAAAACAGCTCTGGAGAAATGTGCAGACCGTAGTATAGAACAGAAATTTGAAGACGGATAGAGGGCGTATGCACAGTGGTTCCCAATGAATGTCGTGTACTGTGTACAACTAATACTACGGTCTTGAGCAAGAATAGCATGATTGCAGTTAATAAAACTTCCCAGGTATCGTAACTTGTCCCAATTATTACCATTTTTTTATTTTAAGATCTTAGGAGAATTGTTGTCATAGACGGCCACTCTAGGCGGTTTCATTTAAAAAACAACAACTTTGAATTGAACTGAGATAAGATTTATTGCTTTCTGTCTCAACTGGGAACAAGGCAATGGTGTGTATGTTTTAGGGTATGTGCTTACCTTCTGACCCAGAAAAAATAAACGGAATACTTACGCCATCAAAGGACTTGTTAAGGGTATGGTATTCCTAATCATGCTATAGTCACAGCATCCTTTGCAAGTGTTCATATTTATGAAATTCCAATTAGAATTATTAATGTGACAGTTATGCTGCGAAAAAATGTTGTTCTCTCTAATTTTATATTTGTTATGGTATAAAAATTCAATCCTAACTTTTTGTTGGTCATGAAACGCCGGACACAATTTGGAGCTACCGCCCACTGTCTGCGCAGTTTCAAGATTTTTGTAATTCCACCTCTGATGACCTCATATGAACTTCGACCTCCAAAAAACACATTTGGTTTCCTCTCTTAGTCAGGCAGCATTTGTCATGATTTAACACCTACTTCGAAAAATTTGCCAAGTTTGATTTTTCACTTTTATGTGTTCATTGACATCGTAAAGAACACTTTTCAACTTGGTGTCAAATTCTCAACGACGCTTTTCAAATTGAGGGCGATGTTTCTAATTGGCTGCAAAAATCAGTGAAAACCAATCTTACTTATTTCGTAAGGTCAGAGTTACACTTTTCAAGAAATTGCCATTTCAGTTAGGTATACCCAACACACTTTAAACTACCCTTATTTTGTAGCTCTTGAAAAGCTCTTTTACTTGGTATATATTTTGTTGGAGGCCCCTGTGAAAGAAAATTTGAAAAAATTACCGATGGCCTAAGGGTGACCTTAAGAAATTGTTCCCAAAACCGGGGTTTTTGACCATTCCAGTAAAAAAATCTCATCTTAACAGTTTACATCATATCTGCCCAACTATTCTTCCAAAACAACTTGAATATGTACCAAATATACATAAAAAGTTTCAGGGGCATACCTAGTTTCATTTTTTATTCCCCCCAAAAAGGTCAAAAATGCAAAAAAATGTCCATTTTGGGGGAAAATCCCTGGGTTTTCAAAAACTCGTACATCCCACTCAGAACCCACCCTCATGACAATATTTGCTTCTTTGACATCCCAAAAGATTTCTTGTTGTTATGCAATAAGTAATTCCAATCTGCTGCCACCGTTTTCTTAGGGAAAGCAAATATTATGATCGATACATTACATGGTTTATGTCCCAAATTTTTTACAGGTCTCTTGGCCTTGGTCTGAGGTAAGTATTGCTAACATTTTTGCTGTTTTATTGTAAAATGTTTTAAAGAGAGTCTTATAAGGTTCAAAACTTTATACTTCCGCCTGAGATTTGGTCGAAAATAGTATGTTTCCTGGGCTTGATTTATAAGAAGCGCTGGCGCGATCACGCGCTCCTTTAATTACCCCGGTGAGCGCAATTCGTCGCTCTCCCAAAAATCTACTAGCGCGCAAGAGAGCAATGCGACTACGCTCCACAATAAAATACAGCAGGAGCTTCTTCCAAATTTTATCCAGTCTGTTTACAACTGCTTCTAAACTGCGCCATTATGTTTTGAAATGTAAAAACCATGTCAGCAGTGATCGTTCTGCACGTGTTCCCAAAATTGCTTCTATTATCCTTTTACACATTAAAGCCAATGGGAAAATCTAGCACTTGAGGCGGACAAAAACACCCACTTAAGGCCCACTGACGTTGTCCGTTGCAAGCATCAGAAATCTGACGACTTACATTTAGCAAGTTGCAAGCAAATTTGCTGTAGAGGTGTGGGTGCGTTTATACAGTACATATACACACTGCTATATGAAACTTCAGTCCTCACGGCAAACACGTGCGAGCCTACACACAGTTCGTATATTGGGAATTACACGATAGGATGGCGTGAAATAGCCAAACCAACATTGCGGGCTGCATTCTTAGTATTTCTGTTTAAACGAGCGTCCCCTGGACGACTTCGGCCATGATTGTATGACGGTCTAATCTGAGAAACCGTACAGTACGTGAACCAATTTTATTAAAGTTGCGTAGGCCTGAAAGAGAGCTGATTTGGGCTATTTATACGAACAGGATAGGAGTACAAATACACGTAGGCTTCTGCACTTTGCTTGGGAAATGAATTAATCGACATTGAATAAAGTGTCAGCGAGATTTCCGACACTTAACTATTTGGTCATTGAACTGGCTGACAGTCATCGTTTTGAATGAGAACATATCAAAGCAAAGCATGGGGAGAAAAATGTTATCAACATTCCGGGGGAGGGGACCCTGATAGCAAAAGTCGGCGGGCCGCCGGTGGCAAAATTTGCCTATGGTGGGCCGTAGGAGGCCCGCCGGCTGTATCTAGACTTCCATGACGTCATACAGCTATTGAACCATTCAGCATCGCTGCCACCGGCGGACTACTGGCGGACCGATGGACAAATCGCCGGCGGGCCGCTGGAGTTGCCGACAGCGGCCCCGTCGGGCCGACCAAATTTTGCTATCAGGGGAGCCAAACGGTAAGTGCTTAGGCCTATTTGGGTTTTATTGTAAAAACGTGACAGCTCTCTAGGCCTATATCACCTGGCAATTGGTTGAGAGATATAGCAGGCCCCAGGACTGTAATACTTTCTATAATGTCCTTAGGCTAGTCCTTTCCCTAAATGCTAATTACTAAATAATGTCTTCATGTATTCTTTCCCTTATGACTATTGTGCCCCCTACCTGCTGTGATGCCCTTCAATTTTCGTACCTACCAAGGGATTTTTGACATGCCCAAGTTCTGATGGTTATGTCGAGTCCTGCGGTTTTACGCAGGGATACCCCTATCCGTCAAAATGTATAACCATCCCATTAGTAGGGTCCTCCTCATCACATTTTTTTAAGTACGGAAAGCCGTATCAGACACACACACACAACGAGTTTTTTTTTTTTTTTTTTTTTTTTTAACTTACTTACTTATTCCAAGATTTAAATTTGCTGAAATTAGTGTTTTTAATATTTGTTTCTTTTTATTGTTATTTTATTATTCTTCAGTGTGTTGGAGATATTTTCACCATAATCACGCCAACATGAACCGTTGCATCATTTGTGATCAGAAGCAAAGGGACTCCATTTCAGGAGCCACTGAAACATCCCTTAATAATATCAAATTGTACAGTGAAAGGTGGGCCAGACTTGGTAAAAACATTGACGTTTGTGACAGAGTAAACAAACTGGAATGGGATGATACTACAAAATACCATTATCATAGAAAGTGCTACAAGGCTGTTCGTCACAATAAAAACATAGAATTTGCTGAAAGTAAATATGAAGAAGGTCTTAAATCGGCTGTGAATAAAAAGAAGCGAGGGAGAAAGAGCCAGAGTAGTACTGAGCCATCTTTGATTAAAAAACGGAAGCCTTATGACCAAGAATTATGTGTGTTTTGTCAGACCAACACTCATGCTAAGCTGATCCAAGTGCGAAGTGAGAGCATGGGAAACACATTTTTGCAGATAAAAGAAGCGAGTAAGAATGAAGAAATCTGCGCAAGATTGGCCATACTCTGTGATGCAATGGATGCGTTTGCCCAAAACATGAAGTATCATGTTAACTGTTTAAGAAAAGAAACAAGAAACATTGAATCATTGAAGGCAAGCAACAGTTAGCCTTCTGAGAAAGATGCTATAGCAAAGACAATATGTGATATTGAAATTATCAACATAGTTCAATTAGTTATACCAGATAATAAGAAAATTCCCTCCATTGACATGAATACTATCAACAGTACATACCTAGCACTTCTAGATGAGCATGGTGTAATTACACAGACCACTGACTACAAGAAGCATTTGAAGTCTCTCATACTAGACAAAATACACGAGGTTGAATTTGTTAAGCGCGGGCCTAAACCGGAACTTGTAATTTCAAAACAGAGTAAAGATAAATTGCTTTCAGAGTTGTATGAGGAATCAACCATGGATGAAGAAGTGGACATTCTCAGTAAAGCCTCAAAAATCATTCGCAGAGAAATTGATGCTCTGGAAGATTGTCAATATACAGGGTCATTTGATAACTTTGAAACACCAAAGAGGTTATTGCAGTTAGTTAGGTGGATAGTGTATGGTCAACATATTTCACTGCAAGTCAAAAGAGAGATAGAAGCTGAGAAAATGTCCAGAAATCTGGCCCAGCATATTATAGCTTCTTACAGATCAAAGAGACAACTAAACTATGAATCCAAATCAAGTGGTACTTTCCAAAAGGACAAGAAAACACCATTGACTGTAGGTCTAGCACTCACATCCTATCAAACAAACAGATCACGTGCGGATGTGGAAACTCTTCAACAGATAAAGGCAGCTGTCTCATATGATGAAGTTGAGAGAAGCACAACAAGAATAGCCATGGCTGTAATTGAAGACATTAATCACAATGCTAAGGGGGTACATATGCCTCCCTTAGTAAAAAAGGGAGTTAGGCCCTTGTTTGCAATTGACAACATAGACTGGGGTAGTGAAGCAGACCCATTTCATGGGGCAGATCTAATGGTAGCACAGAAAAAAGTGAAAGGGAATCCCCTTTTAGGTGTTAACCTATGCTTAGATCCAAGCATCAAAGACAGATCTCTGAAGAAGTGCCTAGAGCTAAACTATAGTGATTGCCAAAACCCAAGTAATCCCAAAGTTGATCACTCAGGGTACAAGCTGAACACACTCAAAAACGTAGGTAAAATTTATGGGCAGATCAATGCTATTTGGTTGTTGATGTGTAGTTGGCTTGTCTCTCAATTCACAGGAAATGAAGCTTCAGGTCAGGAAAGTGGAGACGTAAACAGCATAGCAGAAGTGGTGGTAACCTCAGTGAATGACGATAAAGCAGGTACAGAAGTGGAAAGATCTCAAAGCATAACAGAAGAAGCAAAAGTTGAAGGATCTCAAAGCATAGTAGAAGAAGCAAAAGTGGAAGGATCTCAAAGTGTGGCAGAAGAGGCAGAAATGGAAGAATCTGAAAGCATTGCAGAAGAGGCAGGAGTGGAAGGATCTCAAAGTGTGGCAAAAGAGGAAGAAATGGAAGAATCTCAAAGCGTGGGGGTAGAGGTGGATACACCAATGATTGAAGATGGAGCAAATAACGTGTCGAGAGAGAATAAAACAAAGAAGTCTGCAGTGAAGTGTCCCACATGGTCAACATACCATTCCTTGCTTAATAGGTCAAATGGTGTGTGGAATGTCGGCATTTGCGCTACACTTTACAGACGAAGTCCAACAGAGTGGCCTGTTCTCCTTACAATATTGATGCAGGCACAGAAGATTAACACTTTAATTGTTGGAGAAGGTTGTCGACCAGTTATTACCCTAGATGGAGACCTGTATGACCGTGCAGTTAAGTTGAAGAATTATAAAGAACACTGGTGTATTAGACTTGGAGCCTTGCATATAATTATTGCAGCCCTCAAGTGCTTAGGGAAATACGTGGAAGGAAGTGGGCTAGATCTTGCGTGGGAGGAGGCGGGAATCTATGGATCAGCAACGGTTAGACAGATATTAGACGGAAGGCATATCTATCGAGGTATCGAGGCTCACACACTTACACTCATAGCACTTCATCATTTGATCATCCAGGTAGTCTTCCCAGAAACAGGAATACCTAATCTAGAATCAGATATCAAGGGAGCCATGGATGCATTTGGGTCATATCTCAATTCATCTGATTCAGAACTGTTTGAACAACAAATAGATGCAATTAATCAACAACTAGGTAGCACGGATGTTTTCAAACGTATTACAGACTGGAAAGCGCAGAGTACAGGAATCCAGAAGTTCTTGACAAATTACATGACTCAGGTGCAAGCACTTTTGATGTTTATTGCCGCTACAAGGAAAAGAGACTGGAAATTACATCTAGCAACAACTGAAGATCTTCTTCCTTACTTCCATGCCCATGACCAGTATAACTATGGACGTTGGGGTCCGCTCTACGTGGCAGATATGCTAGAGTTACAGACAACTGATCCAGAATTATGGAAGTTCTTTGAAGAAGGAAATTTCATAATCACAAAGCATGAGAGTCCATTTACAGAAATAGATCCTGATCATGCTATTGAACAAGAACACAGGAAAATTAAAGCCAAAGGAGGGTTTGTTGGACTAACAGGCAATGAGGCTGCACTAGCAAAATACGCCATCATAGCACCTTCACTGGCCAGAATTGTCCAAGAATTAAAAGAATATGCAGGAATCCAAGGAAGGCAACCATCCACACTTTACCATGAGACAGTAGGTGAGAAAAGCACACAGATGATCAAATATGCTGCCGATGTGGTGGATGTCATCACCAAGCAGGGGAATCCATTCATGCAAAGCGACATGTTCAACTTGGTAACCTATGCAGTGACCCCTGCCGAAGTTGCCAAAAACATTGAGGATCGAGACAATCTGGGAAGTGAAGCACTTGAGAAATTTGTATCATCCAGAATGATTGAGCATACAACTGGCTTCTGGGACTCACAGAAGAAAAACAACATCACCTTCTTCAAGGATGTTGGACCAGTAACCAAAGCGAAGATGAAAGGCCAATTGGTAACTGTTAAGCAAGAGAGGCGGCTACTATCCCAACTCTTAGTTGTAGCCAAAAGCAGGCCGGAGTGTTAAGTAAAGGATGCAATTGGCGAGTATGAGTTCAGCAATACTCCACCGTCTAATTTTCACCCAGATGGTTCAATGATTATGCTCTCTGGCAAGTCCCAAACAGTCAGGATGATCATGGATCTTCCTCTACCAGATAACGTTCAGGAGCCTACAAGTGAAGACAGCACTGGATCAACAAAGGAAATCATCATTATAGATGCGATGTGTATGGTCAACATGGTTACCAAATCACCAAATGAAAAATTCAGGGCTTCAGACTTTGCCACCAAATTTCTTGATATCATCATAAATTTGAGTAGCCCATATGATGAAGTCCGCATTGTGTTTGATCAGTACCTACTGGGATCCCTCAAAGAAACAACCAGGGACAAGAGAACGAAAAAGTCAACATCTATCCACTACCATGTAAATGACAGCACAGAAATCAGAAACGTGAAGTCCTTCCTGGCACACATCAAGACCAAGGCCGAATTAACAGAATACCTGGCAGACAAAATTTTATGTCACTACAAGGACTCAACAAAGAAAGTAGTGGTAATGCACCACACCAGTATCATGGCCAACTGCGACCTGCCTGATGTTATCTCTATGCCAGAAATTCTTGATGGTCGTCATAGATCGGAAGAAGGAGACCAACTCGTCATACTCAATGCTTTCGATGTTAATTGTAAGGATCCAACTGTTAAGTTAGACATCTTTTCTGTGGACACAGATGTGTTTATACTGTTAACAGGATGTTACGCCTTACTTCCTCACAGGACAACACTTATACGAAAACAAGGAGAAAGACTATCCATCTGGAAAAGCTACCAGGAACTTGGAAAGAAAAGGGCTGAAGCACTCATAGGATGGTATGCTTTTAAGGGCACGGACAACACAGGAACATTTGCCGGCAAGGGCGTGTCAAGCCATTTCAGGGCATTCCTGCAATGTGATGATACCACACTGGATGCATTCGCCGTCTTTGGCTCGACAGAAAAACTGCCACACTGGATCCTAAGGGAAATGGAGAGGTATGTTTGCCTACTCTACAGCACAGGTAGTACCAAGTTCCAGTCTACAAAGGAACTAAGATGGATGTTGTTTGCTAAGAATGGCAAAGAAGGGCGACAGCTGTCTCGGACTCTTGGTACTCTGAAACCACACACAGAAAGATCATTCTTCATGGTTCTGGTTTGGAAGACATCCTGCAAGCCATGTCCTTGCATTCCGGCCCCCACAGAGTACTCCTGGAAATTGGTAGATGGACAATTAATACCAATTCTCTGTACTAATCCACCAGCACCAGAGGCTTTGCTTGAACTTCGTAGGTGTTCCTGCCGCGGATCATGCGGAACAAATAGATGCGGTTGCAAGAGAAACCTGATGGCATGCACTGATGCCTGCGAATGCTCCGATGGGTGTGAAAACACAGAAGACCTCACCCCAGAAATAGAAGATGATGATGAATTACTGGGTTGATTATCAGGTGAATATGTGGATCAGAAATCTTACGATACTTATTGGCAGTGTTGATTTTGGAGTCATTATTTACATCAGCATACATTTAATTTGATCTGCTCTAATATACAATGGATAAAGAATTTGGTCAACAAAATTAGTTGATTCCAAACGACTCAACCAAAAGTAGATCAATAGACCTAACAATTAGAACAATACATTTCAAACAACATTAATAGCTTCCCATATAAATTGGTATGTGCAACTTGTATCCGAGTTTCAACTTCATCCCCATTTTAATCTGAAAGTCATACATTGCTAAATAATGCTAATAATGACAGATATGATAAAAGTTTACTTCAACCATTATTACTTTGTTTTGTTAAATATTTTTATCAGTTGTTAAAATTTCAGCTCATCCACATTCAAGTAAAAAAATGTAAGTAGACTTAAAGCAAAGTAAAAAACAAAAAGAAGAAAAGTGTTCCTGTAAAAGACAAAAAAAATGTAACGTGTGGTTACAATAATTGTTGATGGGAAGATTTTATCTTGCCCCCAAACTTATATTCTAGGCGGTCATTTTGTTAAACAGCGCCCTCAACTTTTGAGATAAAACTTACTTATAATTAAATATAAAGTGTGACACATTCAAGTAAAAAAATGTATGTAGACTTAAAGCAAAGTAAAAAACGAAAAGAAAAGTGTTCCTGTAATAGACAAAAAATGTAATGTGTGGTTACAATAATTGTTGATAGAAAGATTCTATCTTGCCCCCAAACTTATATTCTAGGCGGCCATTTTGTTAAACAGCGCCCTCAACGTTTGAGATAGAACTTGTTACTGATAATTAAATATAAAGTGTGACACGGAAAATATGTTTAACAGTGTTTCACATTCTGTTATTATGATTAAATGGTGGGAAGTAAGCTTTTAAACGGATTTTTACCGATTTTGGCAGCCATTTTGAAAAAGCGCCCTCACACTGTCATGATAGTCATTAGAAATTTGACACCAAGTTGGAAGTTGTTCCTTGTGATGTCATCAATCACATAAAAGTGAAAAAAACAGACTTGGCAAATTTTTCGAAGTGAATGACAAATGCTGCCTGACTATCTCTTAAAGTAACACATCTATATACCAAGTATGAGAAGTATACTTCATTTCTCTCTTGAAATATCGTATTTTCAAAGATTTTTTTACCTCTGATAAACTCTAATGACCTCTGATCTCCACTGAAAACAATAGGGTTCTTTCTCTTAATATGAAAAAGTCACATACCAAGTAGAAAAATTTTTCATAAATGTTACCTTGAGATATCGTGTAAACAAAAAGGTTTTTAAAAACTTCATAGTGTCTCCTCCTGTGACCTCAGATAACGTTTGACCTCTACCAAACCCAATCTTCTGACTATAATGCATCCACATGCCAAGCATAAAAAGCATCTATGATTCCCACCTAGAGATATCGTGTTTACAAGGTTTTCGGTTTTTGACCTCTGTTGACCTCACGTGACCTTTGACCTCCACCAAAAACAGTACCGATCTTTCTCTTAATATGATCAATCTGTAATTTCTAAGTATGAAAATTGTCCATCATTGCGATCTTGAGATATCGTGTTTACAAGAGAAGCGTCACAAAGTCACATACATACAGGCACACACACACATACACTCGGGTGATTATATAGATTCCTTTCACTTTCGCCAAGAAATCAAAAATGAATGAATCTTTTCAATAATATTCTCTGAGTTCTCTGTGAAGTTTTCCTCTTCCTGTTATATTTTAGTTGTGTGCGGAAAGAAAACCGATAAAACACAACTTGAGTTTGAAATGTAGGTGACAGTTAACAATTGACACCGTGTTTCTCTCCAAGGGCTTGAGTCGATCACGACGAAGTAAAGAACGGCTCCAAGCCTGTTATTCACCAGGGCTTATTGGAACATAGAGCTCATTTGCAGCAGGACTGACAACTTCCTCGAATGTGTTTTCTGTGTGTAAATTTGCTTCACTATTTATTTAGTAAATTACCAATTTCCCAGCCCATACTTAACGCAGAACCACGGGCATGAACAGTATGAAAGATAAATTTAGGTCTGTCTATAAGCTTTCAGCATACGTAAGTTTCATGTGAAATTAATATCTGCAAGGTTCAGCTGATTTCCATTTATACATTCAAAAAAGGTCCTGTTCTTTGTAAACTTTTACCGAAAGTATTAAACTGCGCCCTTTACATTCAAACACGGTGATATCTTCGCTTCTGAATGCAGCTATTTGTTAAACTATGTAAAGGACTGTCTTATTGGGAGATAAACTCCACAGCTATCTTTCAACATTTATTTGCAACAACTATGGGACTACTGCCACCGTTAGTCCTCTACCTTCAACACAATCCCCACATTGGTTATATTTCAGTCAGCTTTTATGTTCGGTAAAAATCACGATATTTGTTTCCTTTTGAAACACGTAAGCCCCACCTAATAAATATGAGGATAATCAAATAACTTCAGTCTCATAGCCTAGTGTCCGTATATTTTAAATACAGGTGCCTAAAAATTTGCAAGGGGAATTTTGCTCTCTTAAATCCTCCTCAAGGCGGCTTTAAGCACCACACCAGGGATCAAAAGGTAGTAATACCTCCAAAAAGACCCTACTGGCACGAAAGTTTCAAAGATATTAACACCAGAATTTTGTACTTGCTTTTCGCGTTCACCAGGGACGATACTCAAACGGCAATAGCTACCCTTTTTCATTTATTCTGAAGAAAATGCTGTGAATATATTTGTAATAATTGTAATTTTACGGCACACCAAACCCAATGAACTACAATGAAGGGCTTCCGTTTTTGAAAATTTAGCCCTGGATCCACCGCCGTAGATGCACCTTTGATGCTCTAATATGAAGGCTTTACCTGGAAAGTAGTGTTTCAACATTAATTCATGAGTAGATTTGTTTAAATGTAAACCTTAAAATTATCCGTTTTTCCCATCCCTGGCCCCCATTATTCAATCATTAGTGCAAGTAACGCTAACAAAAGATGGTCAAATTGTGATTTTTTTGCGGGGGGGGGGGTCTGGTAAGTGCGCATCAATTGCCATTTGGAGGTAGCTAAATGATTGATTCGAATCCTCATAATTTTGTAAATGCCCCAGAGTCTCCTTGGCTTTGTCTCTATACCCCCAAAGTAGGCCCCTGGGCCTGAACGCTCACAGGGGAGCGTTTCACGTCACCAGGAGTTCTCCAGCGACGCTCAGCTCTTAATTTTGATGTGCTTCTCCTGTGGGATCTTGTGTCCCCAGTGCCTCCCCCAACACACACATACACACTTCAAAAAATCCGGCGACGCCACAGTGGGCAAAATGAACTGCCTATAGAACGAAAAAATCTCTTCTCATTAAAGTTTTATCCCTTTGTATAGGTGGACGAGTCCAAAGACTTTCGGAGCTCTTCACGTAGATCTAGGTGTTTCCCGGTCAATCAGTTAATTCAGCATAAAACTGCTGCGCAAAGGAAAAAGAGTCTGATGCTTAGCTTGTGAACACAATATCTGAAGATAGCAATGATGATTGCTTTGCATTATTTTTATGTAGATTTGTCATATTAAAAGAGAACCGTATTGTCTTTAGTGGAAAAGGAAATTCATCTGAGTATACCAGATGTTTAAGTCCGAAAACCTTGTAACTTGCTTAAAATACAATGATCTGAAAATACTTTCACTGAAGGATCCCATACTCAGCATAGCGATGACGTATAGGTGCAAGAAAGTTATTGTTTTTGGTGGTGGTCAGAGGTCATATTAAGTGACCAGAGGTCAAGCAGTGAGAATCTCATTATGAACATCATAACACATGAAATATAAACCAAATGGATCTCACACTAACAACGTGGGTGTTCTACGTTCAGTTTACGAGAAATCTGTTTTTTTATGAAGGTCAAATGTCTTTTAAGTTCACCTGGAGTCAAAGTGTAAGAAACTCGCTAACACGATATTTTCGGAAGGAAAACAATGAAGGACCTCATACTAGGTTAGCAGATACTCTTCATTGAATAGAAAATGTTCCAGTTTACTGTTCTAAGTAAGCCAGTAAGTAAAAATTGTCAAAGAGCAGTGTCCATCATCATAGAGGGATTTGTTCTAAACCTAGGAATTACTCGGTCACACTAAGTAAATGATAACTCTGGAAATGACAATCTTGGTGTTTACAAATTATTATTTTACTACTTTACTACTTCTATTACACGGTGGGACAACAAGCATTAAAGAACTATTTGCTTTCAAAATGTCTATTTTAAATAATACTGAAATACACATAAGTCTACTTCGTCAATGTAAGCTAGAAACATACTACTTCTCCTGCCACCAAACTATGGTATTGCAATATTCAATTTAATTCAGTTCAACTTTAATTCGGACGTTCTTGGAATACAATACAATTACAAGATCACTGAAACAGTATGTGGTTCTGTAAAAAAGAAAGAAACTGCCGAGGAGATTACACACATAGCTACTTAAAGCTTGAGATCGTGAATCCCCTTTAAACAAGACATAATGAGGTCAAAATAATCACATAAGGCATACATAAACAATACATGCAAAACACGAGAAAGAATAAACTATAAAAACAACAAAATCAGTTACATAGGTAACAGAGGACATCCAGGCTAGAGACAGTTTATATGTGGATACATATTTATAATAGGTCAGTAGGTACAATTTGTGAAGTCTTTTAAATGTAGGAAGGGTGGGAGAGTTTCTTATTTCATCAGGGAGTGTATTCCAGGTGAGAGGCCCCAGAATCTGATGTGAAGTTGACTGAGTCTACACAATGGGATACGTAATCGTAAGAATTTCTAGTGTCGTAACAGTGACCGTAGAAGCTGAAAAGGTTAATAAAAGTTTTTGGTAATAAGTTATTGAATGAATGGAACATTAAAACAGAAATGTGATGTTTTATAATATAGAGCAATGACAAACAATAATTGTTTTAGAATGATCGAGAGGTGACTTCTTATCATTTGCACGAAATATACGCTTTTGGATGACAGATAGTTTGTTGACATAAACATCGACAGCATTTTTCCAGACGACAGCACAATAAGTTAGAAAGGGTAAAGTAAGAGAATTGTAAATAGCAAGGAGAGTTTTGTTAGGGAGTAGGTTATTTAACTTAAATATAATACTCGAGCCCTCAGCGAGTTTCTTGCAAAGGGTTTCAATATGTGGTATCAAGTTAAGGTGAGGATCAATAGTTACTTCCAGAAAGCTGACAGAATCAGAAAAGTGTACGTAGTTATTTTGAATAAAGATGCCGGAGGCATTGCCATCAGGATTGGTTCTTTTCTGGTATGGCCTAAAAAGGATAGCTATGGATTTCTCTGCGTTTAAGAGAAGCTTTTTTGAAGCAACAGAAATGGTCATGTAATGAATTGAAAGCTAGAACACGGTGACACACTGTATTTTTAATTTTCAAGGTTAGGCCATTTTTTCTACGAGCTAGGAAGCACAATATAAAATAGGCAAGCAGTAGACTAAAATAGAAAGGAAAAGGCACAACAGTAGATTAAACTAAAAAGGAGATCTGTTGAAACCCTAACGTTAAATGATCTCTCTATTTTTGTTATTACTGTGACATTTTGCAAACATAGTAATCTGCGTAACTGTTAGGCCTTGCAGCATCGACCCAACGACCCCCTGTTAGTTCTCCAGCTGAAACCTGTCCAGCAGAGTTTGGAAAGTTATTTGGTTCTCCCTGAAACCAGTTCTTATAATCCACTCTGGAACCATCCGACCAAGACAAGTCACTTGATTTGTAGCCAACACGAAGACCAATGTAAAGGGTTGGCTGCCACCAATTATCATATTCCGGTGTCTGACATGAAAAGATAGGAAATTAGAACTCATTACTGGGTGCATACTTTTAGCTTTGAAGATTTAGTAGAAGGGCTTAACATGGTGTTAAATCATGGACATTGTTACTGTGACATACGTAACAAAACATGCAATTTTTTTTAAACTAGGAAGCCATGTAAGAAACCAGCATAAAAACACATACTAAGGTATCGTGGGTGAAAAAGAAACATATTATCAAGTTGAATAAAACACTTCTTAAAAGTGTGGCCTAGGTGACGTCTCAAATGTAACCATTGGTAGTGTGGCTCACGTGACACTTTCAACTGAACTACGTTACAAACTTTGATGAGTTAAAGATAATGGTAACGCCCATACGCACCTTCCTTACCGGGACACAGGAAATGTCCCGGTAGGGAAAAGACTCAAATTGCCCAACAGCGGAGCTGCCACCATTACAAAAAAAAATGGGCATGCCACATTTGAACACACGTAATCACGTGTGGCAGAGCATATGAAAATACATAAGGAAAAAGTGTGGTTATGCGTGGTGACACATGTGGTATTGGAACCAATTTTACACACAGGACCACGCTTTTCCCTGCATGATTGTTACACCTTGAAATCTGGGTCAAAGTGGGGAAAGCTGTGTCAAGTTGACACATGTGGCAAACCAGTGCAAAGTGTGGCAAACAAGGCCAGTGAACGAAATCGAACTATTGAATTTACTTTCCTCAGCACCACACTTCTCCACACATTTCCATACTTTGCTTACTTTACCCCAGTTTACCTCCTGTTACATGTGTCAAAGCGTGATTTTCGGTTTTCCACACATTGCCTCATGTCCAAACTGTGAAAATGCAGGTCAATGCATGGCACTTTGGAAAAGTGTGTCAACTGTTTATTAATGACACACATTGTCACGCAAAAATTCACAGAAATTTCACGTCCCTCCACACCCCACCATAGTTTTGCACAGTTCGACACAGTATTTCAAGTGTGGTATCGGAACTTTTGCCACACAATTGAAGCAAGCACATATGACATCATAACCTCACATTAATGAACGGTCTTTTGTTTTTCTTAACTTTAAAACCAATTTTCTCCTCCGCAATCCCATGTTATTGAAATGTGATTGCATGCGAGGCATTGGAATTTTACAAACGTTACATTCCCCATGGGGGAGGTAGTATCCCTATTAACTTCAAGGTCAGCACAACAGACTGAAAAAAGGAAACAAAGCTTTTGTTATCAATGTGAGGAAGTGATATAAACCCTGCTTGCCTCAAGCTCACTTCGGGTCACAAATGTAATAACTTCGTTTGCTGATATCTTGAGTACTACGTGTCTGATTTGAATGAAAGTTTTACCAAATTGTTTAGATTTAGTTCCAATACCAGTACCGTTAGGACTCATCATGTGTTTAAACAGTTCTACAATGAGGTCTGGAAATCCCTTCAGTACTGTAGTCACAATTAAAAGATAATCATTAGAGGTAGATAAATTTAAGGGAAGCAAGCTATGAAAAGCCAATAGTTCTTAACTTCATTAAGAAGTGGAATTGAAGAACAATTCTGCACTTTCTGTGCTGAAACACCATTAATTGTGTGTATATTATACTGTACAAAGTGATTTCCAAGCGAGAGGATAACGTTCTGGGGAATTTGGGAGACACTCATTTCTGATGCTGTAGGTTAAAAATAGCAATACAACCAATAACAGCAAAATAGTTACACAAAATCATTTTCTTCTTGAAAACAGTGCAGTATTCGAAGTTACAGGTAACAAAATCGAGGCCACACCCTCCGAGGACGAGCCCGATGTGAAGTTCACACTTCTTGAGAGAGGCCGAGGCCAGCCTACCACATATTATGATTGAAATACCCAAGCCTGACCTTTTCAGTGTGCGATATTACCCATCCATATACCAGAGGAAAACTGCTCAGTGTACCATGGAAATACAATAACTAGATTCACTAGAAGAATCACGTTTATGCAAAGTATTTATCTGCCTAATTTTCACATTGTGGGATGAACCTTCTAGATGATAGTATACGGGATAATTTTTATCACAGTCCAGGGTAGGGAGTGCACTCTATTAGGCGCAAAGCGCTCCGAAAATTTGGGAATCTTGCTAAAGCACCTGCCTTCACTATAAGAAAAAACAGGTGAATCGTCGTGACCACTGAAAGCCGTTTTAGGGCCTCGGAGAAAGTGACGAAGCACAAGATTGGTGCCAATGTTACTCAACAGGAGGTCTAGACCTCTGTTCGTCCTCCAAAGCCTTTAATTTTGACATTCTAAACAAGTTTATAGTAAAGCGGGACCTCAAGAAACATTTCTTTTTAATTTACTCCTGCATGTAACATGTGTGGGTCCCCAGTATGAGAATATTTGATATCAGCATCGTTATACAATGCATCTTGAGGGTAATCGGACTTCCATAAACAAACGTCACTTCAATTGTGATTAATACATGCTTGGACGCCGCTCCGCCAGTGGGTTATAGAAAAACAAATGTTTGAATTCAGTTACGATGAGCTAACCTCACTTTAGTAATAACAATATTTGGCTTTCTTTTCATCTTCCCCAACGGGATGCTAGACCTTCCGGGGTACTAACCTCCCCGAAGATGTGGGCTGTAGCCGCCCCGTTCTCCTCCTGAGAACCCTTTTCTATTCTGGTGCGATCCGTGCTTAACAATGTGTATTTGTAATATGTGAAACTGAGATGAAATATATGTTAATATTTTTTAGGAACAAGTACTTATTGGAATTTGTGGATGACAAGCGCTGGGAGGAAGAAGTACTCGGTACTCGGACTCTAAAAGATTTTTGCCGATTGATGGAGGGATTAAAACAGATAACTGCTACAAACTTAAATTTAGCCTACCCCACAGGATCGGAATCTAAGCGAAAAGACTTCGTATATAAATTCCTGCTCTTCCGCCGAATGTATTGATGCAAGGTGACTTCGTCGTCCCAAATGATTGCAACGATCCTCAGCGTTTTCCCAAGTCAACTTCTGTTCATCGTTAATCTCAAACCTGTGTCATAAAAAATATGGTAATTTTAATATGGTAGTGGTTGCCGTAATTGAGACCTAGAATCACATACCAATTCACCAAAACATAAAAAGTAAAGCAAAATTAAAACAACGTATGGGGTGAATGAATTTGCTAACACCTAAGTGACACGAAGGTGTTTTCAAAGGGCGCTTGACGACAGACACCAATATGCAGAGGGAATTTGCAAACGGCACCTTGTCGTTGAGAACGAGACTAAATGGGTATATAAAAGACATAAGTGGAAAATAGTATGGCCATAAGGGCAGAAGGGTGTCAGGTGTACCCATGTAAACGTATAAATGTGTCCATACATGTTTAATCTACAAACAGAATTGTAGCCATTAATGTTTACAGTAAACAGTTCAACAGGATGATATCTGATGGTTGTTCTTGAAGTAGGAAAACCATAGAAAACCATCTCGTGAGATGATATCCCCAACACACATTACACCAGCATTACGAAGCTAACGATTATAAACGGTAGAGTTGTTAATTTTAATAAAGGAATTACTCCATATGATTTTGTCACCAAAATTATTAGATGAATTACAGTACATAGCAGCGCTCCACGCTTGGCAAATTTGTCTTATGAAAATATGTTTAACCTTCTTCAAGTCATCAACATGCATATTGCAACGATAAAGCAGTTTCTGACCAAACTCTGAAAGTGAAAGATCAAGAAATAGATTCCAGTAACCAGTATTATAACCATTTAAATACCTTTCCACCCAAGATACATTTAACGGTTGAGAAAAACTTTATGTCAATAACTTTAACCACCCTCCCATCAGTATCGTTACTCATGGTGCTTTGTTTTACTTTGTCAGGTTTCCCATTCCAGATAAAGTTGTAAAAACACCTATCTCTTTCATAAAATAATCAGGGGGTGTTGGCAAAACTTGAAAGAGATACATTAGCTGGCTAACAGTAAAAGACTTTACAATGACAGTTCTGTCAATTGGTGTAATATCCCTTGCGTTCCATAATTTGAGTTGATTTGTTAGTCTTTTTAGTCTTTTAATCTTCTTGACATAGTTTAGGTGGAAGAGATCATCCCCACTGTGGGAAAAGAAAATGCCTAATAGTTTAATGGGTGCATTACTTATGGTGAGATCAAGATCCTTGATATGACGACGAGAATCATTGATGTAAGGGCTAAGTGGAAAAGGTAGAATTATCCAAAATAATTTTTTTAACCGGAAGCCGCATTTAAGTTATTCAGTATGCGGAATAAATTAAGAAAGGTACCATGACTACCATCTAAGAAAAATGTCGTATCGTTGGCATACTGAAGGACCCTGTTACCGTAATACCATTAATATTACGATCATAGATGACTCTTCTAGCAAGGATATCCGCATAGGGAACTAAAAGATAAGGGCTTAAAGGACAACCTTGCCTAACCCCTCCCCCTCCCCCTTTGAATCGAAAAGAAACCTGTCGAGCATCCATTGTTAAAAACACATACTGTACTTCTTTACCGTTGTAAAAAGTTTTAACCGAACGCGGAAAATCATTCCATATTTGTAATAAGGTATTATCAATGAAACCCCAATGTACGGAATCGAAAGCTTTTTCAAAATCAATAAGGAAAAGGAAGCCTGGAATACTGTGCTCTTAAATGATAAAGTAAGTCCAACACAAACCTTATATTTTCAACAATAAATTGGCTATAAAGCCACTTTGGTTGTCTCCAATAATCTTTCTTATTACCCGCTTTGCTCTGTGAGGTATTATTGAACAATTTGGAGAAAGTCGAACTCTAGAGTGTTTTTTTGAAGGTTTCAGTTTTAGTTGTCACTTGGTCGTAGTTGAAACCGTATATCCTGAGGGCATTTGGTGTACAAGATGCCTCGCTCCAATATGTCATACATAGTTGAGCTAGTATTTATGCAAGCAACAACTGACAAGTTAGTCTGTTTGGTTTATGTACACTGTAAAACATGTGCGTAAGTGCACGGAAAATTTTGTTCACATATGATACTTTTCCATCTGTATAAATAAAATCTGCTGTTTTTTTTTCACATCGGTTGTGTATAAACAGAATTTTCCATCACGGTAAGGCGTTTTGTTGTGAAGAAACATGTTCTGGTGTATTTATACATAGTCTATGGCTCGTACATTTGTACTTCGATAAGAAAATCTTCCAGAAGTAATATGACATTCCTTTGTTGCAAATTTACATTGTTTAAAGGGTGCTGTTTGCAAAATTCTTTGTACGATTAGTTTTTGGAATAAGTTTTTACCATAACATAAGGTAATCGGTTGTAAGTGGCTAGGCTGTACCAGGTTCCCGCTCACTCGACGTCTCTCTTTGAAATTTGCTTAGAAAGTTACTGGCTTCGATTGATACGGTAAGTTCTTAAAAATTTAATTTAGGAGTTATTAATCATTGACGAGAGTTATGCAGCACAGGACCTTGCAATAAAGGGTCATCTTTGTTAGCTTGAAGAGTAATATTAGGTAAACTATTAAAGTATGCACTGTTTGTTGTTTTATTTTAGGTGAGGCTGTAACTTACTACCGTGCAGTATATTGTTCTAGCTTGCAATAACAAGTAATAACCCAGCCGGTCACGCACGGTAAGCTTTGTCAGCCTTTTTCAGCTGTAGGGAAATATATCAAAGTACATGGGAGGGTACTTACTTTTCTGAAAGCTTTGAGTATTGCTAAGGAGAACATTAATTTTGCACGAAAATGTCTAGCTCGGTCTGAGATGCCTCTTCCTAAATTTGACGTCTGCACTATATAATTTTTATATAATAAAATATAAATATAATTTTCTATATAATACAATTCATTGAGTTACAGAAGTGTCGACGATAGGCGATAGGCACACGTTGACGTACATGCAAGTGACGCTGTACGTACGTCCACGTGTGCTGAGGAATAGGCCTGGGGCGTACACTTACGTACGTACTGATTTTAAGTGAGAAGTTTGTGATCGGTATTACTGAGGTAAACTCTGACATCAATGCACGAATTTGGAATGAAAACAAAGAAGTTTGACATCACAGCTAACAACCTCGATATCAACACTCAAAGCAAGTTAAGATAGTTCATAGTGATTTCATCATTGCAAAAGTGACGGTCTTCCATCCTTTTATTTTTTTTTTGTCTGGCTCAGCTATGAAAGCACTTAAAACTTAGTAAGACACACCCTTTCAAAAACATCAAATTCATTCAAAAAGATATTAATAAAAAATAGTAAATAAAAATTAAAGTTATTGCACTTTAACAGTTGGAGGCATTTAAAAAAATTGATGAGTGAGTGAATTAAATTTACATACTCTGAGTTCTGAAGTCACATTAAACTTGCCAATAAGTATCAACACCTAAGTTTAGATGTATTTTTGAAATTTGTGGGGGGCACTTTACTTATTTAATCGTATTTCTTTATGGGAAATAACTTTATTGTAGAAGCAACAAACTGTAAATTAGTGGTTGGAATGGACTGTTTCTCATAGTGACATGGACAGTTGTTGTGTTTTATTTTTGTTTTGCTTTTTAACAAACCATAAAAAGGGAAACTTGACGAAGTAATATACTTAAACGAAGGAAATAGCTGATATACAAATTTAAAGTTGTAAAAGGGTTTTAATCAGTATTTATTACAAGTTTTAGGTCCCCGTAAATTTCTTGTGTTAACCCTCTAGACCAAAACTTGCGGTAGAGTCAGAGTCAAAATAGTGAAATTATTTTTCAAGACATTGCATTGTTGTTCATGAATTTGCATTCCTAACGTTTGGTTCCTGAATCATACAGCCATCTAATATGGTATGGAGATAGTCCTCAACTTTTCAGGTATTTGAATTAATTACATATGGTTGCAATTTAGCAACCAGCTCATATTTTTCCTAGGCATTAATGCCTTTACGGTGTATTGGTTAATAAACGTTTCTTGTAAAAACATGGTTTCAGGTGGCAACTTGACTCATGCTGGTGGAATGCAGATACAGAAAAGTGACCACATTCGTTTACCTCCATTCTCTACTGTCTATCTACAGATATGGAATGGTAGGTATGTTTATATAGGTATGTTTAAAGCATATTGTAGTCAACTATAAATCCAGTCTTGAATGTATGAGTAAAATTGTCTTGAGAACTAATTTTTTGTGTTGGTTACTTTAAAATGTTTCAAGTCTAAGCTTACATTGCAATTGTTACAGGTAAATTATTGTAAATTTTGTAACGTATGAAACATATTTTACTTTTGTTCTTGCAATATTGATAATAAATGGCAAATTAAAAACAAAACAAGTCATGTGTTTCTTTGGGCATGATCCATATTGAGAAATTGTTGTTGTTTTGAGAAAAAGGCTCAAGGTTCAGGCCAAGGTGTTTCTTCAGTGTTGCCTTTACTTACTAAATAATACAAAGGTTGGTCTTTGACATACCTGCAAAATTATGGCAAAACAATAGTAGTACACCAAGGTGGAAATGTTCTGTTATTTATGGTGCATTTAAAGAGAATTCCAACACAATCTTGTCATCTGGGTAACCTGACCTTTAATTTTTTTATAAAGGAATTAATAGCCATGCTATTGACACACGACCAACTTTAGTAACACCTTCATTCTCCTTTCTAGCAAATTTGTGATAATTATCATACAATCAAAGGTTAACACATGTTGAAAAGTAGGAATGATTGTTAACTATTGTTAGGGCTAATTTTCTTTTAGAGTTATTATTCCCCTTCTAAAGTGTAAAATAATTGAAAAAAATACTTGAGCAGGTGCCAGTGCGTGCTTTCTTTTAGTATAAAATTTCGTTTTCTATCTTTGCTAGATCAGTGAAAAGGGATGTATAGAGTAGCAGTAGTAATTATGCAAATCCACGCCAACCTCTTCAGTTTGATGTTGGGAGTGTGCGACTTACTGTATAAAACAACAGTAAATTGGTGATATCCTACGGGTACATACTCCAACAAAGATATGTTGTAGTGCATCAGTTTTTGAGTGACGTTTTGTGACTTATTTGCAAAGTCGTCTGCAGTTTAAGTCACCTGTCAGTTAATGGGAAAGTTCTCTGCATTGTATTTGATGTTAAGTCGAACTGAGTTACTGTTCTATTCAAGTGTAGAACATTGGGCTCCAAAATAATTTGAGAGTGTAATTATTAAATGAAGAGATCCTGAAGACTGTATTGAACAAACCAAATTAACGTTAGTAATTCTATCTAATTTGTCATTGTTGAAATTAAATTATTTGAAATGATTATTGCATTCCTTCAACCATAGCTGAGTAACATTTTAACATTTATTGTATGTTAACAGCTTTGTATTGAACAGGATTTTAATTCGTTTGTAACATTATGGGTGATCATTGTTGTGAAATCAGTTTCGTATTATAAAGCTTCCTATAAGAGTTAAAATTCTTTCGTAGCTACTAATCAAGTAGCAGACATGTAAAAAAGTTTGTAATTAAGAATCATTTATTTTTCTACTAATTTTTCCATTATCAGGGAGTATTTTGATAACACACAGTTGGGAAAAGCAGCCACAATCCCAAGGAACACAGAAAGATAACTTTTGAAAAAAGCATATCTCTAGATGTTTAAAGACTATTTTTAACTAGGACAAAATTTATCTCTTTTTGCAAAGTTTTTTTTTTTTTTTTTTTTTTTTTTTTGCAGTAAATTTTCTCTTGTGATATACAATATTCAATCCCCTGAACAAAATTTTGCTAAAATTTCACCAACGTTTATGTCAGAAAACGAATATAGTCATGAATGGACATCACGTATTGTAAAAGAATAAAATAGTTCTGGAAATAAATTGACAGCACTTCTTTTGTAAATTTACAGAAAATTTTTTAAAGATTGATCTGTGGAAAAACGTAAATTGACGCCCTTTTACAACATTTCTCCCTTGTGATACACAATACTTCCAGCCTGAAAAGAATATTACTGTAATTATACAAAAATTGGTCTGTAGAAAATCGGATATTGTCGTTCGTTTACAGCATTTCTCCTTCGTGGAACACAACAATTTCCCACCTGAACAAAAGTATTGATGTATTTTGACGAAAGTTTATCAGTCGGAAAACAAGTAGGGTTATGCATGGACATCACGTGTTGTAAAAGAACAAAATAGTAATTGAAATAAATTGACAGCCCTTATTTTGTAAATTGACATAAAACTTTTTAACAGTGTAGTCATTTTATGGCATTTTTGCACCAATATGGTTACTACGCTATATAAACTAACAAAATCTTTTAACTTACCTATAGCAACTACGTCCCCACGGAATCCATGTTACAGGACATACGTCCGCAGTCGTTATTTGTTGCAAAGAAGCAACAAGCAAACTGAACAAAATTTTGTTGAAGGCAGCCATTCTTGGAAGATTGATGTCGTCTGACTGAAACTCACAACATAGCCAAGGTGAAACACGCGTATGCAGAAGTTTGCACAGAGTGGATAGATCTTGGAGAAACACAATATTTATAAGCTTCAGTACGCCTATATGTGTCAATCTATGTTTGCTGGATATTAAAAAGATGATGCAACGTGATATTAATTGTACGCTTCGTTTGAGAGAAGGGTTTTGGTGTTTGTTATTTTGCTTGCATTGATGGAAATGGATTCTAAATATTTGCGTGCCTAGGAAATTGAAATCTGAAACTTTCAAAGATATAAAATGCTGGCTCCGGGAGATAAATGCATGGGGTTGTATTCATCTAAGTTTGGTTTTGATTGACATTTGGGTAAGCTAGGTTGTTCATGTCAACTGAAAGTTGACTCTGCTACAAATGTTAAGTATTTTTCCTTTATCAGGTAAACAAGGCTATGTCCTATAAGCAGTGGTAATGTGTGCCAAAATGACCATTGATCTTAAATTTCTAAACTCCCTCATTGCAGCAATGGAAATGGTTTTATCCCAGTACAAAGATAAACACTCAAGACCGTCACAGAATAATTTGAAAACGAAAGCATTTTTCTTATTTTCTAATTCATAAAATGTATTCAAATGAACCTGAGATGACCTTTGATACTTCATAACTGCCACTGATAACCAAATACATCTTTAATTGTGCCCAAGTTTCATTCTAATTTGCCCATGCATGTGTTCGTGGGGAACATCTGACACTTTTTGACATTCTTTCTCCTCATAGTGTCATGTAAAGCTAGTATAACTTGAACTGTTTAAATTACACGTGGAAGATAGACATCCTAAATATCATTTTAACAATGAATAAGAATTTCCATGCATAATACAATATTAGTAATTAAGTGCAACATTCTTAACACTTTTCAAGAAATATTATTGAAAGATTTTAGTAGGCGGTGTTGCTCCAAGAGGAGGTCTTAACTTAATGCACAGTAGGTTAACTACAGAGATGCTTGTGTGGACTACGTTCTACAGTATGAAATAACATGTTAGGCATTCATAAAAAAAATCCCACATGTCTCTGAAGATAGTTGTTCTGTGGAGAAAAATTTTAAAACTGAAGCTTAAAAAATATTTCATATAGGTGGTTGAGAGTTTCCTGCACTGGTCATGGTAAAGGGGTTCTTGGTCAATTGAGTTATTTTGGACGGTTACAGCTCTACATTTTGACGTCTCTATTTTCCAAAACCTGTACCCGTAATACTCTCAAACTAACCTAACTCCAACCTAACTCTCATCCTAACACACCTTCCTGTAGACGTTTGGAATATAAAGATGTTGGAACACAGGGACGTCAGATTAGAGAGCAGTCCCAATTTTGGATACTTCTGATAATCCATTATCTGTATTTTAGGCATAGAGTACTGAATGCAACACTGTGTGAGGAGAGCTGTAGCTTGCCTGTGCAATCAAATCATGACTTTCAGGAAAAATCTCATCTTCAGGAAATCAAAACATTGCACACATATCAGTTCGGGAGAATCTACTTTTCTCCCGATCGGGAGACAAATTGGTTATGGGTGCCGCCATTTTGTCTATTTTACCCACAATCCCACACGTTTTTGTGTACATTGCCAATGGCAAATGGGTTTTGGAACCCCCTTGCAAAACTTGTCGGTCTAATGTAATGGAATTAAATGTATATTCGGAGGTTTATTGTCATAGCTACAGAAAAGCCACGTTCTAATCCGTAGTTCACCACGCCGTTTTTGAGTTTTTGAGTGGTTTTAATTCTTGCTTAACGTTGTTTTTGTTAGGGTAGCAAGCCTATACAATGTCTTGCATAAGTTTTCCCCCGTTCGGGAGAATTTTGGTTTTCTCCTAAACGGGAGAATCTCCCGGACTGCATATGAGCAGATTCTAAATTAAAGCTCTCCATGAGAAGTTGAACCCACAGAAGACACAATCGTACAGAACAATAAAACAACCGTCAGCCCAAAATCTATGTAGTCATAAATGAGAGCTCATAAACGATCTGCTCTCAGCTGTTCCCACTCCTTCACTTGAATTTTAATGACCAATCAGATCGTGTTACAAATTTTCAGTCTGCAAAACACGGTGACAAGTGTACCAACTCCGGGAGTAAGTTCAGTGGCTGTTCAACAGGTGTCAAGTTATTGTATAGATCACGTAATCTCTTGTTTTTTATCTTTCAATTATAACGTTCTGGTGGCTTGAACTTGATAAAATTCAATAAAATTATTGCCAAATACGTTGTTTTGAAGAAATCTTTGTGTCATAATAGGCCCAGTACCAGTCAACCTTGAAAAGTCAATAAAATAAAGAAGCAGTGAAGGAAAAATCTCCGATTTGATTGCCAGACTTTTCCAATTTATTGCCAACTCTGACTAGGCCAGTCACTTTTGTAGAATCATCTTGGCATGTCATTTCTAGAATATTAAAGGAATACATTAAACTAAGCTTTGGTTCTACAATATTGGCTTACCATGGACCAAATATGGAGTTGTATGTACTTGAGAGCTAAATTCCATAAATTTTGGTTTCTTCATGCAGCATATGAGTCAGAGACATTGTTTAATACACGGTCGTTCATTATGTCGTTCACCGCCATACATAATACTGTACTGTATGTACGGCGTTGTGCACACTGTCATACGGGTACTACAGGGCCGAATTACGCTACCGTGCACTTACCCATTACAAGTAAACGTTCTTCACATTTTCATCTAAAATTCTTACCGTGGACTGTGAATGCTGTCTAAGGGCACTAAATGCTGCTTTATCTTTGGCTTGGGGTAGTTCATCGTGACTACCTTGAGTTAATTCGGCGAATGATTGATGATTTGTCAAATGGATGCCTGTACATTGAGTTCACTAGTGTTGGCAAAATTTTTACAAGGTGCTACACCTGTTCGCAAAATCTCATTGTAGGCCAGTAAAGTACGGAAGCCGGCATAGAGTATTTTCTTTTTTAAATTTTTGAAATCGGATGAAAAATACTGAGCTATAATTTTTTCAATCTGCCTCTTTTTGGAGAAAAAAAACAGCCAATTTCGGGTCAAATTTGGTGCAATTTATTACATTTTCTAGCAAACTACACAACACTTTGGCCCAATCTTTCCAAAATATGTTTTCATACTTTTGGCTTATTTAGAAAAAAATGGGGGTTGTGGGTCTTACAGAAGAGTATGCTGAATGTTTTTGAAATTTCATGTAAAATTCCCGATTTTTCTTTTTTCATTTTTTGTAAAAATGGGCATTTTTACCCAATTTTTGGACCTGCTTGTCAAAATTGTCCCCCATATTACATGTCTTTGCCACAAGAAACCATCTGTGTTCTATTCTGTGCATTTTAGATAGTGTTTGTAGCTGAAATACTGATGAAATTACGATTCTTTGAAAAAGTCGAAGACAATAAGGTCTTCCGTAGACCCTATGTGTCAGGGAAAGTACGGGCAATGACAGTAACTTTGGTTGAGACTTTTAGTTGCATTTATATATGGCGGAAATGGCCAACGTAGCTGCTGTCACATTTTAGGCTTGTATGTTAGTCACCACAGCTTCATTCTTAATGGTGACAAAAAGGTTCTATCTTTAAGCCACATAATGTATCACTAGGCTCCTGTTCCAAATTATTGCTCACTAATTATGTAATTGACTGGGAATAATGGATCCAGTATTGCACCAAAACTTGGCCAACTACAATCTGTCCACTTTGCTTTGTAAATGAAATAAGATGCAGCAGGTTTCTTTACGATCCTCTTAATGACAAAGAAATTAGGATTGAACATCTGAAAGTATTTCCTAGTTGCAAAAAACATTCAACTTACTTTCTTCAACTCTTTTTGCAGCACTTTACATGATTTAGTTTGTGCTGCCACTTAAAGCATAGAGGAGTATACTATGTTTGACAGCGGATTCTGCTCTCAAACACCGTGGAATAAGATGCTAAGTCAGATGCGGAAAATAAACAACAGTTCTGAATTGAACAAGTCAGTCAGTGACAAGATGTTTATTTTGCAAAGTACTGAAAAGCAATAATAATATTTGCATTTTTAATACCCAGTATCATGGCAATCCTGATTAAATATACAGTCTATACTACCCTTCCTCAATTATACATTGTCCAAGAGACAATCCCTCTAGTACGGCTCTAGCAGAGTGTCCACTGATAAGTTACTTTACAGGTACAGGACCTATTTTACCCCTTGGGTGGAGAGAGGCAATTACGATAAAGCATAACAGGCCAGGTGTGAATCAAACTACAAAAACTACGTCATTCTTGGATCACAAGTCTTATGCCTTAACCAAAGTCTACAAAGGTTCCACTAAAAGCTGAGTTATGTAGCTTGTTAGAACAATGGAAATTTTCTCTTAAACCATTCCCTGAAATATTTTGTACATGCCATTTCACTCAAACATAGAATGTTGATATTCCTGCTTCTCTGAGTATAAGACAGATTCCTTACAACAGTATCGAGGCTTGTTTATAAAAAACTTGGAAAACGGGAACCACTAATGAAGCATCTCTTTTACATCAGATACCGTATCATAAAAGTTTGGAAACGTCTTACAGTATCTTTGGCTTGCATTTTGAGTCTCAAATCACACACCTGTTCATTTCCAGCTGCTACTAAAGGCTCACTGACCTTTGAAACCAGTATATTCATGTCCTCAAGAGGCAAGTATATTAGTAATAAAAGGATACTGTTAAGGAGAGCTTCAATATCTGCAAAACGAAAACCTCCAACAAACATATGAGGCAGGTAAGGTAAGAGCAATGAATAAAACCACAACGGCCAGCTACAGCGGGCTCTAACCAGTATCCAGAACTACTTATAACCACCAATGAGATTCACACGACTGATCAGCATTAACTGATTTATGCGATCAAATCTCTAAACCTGGTCCAAGCTAGAAATATTTATATTTCACACGCTCAACTTTTTGAAGGAAATATGACATCCCCCAAATATATCTATACATATCCCCATAGTATTTAATCTAGTCTGTGACTGTACTTTAATTGGCATTCATTCAAACAATAATATCACCACTCTGGTTGGCAATGATGGATTGGACAGTCAGTTGTGATTCTAATTAGGCTCATAGTCACACACAGTTGGTTTTTCATCATTTGGTTGGTATTGCATCAAGCATTTAAATCTCAGTGCAGGCTACTGTGTCTCTGATATTGGAAGTGTTCTACTAACTAGACAATTGTTTGTGTTTAAATTGGAGCCGGGACTAGAAGTTAGGTTAGATGGGAGAATTGTTACTGTCTGGGGTGAGCTTAGAGGGCCTTTTAATATTGTACAGTATCATACGGGGGATGGGAAACGTACTCCTAATGTTGCAAAAAAGTACATCTACACTTAATAATTTATTGCACGCAATGTGTCCATGATTTTGTCAGTGCCAGGTAAACTGATCCCCATCCTAGGAAAGGGTTCCAGGGGAAGGAATATATAACATGCTAGATTGTGTAAGACGAAAGTGTAGTGACAGGTGCAATTTTATACAGTTTTATTATTGGCGCCAGGAGGCAATTTTAAATGCTGGGTTGCAAGACCCAGGTAAACCAGTATGGGCATACCCCTGTACTTATTAGGCCTATATCACAATTTTCTCAGGGTCTAAGGGGTGTGAACCTTAGATCTTACCCAAGTTGCAGTTTTACTCCAAGTTACTGTACCAGCACTAAATAAAACTTGTAGCCTTTAACCTGACAGGAAGTGCTATAAAGTTTTAATAGGCCACTTAAGACTGAAGCTGTATCTGCTAAAGTTCATCCCTTAATCAGGCTCTGGAGTGTAGAGTCCGTAGTCAAAACAAGCACAGGGCTCTATTTCATAAAAGTTAGGAATATTCCTATCCTGGACTTAGGAAGAATTCATTCCTATCTTCATGCTGATTTGGCAGGAAATTCACAGATAAAAACAATGTCACTTTTGATATATCCCTAAATATTTGAAGGAAGGAATGATTTCGGACGAATCATTTCTAAGCAGTTTAGGAACTTTAATTTTAGAAATATTCCTAACTTTAATGAAATAGAGCCCAGGTCTGTTTTTGCCTTTTCAATAGACCCTTTTCCAAAGTACCATTACAAAGGATTAAGGGACAGAGTTTGGTGTGCATCATCTTTTGACAGAGTAAACAGCCATTGCCAAACTTAAGCATACCAAAGCTCCCTCCCACAATCCTTTGAAATTGTTTTTGGAAAAGTGTCTATTTAAATGGCAGACCAGACCTATGCTTGTTGTGGTTTACATCTGTGAAATGCTGCTATGGGAAACAGACTATCAAATATCCCTAACAAAAACATGTGTCAACCTTCGTCTGTAACCAAGCGAAAAACAAAAGAAATCACACATGTTCTTGGGTGACAACCTGGCACGTATTTGGAACGCTCTGGACACAGGTTTGACACAGATTTGACACAGGTTGACAACTTTCCTGCCTTTAATTTCCAATTACAGGTTTTGTCTCAGATTTCTCTGTTAACATTGGTTTTAATTGCCACACATTTTGCATGTAAATCCTATGAAAACATGTAATAAATCTGTGTCAAACCTGTGGCAACTGCCCAACCTGTGTCAATGTCAAGGGGAAACACAGGTTTCCAGGCAAAATACCTGTGATAACCCATGACAGACACACGTGAAAACCTGAGGATTTGGAACAAATTGCCACACGTTTTTTTTTTTTTTTGTAAGGGATGGGAAAGTATTTATTTGTGCAATTAGTGCTGGCCAGCATGTAGACCAATGTTTTGGAAATGACTTAACTGTACACAAATCTACATGATATTGTGTTTTTGTATGCCATATCTAGTATGCCGTTTGCAATGTAGTCAGGGTTCGCGGTCTTGCCCGTCTGCGCGTCATTGACCCCATTCTTTCACAGTTGGACTCGTGAATAGATTCCTTAGCTTCGTATTCGGGTCCAACGAGAAAATATCGGACGCGCAAGGATCACCGCTCTCAGTGCCTCTCACTCCCTTAATCAGCATTATGATAATCCAAGCCAGAATAAAAAAAAATACCAGTTAGTACAAAACCATCCTAATTCTCAATCTCCTCCACACACCTCAGTACAAACATGCCATTATTATTGTAGTGCGCGTGCGCGCTACAATCTTGGCGTTGCACGACAAGCTAGGCGTACCTACATGACTGAACTTTGAGACTGGAAGTTCCACACGGTTTCGGTCCGTTTTTACTATCGGTACTATCAATGTACAGGCAGCTAATGTTAAGGTTGTCCATGATTTTTTACCGCTTTCTTGCACACATTCTTAATTAGTCCCGACAAAGGACTCGTTCATAAACAGAGACAGCTTGTAATGTAGAGTGAAATGTTACTGATTGATGAAATGCCGATAGTCTTTATTTCAGAAAAAATTCAGTTGAATTTGCGCTTGCTTTCTCATTAACACAACTTGCCTACATAACTTGAAATTCGCAAACGAAGTAATCAGCGGATGAATTTATCGTAAAAGTTAATGTGATGGGAGTTGGATATATACGGGCGGCGTCACCTTCAATGTGCACAGTATATGGTATACTGCATGTGCACAGTATATGGTATACTGTATGCGTCACCTTCAATGTGCACAGTATAGGCTCAAACGAAATTCCTCTCAATAGTAGTGTTACAGGTACCTATAAGACGAAAACCACAAAATTCAAGATATTTACTTCAAATCGGAATCAAATCAGAAATCCCTAGGCCTACAATGTGTTTTACCTTTTCACTAAACTAGCAAGATTATACAAAAGCACAAATGACACTACCTAGCTTGAAAATAAGATGATTTTCTGCAACGTCAGAGCCGCTCGGAAGTTCGTTAGAAAAACATGATTGCGCAATAAAATCACCTTGTTAGCCTTGTGCCAGTCGTTTCTTATGCCTTAAATGTACTATGTATGCAAAGAATTTTGCAAACGTTTCTGAAGGTAGTGAAAAATATTTGATTGAATAAACGCCGTATCAAACTCACATTAAATCTGGCCTACTCCAAACTGCAAGGGCTTGTCTAACATGCACTACAATTCTGCGTATTTGCAAGCAAATGCAGTTCTAGTTAGAGCGGTTGGAATTCCACCAAGCTCCGACTTGTTTGTAGTGTACGCACTGAATTAACCCACTGAAAATTGTTGTGTATACTCGCACTGCACTTTCTGTCAGTGCAAAGTTATGGGGCACAGTAAGCAGTGCATTTAATGTACGTAGGCTATTCAGCAATCTGATCTGGGCGAAGTTGGGTTGGACCATTAAAATTGCCATTGGAACCCATAGACTCACTGTTCGCGCAATCTAAAGGGTCCAGTATCAACATCTTGGACCCTTTAAATTTAGAGGTAACCACTAACCATGAATGTAAAGTGAAGTACAAACATAGTGGAACAAAGGGCACACGAATCAGGTTGGGTCAAATGACTAACACCATAGAAATCCTACGCGTAGGTGGTAGATGAGTAAGCCGAGAAGTCATTGTGAACACATGTTAAGTACTGGGTGGAAAAGTTATACTTGTTTCAGGTAATAATACCACTTGGATGAGACCACCATTTAAGGATAATTTTACTGATATTCACAAAGCTCCAGCATGGAGAATATCAATATACAGCTTACATGTTCAGCCAAAAGACTAACACCATAGATGTGTTGGGAAGTGTACACAGATGGGTGTGTCAAGAAGTAATTATGTTACAAGTAAAGCACTGGGTGGGAAAGTTATATTTGTTTCAGTTAGAAATACCACTTGGATAAGACCAGCATTTAAGGATAATTTTATTGAGATTCATATAGCTCCACACATGGAAAATACTGTATCGGTGTACGGCTCTCAGGTTCAGCCAAAAGACTAAAACCATAGATTTGTTAGATGGTAAGTGAGTGTGCCAAGAAGTCATTGTGCCAAGAAGTCATTGTGTTATAGGTAACTACTGGCTAGGAAAGTTATACCTGTTTCAGTTAAATATACCAATTGGATAAGACCAACAACTAAAGATTATTTTGTGATATTTATATACAGTATTAGTTCCAATATGGCAATATCAGTATGCAATGAATACCAATAACTGGTTCAACCTTACTTCTACACACTCAGCAAGCAGTTTGAGTCAAACAGAAGTACTATTAGAACCACCTGGCTGTGTCGCAGGTTCTGACAATTTTTTTTTACAAAAGATGTTATAGATGCAAAATGGTGCTACTTTGGTAAAATTTCACACGAATTACTTGTCAATAAAAGTGAACACCAGGACAATCTGCATGACTATTTTAAAATTAAAATATCAAAAACATTCATTAGGGGAAGGGGTAAAACCTAGTCTTGGGAGTAAGCTACCCCTTCCCACCTATGGAAAACATTTTTAAATATTTTGGAAAAAGATTGAACCATATCACAAAACCCAAGGTGATTATCATTTCCTACAAACAAATGTGACCCATAACTATCAAGCATTCAACACAACTTATTTTTTCCTGCTCATTTAAATGAATTGTACAGTAGACAAATCTAGAGAATCAGACACTTTGAATGGTTTTTTTTTTACTGTGCTATCAATAGAAACTGTAGGAGAAACAAAATCTTGCACATCTCCTGCACCATGGCAAAAATTCTGAACAAAATCATTTGGGGATAAACATGTGAATGTTCCCAATATTACACCAGCTGGTATAGTAAGGGGTTCATTTGTGAAATAAGCACACCCAAAATGGCATTTTATATTATTATTAACGGACAGTGACTTGCTTGGCAACAGAACAGCTGCGGAAACCTCTGAGAGCCTGCCGTTGTGCCGATAATTTGATCTGGCAATGGGGGTCCAGAGATCCTTTCTTAGCAGCACCATTTCAGACTTTGGTGTTACTGTGAAGCTTTTCTGTGCAACTACAGTATTTTTCTCACAGGTTCCAAAGTAATTTGAACACCACTGGGATCACACTGGAATGTAGATTGATTGGGTAAGAGAAAATCCAACCCTAAAATTACTTTTGGTTGAATATCCGGCACAATATATAAGTGGAGGTCTACCTCTTGTGACTAAAAATCTCCCCTTTAAAACGGATGAATCTTTAAACTTTTGCTCTCTGGGTTAGGGCAGTGGCAATGAATGCCGTATCCAATTTCCAAATTTGGAATGTATTGAATGAATAGTTTTTGCGACACATCAGGGTAGATTACACTGACACCAGCTAACGTGTCAACCATAGCAAATATTTCAGTACCACTGACAGACACAAGGATATAATTCCTAAGATAGGGAGACAGTACGGTAGTAATACTAGACACTGTCATATCACATTTTGAACCTGCAGAACCATTACTACAAAATGCAGGTACTTCTAAAACTGAGTGCCCATCAATGCTGTTCACTCATACTGGTAGTGACCATTATTTCCACATTTAAAACACTGTTGAGAATCCGGAGGTAGTGGGTATGGCATCCTTGGTCTAACATGTTCCGATGATCTAGAAGACTTTCTCTGTGGAGCTCCATAAGAAAAACCAGCGTGGCTAAAATCTGAGCCTGATTGTGATCTCAGTGGGCTTTATGGCTTTTGAAGGAAAATTGGACATGCTATCGCTGTATGAGACATGAGAAGTTGATACCACAGAAGACACAGTCATACAAACCAATGAAATACCCGTCAGCCAGAAATGTAACTAGTCATAAGCAGAACTCATAAAAGAGGTGTTCTCTATCTGTACCTACTCCCTCACTTGAGTTTTATTGACTTAGGAGATCGTTTTTCAATATTTTATTTTAAATAACAAGTTGTTCCCAACCAAAAATTCTGTTGTGCCAACTCTCTTGACGGCAAGGAGTAGGTTTAAAAACTGTCGAACAGGTGTTAAGTTATTGTGATTTATAGCTTACTTTTCTTCTATCACTTGTAACTTTCTGAGGACTTGAATTTGACAACATTTTGATCGAGGAAGGTGTAAATTTTCCATAAAATCTGATTTTTTTCAATATTATTATTGACAAAGGTGTTCTTTTGAAGAAACTCCTGTATCTTAATATATCTGTAGTGTCGCTATTGCGTTTTGTATCTGGTTATAGTCGGCAGCATTCCTTCCCCCAGCGACTATGTAAATACAATTGTTACCGCGGAATTTGAGTGGACATTGTTAGTTAAACTTTAGACTGTACATAGCTTTTGTCAGTAGTTGTAGAAGCATGTTGTTCGCGTGCAGCAGAGACACACACATTTTACAGGAGAAGACAACAACTTCAGAGAGAGTAGAAGAATAATGGAATTTTTTAGCGTACATTATTTGGACTTCTCAGGCTTGAGAAACTTAGTCTTCTCGTATCTAGATCCATCTGGTGAGCTGCAAGATGGTTGCTGGTTTTTGGGTGGCAGTAGTATTACAGCCACCCAGACCGGACCGCGGAGTTTAGTAATTTTGTTAGTATAATATGTGCACGTGCACGCGCCGGACATAGGCAGCATTTAGTTCTATTTACTGTATATATAGAGAGAGCTCCTACAATTTTAAGAGTATGTCTACCGACATCACCATATATTGTAAATTAATCGAATGGAGAGCTAGAGAAAGAGGGACAGTCATTCAACCAGGCCCGCTTCAGCGCCGGAAGGATTTGTAGCGACTTCTGTGGGTGATTCTCGAGTCTCATTTACTATGTATTAGTATTAGCATTCCAGATCATTTATTTGCCCACATATCCAGTGCCAGTCAACCTTGAGAATTCCATAAAATAAAGTAGCAGTAAAGGGGATATCTTCCAATTCGTTGCCAGACTTTCCCAATTCATTGCCAACTCTTACGACCGTCAGTTCTGTGGGATCATCATAAAAATTACTGTAGCATTTTGGCAACTTGTAATGAACAAAACTGTGCATGAAAGCACTTAGCTGATATTTATGAAGGTCAAAGACAGAAACAATACGGAGTGATTTGAAGAGAGGGCCTGTATGATGAGTGAAAGATACATTAAAAATGTCTCGTAACACGGTTTTGCAGCAAATAAATGGACTGTAGGTAATCTTCTTTTGGCATTTCTTCAATCCTATTTAAGTAACCTGTTATTCAACATGGGGAAAATCCAATGCTAATTCGTAAAAGGCAACCTTTCTTGATGTGCAGTGTTTTCAAAAATTTGACTTTTTGACCACTGGTGACCCCAAATGACATTTGACATCCACCAAAATATTCAAAGGGACTATCTATTCCACATGTGCCATACACATACAAAGTATGAGATCCCTCATAGTTCCCCTTTTAAAGGTATCCTGTTTATGAGTTCTTTTTATCTCTTGGTATGATAACAAGCGAAAAGATATCTTATTAAATGTTTACATCGTGTGATATTCTGCCACAGGGTCCACAGTCCCTCTTTCCAATTGGCCAAATGGGCCACAGTCCTCTTACCTGACCATGAAGGAGGTACATAAGGTAAATGAGATTTTGTAAGCATTAACATCAGACGTGTGTCCTTCCATGATGAAAATTTCAAATTTAGGGATAATTGCCCACTGGGACGACGACCTCTCCGAAAGAGGGTCCTTTGTCTTGAAAATTTTCCCTGGGATCAAGTTTTGACCTCTGCCAAATCTTTATTTGTATATCAATCTGGTAATGCTTACTTAATGCCTACGGAACCCTTTGTCCTCTGTGCGATCTCTACGGTTTACTACTAAGATATAAGTGAATTGCTCTCGACTAGGGGATTGGTGCTGTGGAAGGCAGGGTTAAGAATGATAAAAAAAGTTGAAACAGGAAGGACAATTAAGACTGAGAGTGGCTGAAGCAAGAACAGGCATTGAGTAAGGTTGACTTTGCAAATTGCAAGGGAGGACGGAAAGGATGAGGGAGGGAAAAGGGGGACCGGCATTAAAAAAGTGAAAAATCGGGATGGAAGATCTAGAAACGAAAGACTAAACCGAGCAGGACGCAGAGGTTCAGAAAAGAGAAAAGGACTAAACGGAGGGACTGAGGAACAAATTAAAGAGGTAGGGAGTTTGACAGAAGGAGGAAAGAGAACTGTAAGCTGAAGTTGTTTATCACTACTTCTTCGGAGGAGATATTTGATCACTTCTATGTCCTTGAAAGATTATAAGGCAAAAGGAAACAGAGAGAAATCGTTGTAACTCCATGCCCCTCCCCAGGCTTCAACATCAACCGTACCACATCAAAGCGGCCCAGAAATTTTGGGTTCAGGGGTCCCTTCTGCTAATTCGGGAAGCTGTTGACTCTCCCCTTGTACGACAAATATATACTTCCCCTGCTTGAACTGGGGTTCCCCTTCCCCAAATTTTTAACATGGCCAATGTAATGAGAAAATGCAGTAATCTCAATCAGAATCAGTATACCACGTCATCCTAAATTCATGAATGGCCTTTTTCGATTTTATGACAATATTTTTGTTACTGAATTGTTAAATTCATGGCAAATATCTCCTCCTTTTAGCCTAACGTTTGTTTGTAATGCTTGTGTTACAAAATCTTAAGAGGTACTTGTAAGCCAAATAAAAGAAGCTTGCAAAAGTATGCTGATTTTCCAAAGCAATTTTGGGGCGACTGACTGTTGCCGTTAAGTCTCGAACACGAAAGGTAGGGGTCAGAGAGTAACTTGATTACGTCAGTATGCTTTATGAATCAACAAACCATACAGGATGAGGAAAATCACTAGAGCTCAATGTCCAGAACACGCGGAAATGATTCATCTTGGATTAAATAGACTTCCTCATAGTTTTCCCTGTTCTTCTTTGCTTTGAGTTTGTTGACATGCACGGAAATGTATGATTTACCAGCTGAGGAGGTAGGACAGATAGATTGGGCTCACAGAATTATTTCATTCCAGACACCAGGTATAGCTGCCATGAGTCCTCTGCATAGGAATTAGTTTGGGTTGCTAAAATCACCCGCTCCCAGGCTTGGCCAAAAATGTTGTAAGGCGGTAACATACTTCCGCCCCGGTATACCCAACTTTTAAGGACAAAAACCCTTTGTTCCATGTGTAGAAAAGGAAACAATTGCATTGCTTTCAATTAAAATTTATAAAAAATCTCACCAAATTGCAGGGACCTCAAATATAAATAAAAAAATTCCCTAACACTCGGAGGGGAAGATACCGCCTTCCCCATCTAACAGGCGTTACGAAACATTCGTGCCCCCTTCTTCTAGCTAAGACATGCTGCCTACGTGTGGACATGCTCAGACAGCACACGGTGAAGCGGTTTAATTTGAAAGACATGCTGATATTAACTGTCACCTATAAGTGGCCCTTCACTGATCTGATCTACATACTAAACTTACAAAAAGCTCTCTATCCAAAGACGTCACATGATTCAGCCGAGGATCCACAGGGGGCTTTTGCTCCAGCAGTCCCCCTTTTTTGGCGCCGGTAATTTCTAATATTTTTTGAGACAGTTCCAAAGCTGCAAAAGAATATGTATGTCTATTTTGATTGCCAGATGCCATGAAATAGTTTTCTAAATTCCAAGTTTTCTTTTCTAGATCCCCCTATATTGATGATTTGTAAATTTCACGTTCGCAGGCGCAAACTTTGTCCTCATGGAGATAGCCCCCATTTTGAAATCCTAGATCCGCCCCTGGTTGGTAGTTTACCCCTCTGGGTGTTAGCTGTAACTTTCTGTTTAATAATCGGTTCTCTTTCTTGCATTCACTTTTAAAGTGAAAATACCCTTCGCCTAAAGCAGAGAAGCAATTGCGATTGAGGACTTAATTCAACATCACAGCCTACAACACATTCAACTTCCAAAACAAACCGGGTTTTTTGATCGTGCAAAAAACTACATCTTAAACGTCGCGTAGCCAAAAAGTACTATAGGACCATTAATCAAGTCCCTTCCTTCTAAAGAAATTTCCTGTCAACCCGTTTTCTCAATATTCTTCTTTTTGATTCCTTGCCGAAGGCAGGCAAGGAATCTATGCGATGGTCATGTCTTATGTGTGTGTGTGTATGTATGTATGTATGTATGTATGTATGTATGTATGTATGTATGTATGTATGTATATATGTATGTATGTATGTATGTATGTATGTATGTATGTATGTATGTATGTGTGTATGTATGTATGTGTGTGTATGTGACGCCTAGCTTGTAAACACGATTATCTCAAGATAGCAATGACCGACACTTTTCATATTTAGTATATAGATTTTTCATATTCAGAGGAAGACCCCTATTGTTTTTGGTGGAGGTCAAAGGTCATGTGAGGTCCCCAGAGGTCAAAAACCGAAAACTTTGTAAACACGATATCTCAAGATGGCAATGACCAACACTTTTCACATTTGGTACACAGATTTTTATGTCAAGAGGAAGAACCTTATTGTTTTGGTAGAGGTCAAAGGTCATCTGAGGTCCCCAGAGGTTAAACTGCGAAAACCTCATAAACGGGTTGTAAACACGATATCTCGAGATAGCAATGAGTGACACTTTTCATATTTGGTACATAGATTCCTCATGTTGAGAGGAAGAACCCTGTTGTTTTTGGAGAAGGTCAAAGGTCATTTGAGGTCACTGGAAGTAAAAAAGCCGAAAAGCTCGTAATCACGATATCTCAAGATAGGAATGACCGACACTTTTCATATTTGGTATATAGATTTGTCATGTTGAGAGAAAGATCCCTATTGCTTTTAGTGGAGGTCAAAGGTCATTTTCGTGAAATCACGATATGTCAAGATAGGAATGGCCGATATAGATTTTATCATGTTGAGAGGAAGAATGCTGTTCTTTTTGGCAGAGGTCAAAGGTCATCTGAGGTCACCAGAGGTTAAACTGCGAAAACCTTGTAAATGGCTTGTAATCACGATATATCAAGATAAAATTGACTGACACTTTTTATATTTGATATATAGATTTGCCATGTTGTGAGGAAGAACCCTATTGTTTTTTGGGGAGGTCAAAGGTCATTTGGGGTCACTGGGGGTAAAAAGCCGAAAAGCTTGTAATCACGATATCTCAAGATAGGAATGACCGACACTTTTCATATTTGGTATATAGATTTGTCATGTTGAGAAAAAGAACCCTATTGCTTTGGTAGAGGTCAAAAGTCATTTGAGGTCACCAGATGTCAAAGACCGGAAACCTTGAAATCACGATATGTCAAGATAGGAATGACCGATATAGATTTGTCATGTTGAGAGGAAGAATGCTGTTCTTTTTGGTAGAGGTCAAAGGTCATCTGAGGTCACCAGAGGTTAAACTGGGAAAACCCTGTCAATGGTTTGTAATCACGATATCTCAAGATACCAATGACAGACACTTTTCAAGCTTGTCATGTTGAGAGGAAGAACCCTATTGATTTTGGTGGAGGTCAAGCCCATCTGGGGTTACCAGAGGTCAAAAAACAAAGTTCCCAAGAATTCCCAAGATTGTCATCTGCGGTCAACGGGGTCAAAAGCAACTTTTCCCAAGAATTTGAAAGATTGTTACATGGGGTTTCCAGAGGCCAAAAAGCCAAATTTCCCAAGAATTCCCAAGATTGTTATCTGGCTTATCAGAGGTCAGAAAGCAAAATTTCCCAAGAATTCCCAAGATTGTCGTCTAAGGTCACCAAAGGTCAAAAAGCAAAAATTCCGAAGGTTGTTATATGAGGTCACCAGAGGTCAAAAAGCAAAATTTCCCAAGAATTCCCAAGATAGTCATCAGGGGTCACCAGAGGTCAAAAAGCAAAATTTCCTCTGAATTTTCAAGATCCAAGATCCATTGGAGTTGAATCCCTTTCAAGACACTTCCGTTTTCTTTTTTGTTATATTTTGTAGGGATCAAAGTTCATGTGAGGTCAGCAGAGGTCAAATTGTTAAAACGTCGTAAATGATGTTGTCAAGAAAGATCAATTTGAGGGATAAACCTCAGTGCAACAAAACATCCCCATTCGGCTAGGAATCACTAAGCCTTTGGGCTTTCTGGTTTATTTCTTCGCACACATTAAATATTGCTTGTATGAAAGTTATTTTATACACCAATAACTGAGTAGCAACTAATTACATTCCAGTCTAATACTCTCCTTGCCAGACGGTGTTACGGCTAACGATAATTAAAATAGACTTTATAGTAGCCTACAAGAAAATTAGTACGTATATACAGTACAGCTGTTGAATTCAGCTCTGCAGAACGCAAGGCAGGGAGGCAGTATAAAAATTCTACAGCTTGCAGAGGGCTAGCAGGTTTCCAGTCCAAGGTGGACATTTCACACCTTAGTGCACCTTCGTGTTCGCATTGCTCTCAATGTAAACAAAGTGTAAATTTCTACTCGTTCTGTGCACAGGACCTCTCATGATGTGCAATATTTTTTATAGAAGGTCATACCTGGGAAACCGCTTGAGGAATGAGCCTCAAAACTTCACTGTGTTCGTTTCCCTCACTAGGTTTCATTTGTTGATTTGGTATGGAATGACCTGATAAGCAATAGGCCATATGTCCTAGTTTATAGTCAACTTTAAGCCTATTTGTTTCATGCACAGTAACATAAATGTGATCAAAGTTTTTGTAGACCTAGCGTTTTTTACACTTAACAGTACAATGATATTCAAGCCACTTGTGAAAAATGGCTATTTTGGCTGCTTCCACGACAAGAAAAACACCACGGTGAAAATTTTGACCACAAACTATTCTTTGCTGCTGACTTAATTAAAGGTTGTCATTGTGGTTTAACTCCAAGATTGAACAGTTCTTGTATCCATCACATGATCACAGTAGAAAATTCATTTTGAAAGTTTCAGAGGTTTTCGGCTTTAATGACAGTTTTATTACATGGTGTAAAACACTTTACAATAACATAAACTTTTATGTCCTAGTCAATGGACATGTATCTACAAATTTTCCCATTCACGGGGGGTGTAGACAGGGTGCCCCACTTTCTCCATACCTTTTTATAATCTCAGTTGAAATTCTAGGAATAATGATTAGACATGACGATACGGTTATGGGTATTAATATTGGAAATGCACATGTTAAAATGAGTTCCTACGCAGACGATACAACTTTCTTCCTAAATGGGACATCTGATTCTTTAAATGCCTTAGTAACTTAAGGATAATAAAACAATTTTATAAGACTTCAGGTTTGAAGTTAAATTTTGATAAGTGTAATCTTATCTGGGTTGACTCCAAGAAACTTTCAATAGAAAGGAGTGGTAATGATTTTGGTTTTAGTTGGAATGATGGGAGGTGTTTTACGTACCTGGGTATAACGTTTTCAATCTTTCTGAATTATAACAAACTTTTGGTTGACATTAAAACCCTGATTAAAGTGTGATCTAGAAGACAGTTAACTGTTCTCGGCAAACTACTTGTTGTGAAGTCACTATTTCTAACGAAGTTGTCTTATGTGGCGACGGTTTTACCTACTCCCAGTGAAGCCTTTTCCACAAGTCTTAATTCAGCTTTATATACTTACACCTGGGGGTCGAGAGATAGAGTCAAAAGAAACCAATTAATTCAAAATTACAAGCAGGGTGGTGTAAAAATGATCGATGTCCATAATTTTTTTAAATCACTTAAATTGCGTTGGATACAAAGGTTTTGTTATAATAACGGTTTGTGTTGGGAGAATGTGCTTTCTTCCTATTTAAGAAGACATTACCTCGTAAAATCTTTCTTAGAACTTGGACATAAGGCAGTTGATACCCTTGCTATAAAGTTAAATAATATGTTTTGGAAGGAAGTGTTTCAAAGTTGGGCAGATGTCCTTGCTATTCATCTATTGGCATACTGTCATTCTATTGATGAATTTGTTGTACAAAACGTTTGGAATAGTGATCTTTTTCTCATTGACAATCAATGTATATATCTTAAACAACTATACGATAGAGGTATTCATTGTGTGAATGATTTCTTAGACAATGATAGCAAGTTCCTTTCTTATGATACCTTTTGTCGGAGATACAATGCGACTGTACACTATTTGACATACTTAAGCATAGTAAATTCTATTCGCAAAGTGGCAAGAGAACTGTTTCTTGAGTTTAATGCTAGTAGAAATACCTTTGTCACTTATTACCCAGTGTCCTGTAAGATACTATTTTCTTTTAAATCTGAATCTAAATCCTTTTATTAATTCCTTACAAAAGATTATTCATATGTTAGCAACGCACGCACATGGTGGAACGAAAAATTAAATATTAATATAAGTCAGAAATTCTAGGAGAATATAAATTTGAGGCCCTTTATAACAACGACAGATACAAAATTGCAATGGCTGCAATACAGAATCACGAATCATATTCTTAGTTGTAATGATTATCTTAAGAAAATTAACTTTAGGGATAATGATTTGTGTTCCTTCTGTAAAGTAAATAGTGAAACCATTCAGCACTTACTTTTTTATTGCCCAATTGCCTTTAACTTTTGGGAGAAAATAAGAGAACTTATAAGGCTAAAATTAGATCTGGTTTTTGAGATGAATGCTAAAATTATTTTGTTCGGTATCAACTTTTGATAAGTTATTGAATTATATTATTCTATTAGGGAAGTATTTTCTTTATAGCAGTAAATATATTTGTTAAGCCTTCAATAGAGGCATTTATTTCCTTTTCAAAAAAGTATTATCATATCCAGAAATATGGAGCATCAGTTACTGATAGTTTAAAATCTTTTAACGAAAAATGGTATAAATGGAATGTATTATTTGCGTAAGACATTATCTTGTTACATGTAAACTTGTGAGAACAAATATAAAATAATAATAATAATAATAATTATAATAATAATAATAATAATAATAATAATAATAATAATAATAATAATAATAATAATAATAATAATAATAATAATAATAATAATAATAATAATAATAATAATAATAATAATAACAATAACAATAACAATAACAATAACAATAACAATAATAATAATAATAATAATAATAATAATAATAATAATAATAATAATAATAATAATAATAATAATAATAATAATAATAATAATAATAATAATAATAATAATATTAATAATAATAATAATAATAATAATAATAATAATAATAATAATAATAATAATAATAATAATAATAATAATAATAATAATAATAATAATAATAATAATAATAATAATAATAATAATAATAATAATAATAATAATAATAATAATAATAATAATAATAATAATAATAATAATAATAATAATAATAATAATAATAATAATAATAATAATAATAATAATAATAATAATAATAATAATAATAATAATAATAATAATAATAATAATAATAATAATAATAATAATAATAATAATAATAATAATAATAATAATAATAATAATAATAATAATAATAATAATAATAATAATAATAATAATAATAATAATAATAATAATAATAATAATAATAATAATAATAATAATAATATTTCGCAGTGGGCTAGCAGGTTTCCTGTCCAAGATGGACATTTCACACCTTAGTGCACCTTCGTGTTCGCATTGCTCTCCATATAAACAGTATAAATTTCTACTCGTTCTGTGGACAGGACCTCTCATGATGTGCAATATTTTTTTAATAGAAGGTCATTTCTGGGAAACCGCTTGAGAACTGAGCCTCAAAATTTCAGTGTTTTCGTTTCCCTCACTGGAAATCATGTGTTGATTTGGCATGGAATGACCTGATAAGCAATAGGCCATATGTCCTAGTTTATAGTCAAGTTTAAGCCTATTTGTTCACATGCACAGTAACTTAAATGTGTTCAAAGTTTTTGTAGGCCTAGCCTTTTATACACTTAACAGTACAATGATATTCAAGCCACTTGTGAAAAATGGTAGGGTTTGATTATGTATGTACATACAAATATTCCCATTCTTCAAGATTCATGTGGCTACTTACTATGTACACGTTCACTATGGTGAAAATGATTTCACCACTGTTAAAATGTACATCAGAATTTTGCAAATATCACCATCGTTTTACCCTGTTGAAAATTCTGAACGCTATTTTGGCTGCTTCCACGACAAGAAAAGCACCACGGTGAAAATTTTGACCACAAACCATTCTTTGCTGCTGACTTAATTAGAGGTTGTCATTGTGGTTTAACTTCAAGATTGAACAGTTCTTGTATCCATCACATGTTCACAGTGTGTAATTGTGGTTTCACAGGGGAACAAAAAATTTTTAACAAGAACTGCATGTCTGATGCCGGAGTTTTTATAAATTGATCATTGGTGGAGCAATCTATATGGGGGGGGGGGGGGATTTACATTACACAGGAAATATACCATGGGCATACTAAAAGTTGGACCAGTGAGATGCTTTGGAGCTAGTTTTAGGACATAGGTTAATTAATAGTAAGGGCTTGGCACGGGATACCGGACACAATGAACAAAATGGCGTTTGGCTTACACACAATTATTTTACCCCATCAAGTCTATTTTATGATCTTACTGTCAGTGATACTGAAACAGATTTCTGAGTTGGGTACACATGCATTCATGTAGGTTAGAACCCTTCCAATTGAGACTTTAATTTTCAAAGCTTTCATATTGAATGACATGACCCATATGTCTCGATAAATAAATCTCTTTTGTGTGTAAAGTTTGAAATTTCTGTTCCCTTTATTTGAGAGATTGATGTCCTGGCATTTAAGCAGCCTATTCGCCACATGTCAGAATTATGAGACTTTACTACTGACTGATGACCTCAAAATAACAATTTTCCCTTATTCGCCCGATCATAGACAATATATGAGGCAGGGAACATTAGGGGAGGGCCAGCGGGCAAAGTGCCCCAAATTCGTAGACAACACCAAAATCCGGCAGAATCTTTAGAAATGTAAACAAAAATATAGGAATGTAGGCAAAATCTACCGAAAAGGTTAAGAGATTAGGGACAAAATATTGCCCTCCAAATCCAAATAACCCTCAATTAGGACTGTATCATCCGGAGGTGCGAGTGGGTCGTTCAACTTCAGATCCCTCCCCTCAGATCCTAACTGTGAATGGAACCCCACTGTGGATGTTTTCCCACATGGGTTACTCTCCCTGACCAATGATTGAACCCTACCCCTATTCCTGCATGATATATTCCACCCCTGATGCATATTCGCAGGCTAAAAATAGTATTATTCTCATCACCCAGCAGGAGCATGCCTTTATGAAATCATTAACTTCAATTAAAATTTCTTTCAAAAGCATAAAATCTGAAAAAAGAGAGGGTTCAGATGCAACTTATAGATGTAGAAGGAATAGAATATGCTATACCTCCTCATCTGGATGGTCAATTTGACCGAAAAGTTTCTTGGGAAGACCTCTGATATAGATATTGAATCCCCCTATAGCTAGCAGCGTACTAAATGGTAGACCCTGTTGGGTTGGATCACCGATATAGCAGAACACTTGTAGCAGTGGTTACACCAGGCTTCTCATTCTAATACTCTCTCTCACACGCCACGCTTCACCCACCCTGGAAATAACCGTTAATTTATTCACATTCGTTCAATAAACGACATTGCTTTTTTGCTACCGAATTAGTAGCAGAATTGAAAACCAATGACAATGAGTCATTTACTGAGAATACATAAATATTCAGATCTTGTCATAAATATTTACTAGCTTGAACAAATTACTCAGTAGAACTTCCACGTTTAAAGAAATTATTTGAACCTGAGAAAATTTAAGTCGCTTTGAAAATCCTACAACTCATTAAAACTAGTGAAAACAGTGTTAAACATTAATAAATTACACGAACTCTAAATTAAATCTCACTTAATGGCTTTTACAGAGATAGAAAGTAAACTTCATGCCGTTCACATTTTGGAAGTCTGTTACAGTAAGTGGAAATATTGCGCCATAGGTTGAAATCGAATCGGACAGAAACACGACAACGGCGTCTATTCGAGCTAACGTTTCCATGAGTACCAGAAAAATTGTGGAAGATGCAGCGAGTATCTGAGACGCCTTGGTTTTGTAGGTATACTAACTGTTTTCACTGGGGTATTTTTCTTTATCTGCTATTCTGCAAACGTCCAGTTTCTCAACTTCGGAAACTTTTCCCGAAACTGATTTGCACAGTAACGTTAACAGTTAGAGTAACGTTCGACCTATATATTGCACACAGATACATGACTGCATAATGTAACCTATGGCTAGTAGTAGTACCGTATGGATCGCGAACGACCATGCTAACAACTTCGTAGTGGAACTGACGTAAATGGGGGTGGATAAAATGTTACGGGATTGTTTTGAAAGTAAAGACAAGATTAAAGCTGTATACTAAAATAAATGACAGACAACAAATTTAAAATTATGTATTTTGGTATCAAACTTGTGAATATATGTCCACATCATTCGTGGATACTTCAAAAGCACTCAAAGTGCGTACATCCCTACCCCATTGTTGAACGTACCATTCAGTGAAGTGAGGTTGTATATGTTTTGTGATTGGATGGCATTTTTTGAAGCTTGCATGTGTGAATATTCAGTTGTACATAATAACTTCAGTTTTTCCAAGGGCTATGAGGCCGGCCGGCAGATATGAGAGGAATGATAAGAGGAGAACGAGTAAAGTGAAGCGAGTGCAGGTAACAGGCAGGTACAATTTAGTCTATATTGCATGTAGTGCGTCAAAAAAGGCCGAATAGCGTTAACAAGGACTAACTAAATGGGGAAGTACGTAGTAACCATTCCTTGCTGGGGGTGTCATCTCACAGCAGGAAAATTCAAGCATAGAGTCAGTTCAAAGGTTTACCAAAGTTAGCACCATTTTTGCGCGTAGAAACCTATTCAGAACAGCAAAATATTTCCCAAAGTGTAGGGAAGCCATAACTCCCCTCAGGCAATATCTCCCGCTGTTACACCCAATTAAAAATGAACCACTGAAGATTTCTCAATACAGAATCAATTCGTTGCTCTAACAAGCATTATCAAAGATGGTATCATTTGAAATCTAAGCAACCTCACATAGAGATAGTTTTTTAACGAATAGGGGTGTGTCCCCTCCTTTTACCTTGCACTGAGCCAAAACTGGCAAAAATTATTCTTGACTTGATGATTGTATCCTGTACCAAGTTTTAGCAAGTACTGTTTAGTTAGCAACATCAGAACCATACATTACAATAAAATAGGTCACTCAAAGATTCAGCATCCGACTTGCAGCCGGAAGGTCTAGGGTTCAAATCCTGGCCGGGTCATACCAAAGACTTACTGCCTTTGTGCTTGGTGCTCAGCATAAACAATGGAGTAGGGAAAACAAGCCAGTGAGCCACAACTGGAAAAAAGGCCGTGGTCGTCTCGACTTGAACCAATTGGTTGGAAACTGGGAAGTTAAACCTCATCTAACCTAACCTAACCTCAAAGATTCACCCTTTTGCTCATGGCCCCACAGGGTAAATACTTCATAACAAGCCAGCTTAAAATACCTCTTCAGAGTCAACAGGTCACACCAAATCTCTGTGCGGAGTGCAGTAGTACTCTCAGAGTGGACATTAATTATTATGTACCTGGATCAGGCAGAGCCCTATGGTAACCACATTGCTTTTAGTCTACTACTGTATTCAGCTTGTATAGAACAGAGAGTACTTGCCTGCAAGAGAGTGAGCTTATATGTACAATATCAAACCATGCTCTGTAGTACAGTATCTGGCAGTGTAATGACACCTGAAAAATTCCTGGATTAACTTTGAAATGGTAGGTATTTACAGCCTCTGATTATTATAGTTCAATTATGAAACTGAGAATTGTGATGGAAACATTTAATCCAAGGATTGGGAATAATTAAACTGGTGGATTTTAAAATATCAGGATTCAGGACAGTACCACATGTTGGAATACAGTAGGTACATTCAACCACTGCCTGGGGGAGGGCATTCATGTACTTTGAGCTGGCATTGATTGGTTAATTCTTCTGCATTATGACAGCAGGAAGAAAATTTAGGTTGCATGTAGAAAAGTTAAGCATTGATACTTCTAATCTCAAGTACATTGTCAAAAGTCACGTTTTTCTTCATAGACCAGTTACACTGTATACATAAGAAGCATCTTTTATCACTACTGAAAATGTAAAATCGTAGTAAAGCAATTTTAAACAGGTGGTATTTCATTACTAGCCAATTTGTAGTAAATTTTACTTCATCACAGGTGTTTCCACATTGTTTGTTAGAAATTAAAAATTTAAGGAAAATAGTAAATTTAGTTTGTAAAATTTATGCACATTGTACAGTATCTCCCTACCCTAAAAATATAGTATTACTTTAAACCTAGATAGGGTCATTCCATGTCAAATCACCCCCCAAAAATTAAAAATTGAGCCTTACCCTCATGAATTGGATTAAACTTAGTATATTGGGTACTTTTGGCTGAAAAACCTGAAATTTTATATTTTGGCCCCGTGGGACTTACGGTTTCCGTGCTAGGACACGCCCATTTTTGGTGATTTTGATCAAAATTGGCGTGGCTACCAGTTTTTAAATGACCATATCTCAGTAAATGGTGGACCAAATCTGTTAATATTGATGTCTTTGGAAAGGTAATTAAATAAACAATCCAAATATACCATTCTTAATGTAGAAAACAAGTTCTATTTTCAGAATATAATTCCTAGCTCTATCTTGACAGCTCTTTTTGCATAACTTCTTGCCAAATATTGAAAAACCATAACCAAATACGGCAATCCCATGTGCTATTCTATAGGAAATGGACAGACCCGTTGTCACACGTGCTACAAGTAGTCGGGGATTACTGGCAAAAATGACATTCTCACGGACATTGTACGCTTTGAACCCGAAGCATCAGACATATTTCATGATAATGATGAATAAACATGAAATTTAGAAACCCATTTTGAAATTGAAACTTAGAAGCAATTTAAAAATTGATTACTTGTTGTTCTTCACTTTGGCCCTGAGTTTCACCATGTGGATCACGTGATCAGGAGCTAAACTTCAGTGACAAACATACCCCTACAAGTTTTTGTAGAGAGAAAGAAACCTATTGTTTTTGGTAGAGGTCAAAGGTCATATGGGGTCACCAGAGGTTAAACTGCGAAAACCTCGTAAATGGCTTGTAATCGCGATATCTCAAGGTAGCGATGACCGACACTTTTCATATTTGGTATATAGATTTATCATGTTGAGAGGAAGAATCCTATTGTTTTTGGTGAAGGTGAAAAGGTCATTTGAGGTCACCGGAGGTAAAAAACCGAAAAGCTCGTAATCGCGATATCTCAAGATAGGAATGACTGGCACTTTTCATATTTCGAATATAGATTTGTCATGTTGAGAGAAAGAAGCCTATTATTTTTGGTGGAGGTGAAAGGTCATTTGAGGTCACCAGAGGTCAAAGACCGAAAACCTTTAATTGGCAATATGTCAAGATAGAAATGGCCTACATTGATTTGTCATGTTGAAAGGAAGAACGCTATTGTTTTTGGTAGAGGTCAAAGGTCATCTGAGGTCACCAGAGGTTAAACTGCAAAAACCTCGTAAATGGCTTGTACATACGATATCTTAAGATTAAAATGACCCACACTTTCATATTTAGTGTATAGATTTGTAATGTTGAGAGGAAGAACCCTATTGTTTTTGGTGAAGGTCAGTCAAAGGTTATTTGAGGTCACTGGAGGTAAAAAGCCGAAAAGCTTGTAATCACGATATCTCGAGATAAGAATGACCGACACTTTTCATATTTGGTATATAGATTTGTCATGTTGAGAGAAAGAAGCCTATTATTTTTGGTGGAGGTGAAAGGTCATTTGAGGTCATTTGAGGTCAAAGACCGAAAACCTTTAATTGGCAATATGTCAAGATAGGAATGGCCTACATTGATTTGTCATGTTGAAAGGAAGAACGCTATTGTTTTTGGTAGAGGTCAAAGGTCATCTGAGGTCACCAAAGGTTAAACTGCAAAAACCTCGTAAATTGCTTGTACATACGATATCTTAAGATAAAAATGACCGACACTTTTCATATTTGGTGTATAGATTTGTCATGTTGAGAGGAAGAGCCCTACTGTTTTTGGTGAAGGTCAGTCAAAGGTCATTTGAGGTCACTGGAGGTAAAAAGCCAAAAGCTTGTAATCACGATATCTCAAGATAAGAATGACCGACACTTTTCATATTTGGTATATAGATTTGTCATGTTGAGAGAAGGAATCCTGTTGTTTTTGGTTGAGGTCAAAGTTTATTTCAGGTCACCAGAGGTCAAAGACTGAAAACCTTGAAATTGCGATATGTCAAGATAGGAATGGCCTATATATTTGTCATGTTGAGAGGAAGAATGCTATTGTTTTTGGTAGAGGTCAAAGGTCATCTGAGGTCACCAGAGGTTAAACTGCGAAAACCTCGTAAACGGCTTGTAATCACGATATCTCGAGGTAGCAATGACCGACACTTTTCAAATTTGTCATATAGATTTGTCATGTTGAGAGGAAAAAACTTGTTGTTTCTGGTGAAGGTCAAAGGCCATTTGAGGTCACTGGAGGTGAAAAGCTGAAGAGCTCGTAATCACGATATCTCAAGATAGGAATGACTGACACTTTTTATATTTGCTATATAGATTTGTCATTATGTAAGGAAAAAACTATTGTTTTTGGTAGAGGTCAAAGGTCATCTTGAGTTACCAAAGGTCAAAAAGCAAAATTTCACAAAAATTCCCAAGATTGTCATCTGAGGTTATCAGAAGTCAAAAAGGACAATTTCCCAAGATCTTCATCTGGGTCACCAGAGGTCAAAAAGCAAAATTTCCCAAGAATTCCCAAGATCATCATATGGGGTCATCAGAGGTCAAAAGCAAAATTTCCCAAGAATTCTCAAGATCATCATATAAGGTCACCAGAGGTCAAAATCAAAATTTCCCAAGATAGTCTTGAGGACTCATCAGAGGTCAAAAAGCAAAATATCCCAAGTATTCTTAAGATCGTGGTCTGGGGTCACCAGAGGTCAAAAAGCAAAATTTCCCAAGAATTTTCAAGATCCAATATCTATTGGAGTTGTATCCCTTTCAAGACACTTCTGATTTTCTTTTTTGATTCCTTGCCGTAGGCAGGCAAGGAATCTATGCGATGGTGATGTCGTGTGTGTGTGTATGGGTGTGTGTATGGGTGTGTGTATGGGTGTGTGTATGTGTGTTTGTGACGTTGCTTGTAATCGCGATATCTCAAGATAGGATTGACCGACACTTTTCACATTTGGTATATAGATTTGTCATGTTGAGAGGAAGAAACCTATTGTTTTTGGAGGAGGTCGAAGGTCATCGGAGGTCATCAGAGGTCAAAAACCGAAAACTTGTAATCGCGTTATCTTGAGGTAGGGATGACCGACACTTTCATATTTGGTATATAGATTTGTCATGTTGAGCGGAAGAACCCTATTGTTTTTGGTAGAGGTCAAAGGTCATCTGAGGTCACCATAGGTTAAACTGCGAAAACCACGTAAATGGCTTGTAATCACGCTATCTCGAGATAGCGATGACCGACACTTTTCATATTTAGTATATAAATTTGTCATGTTGAGAGGAAGAACCCTATTGTTTTTGGTGAAAGTCAAAGGTCATTTGAGGTCACCGGAGGTAAAAAGCCGAAAAGCTCGTAATCGCGATATCTCAAGATAGGAATGACTGACACTTTTCATATTTGATATATAGGTTTGTCATCTTAAGAGAAAGAATCCTGTAGTTTTTGGTGGAGGTCAAAGGTCATTTGAGGTCACCAGAGGTGAAAGACCGAAAACCTTGAAATCACGATATCTCAAGATAGGAGTGGCCTGTATGGATTTGTCGTGTTGAGAGGAAGAACCTGATTGTTTTTGGTAGAGGTCAAAGGTCATCTGAGGTCACCAGAGGTCAAAAACCAAAAGCCTTGTAATCGCGATATCTCGAGATAGGGATGACCGACACTTCTCATATTTGGTATGTAGATTTGTCTTGTTGAGAGGAAGAGCCCTGTTGTTTTTGGTAAAGGTCAAAGGTCACTTGGGGTCACCGGAGTTAAAGCCGAAAAGCTTGTTAATCACGATATCTCAAGATAGGAATGACAGGCACTTTTCATATTTGGTATATAGACTTGTTATGTTGAGAGAAAGAATCCTATTGTTTTTGGTGGAGGTCAAAGGTCATTTTAGGTCACTAGAGGTCAAAGACCGAAAACCATGAAATCGCCATATGTCAAGATGGGAATAGCCTATATAGATTTGTCATGTTGAGAGGAAGAATCCTATTGTTTTCGGTAGAGGTCAAAGGTCATCTGAGGTCACCAGAGGTTGAACTGCTGAAACCTTGTAAATGGCTTTTAAACACGATATCTCCAGATAGCAATGACCGACACTTTTCTTATGTGGTACATAGATTTGTCATGTTGACAGGAAGAAGCCTATTGTTTTTGGTGAAGGTCAAAGGTCATTTGAGGTCACTGGAGGTAAAAAGCTGAAAAGCTCATAATCATGATATCTCAAGATAGGAATGACCGACACTTTTCATATGTGGTATATAGATTTGTCATGATGTAAGGAAGAACCCTATTGTTTTTGGTGGAGGTCAAAAGTCATCTTGGGTTACCAAAGGTCAAAAAGAAAAATTTCCCAAGAATTCCCAAGATTGTAATCTGGCATCACTGGGGTCAAAAGCAACATTTCCCAAGAATTCCCAAGAATGTTATGTGGGGTCACCAGAGGTCAAAAAGCAAAAATTCCCAAGATTGTTATATGGGGTCAACAGAGGTCAAAAAGCAAAATATCCCAAGATCATGATATGGGGTCACCAGAGGTCAAAAAGTGAAATTTCCCAAGAATTCCCAAGATAGTCATCAGGAGTCACCAGAGGTCAAACAGCAAAATATCCCAGGCAAGTATTCCTAAGATCGTCATCTAGGGTCACCAGAGGTCAAAAAGCAAAATTTTCCAAGAATTTTCAAGATCCAAGATCCATTAGAGTTGAATCCCTTTCAAGACACTTCAGATTTTCTTTTTTGTTATATTTGGTGGGGTTCAAAGGTCATGTGAGGTCAGCAGAGGTCAAATTGTTAAAACATAAAATGATGTAGTCAAGAAAGATAAATTTGAATTATAAACCTCATTGCAACAAAGCAACCCCATTCGGCAAGGAATCACTAAGCCTTTGGGCTTTCTGGTTAGCCTTCCTACGGGATCGAGCTTGCCTCCACTTCCCACTCCCAGCTCACTAGCAATCAACTTGTAACAAATAGTTCAAAAGATTTGTTTGGGATACTGTTCCATGTTTCATTTTTCCGTCTTCTCATCTTAATTGAATAGCTCTGAATCACAAAGACACCACTCACAAGATGAGGATTCTGATATCATGGGTATGACGGTCGATCAAAAAGAATTAAGTTTTGATCAGATTTAGCAAGCATTGAAGATGCAGGAGGAAGAGGTTAAGAGATCTATTATTGAAGGTAAGTTTAAATTATTTTCATTTCACAAAGATTGTGTGCAGTTTGGGTATACATGCAATAAGGAAAATGTTAAAATCATAAGGAAAAATGTGGAATTTTAACAGCTCTGAAACTTCTTGAATTTCGGGATGATTGATCTGGAAAAATTGTCATATGGTCTGAGAAACGGAGAACCTTACATAAGATGGAACAGCATACATCTTTTAGTTCTCTAAATATTTGTGATTGTACTGAAGTCAAGAATGACATTAGATATCAACTGTACACAAGTATAGTACTTAAGTAGACAGTTTTCACCATGCAATTCAGCTGCATTAGCATTAAATAGGCTCATTAAAGTGCAAAACTAAGCTCATTAAACACGGGAGATTACGGATACTCTATAGTACTAGTGCTCGTACATGCGTAAGTACATACATACGTAGCAATGCGTACATCTTCACGGTAATCTTTACATTCAGATGGGTAAAATTATGCACATGCGTTCTCAAATTAGAACGTAAATAATTGGCCTAAGTCCATGCGGGCATCGATGTTGTGCGTAGCATTGCATATCATGCAAGGGCCCACACGATAGTCCGTAAGTACTGCAGGCATGCTGTGTGCGGAAAATGGGAGTTTCATTTCCAAATCATTCCTAGAAAAGAGATTCTCGGTTTGTGACTTTGACAAAACTGTTAAAAACAAGTGTCCCTTATTCATGGCCGGAACTTTCATGCACTGTGGATACAGTGGAAACATAGCCCTGTGAAGAACCGGCTTGGTGGCTTTATTCGTAATGTAGGCCTAGCCTAACGCTATAGCTTGTTTTATAGTCCGTTAACGGTAGGCACTAATGTGAGTCAATCCTGTGGTACTAGAATCGGCGGTTACTCTCTGCCAGTCGTTATATGCATCGATTCGAACTGTAAAAAATCCGTGTAAAATAATCTGGCCTAACGTTTTGTTACACAGGCATAGTTTACACATAACGATAATATCGTACCTAGGCCCAGCCATTACTCCAATATTAAGGCTAGCTAGGCCTAACTTAGGCCTATAAAATGAACAACGTGGGCTGTTAGGCATGGGATATAGACATATGCTTAATGTTACGCTATTAAGTTAAACCTAGCCTAACAGTTAATGTTGCCTAAGCAGATGGATAAGATGGCAAATAGGGCCTAGGCTACAGGACAAAGTTAATAAAAAATGTGTCCTGGAGCAATCTTAGCAACCTAAATTTCTACCCCCCCCCCTCATCCCCAACCATTTAGGGGCTGAAGTGCATTTCCCGTGAATTTCCTCTTTTGTTTTGAAATGTCATCTCACCGTAGCTCATAAGCCTTCATGGGTTGCTATAACTACATTTACTGTTGTTTAGCGCTGGAAATAAGTGCCCTCTTGGCTATAATTGTAAAATATGTACTTCTAGGGAGCACTTGAAAGTTTTAGGTTGATATGTTTTTTACAGAAAAAAAGTATGTTCTAAATTGTTTTTACTTCAAACAGTTGTGAATTCGAAGATGGCTCAAGTTAAGAAGTTGATCAGAAGAACAGGGAAGTATTTGTGAGGTAAGTACTTTAATTTGATGTAGATAGAGGGGATAGGTACTTAGCTGTGTGAGGTATGCTAGTGAAAAATTAACCTTATTAATGTAAAGATTGTTATATGAGATTTATGTCGTGATGTAGCGAGGAAACAGCCTTTTTGAGGGGTAATTAAGGATTAGTGAAGAATTTTGCTTGAGTAGTGGGTGAGGTATTGTATTAGTTGCGGTCTGGTGGTCAGATCTGTTGAGGCCTGGTCAGGGTGACATATGGTATCTCATAGCAGTTTGTTATTCCTTGTCCACTCATTCAAGGTTAAAACTGACAGACAGGTTAATTACACACTCATACAGTTCAGAAATAATTGCCAAGCAAGATTGAAATCTAATTTGTCTAATGGGTCTAGTCAGGTCTGGTCTTGACTGATAATGTTATGTCTGGTGTTGAGGAGTTTGATCTGATCTGCTTGTGTCTGGTTATGGTCTGGTCAGGTTGTATCTGGTTTAGACTGGTCTGGTCAGTTAGTGATTTGTCTTAGCAGTTCCTGTGTGGTCAGGTGAGGTCTGGTCTGTTCAGATCATGCCTAGTGTTCTTGCCTCTGGTATTAGCTGGCCATGTCCAGTCAGGTAAGGTTTGGTCTGTTTATGTATGGTGTTTCCATGACAGCTCTTTGATAGTGATGAAGTTATAGCTGCGTTCTTGGAGAGAGTTTGCACTCTCAGGTGTTTTGTTTAATAGTTAATTCTCATTAGGTAGGAATGTATGAAACAAACAAAGGAGCATGGCATCAATTTTTAATCAGAGGGACTGTTTGAAGGAGCGTTGGATAGGGGTCTGAGCAAGATGGGGTGAGGTGAGGCTTATACAAGCCTCGACTAGGATGGTGAGGTGGAGTAGTCCACATATGTGGTACTGGTGAAATAATTGCATTGAAATGTACAAACAGTGTGTAATAGTCTAGGGTCCCATGGAGCTTGAGGGGTAAAGGAGTCCAAGATAGCCCTGGACTGTCCTCTGAATAAGGTAATGGGTATATGCAATAAACGACGGGCTTAAGCAAAAGTTTAGTTTTGATATTTGAAAGAGGGAACAACTCAACACATTTTGGTTAATTTTCATCGATTTTGTATGCTGTTAATAATATTTGCAGCCTAAAAAGTGCTTGAAGCAGGTTGGGGTGATGCCATCTCCTCACATTGATGAGTAGTGCATTGTTTTCTTTGTTTTCCATCCATTTTGTACCTTGAAATAGATAGGACCATAAGTTTCCTACAGAGAAATGTGAAGCTTGTAAAATTACGTTGCCTCTCATTCATTAACATGGGATTATTGAAGAGCAAAGTGGTTGTATAGGTTTAAGGAAACAACAAAACGCTTACCAGTGTGATGCCAACAGCTCATACCCTGGGCAAATGCGAATTTAGTGCCAGTTTCACTAGGTTTAGATTACCCCTGAGAGAAATACTGAGTAAGAACTGGAATTTGGTAGACATATGTGAGTATACATTTAGCGCTTAACTTTAAAATGGCATTTTTTCACTTTGCTGTATTCTGTTGACTAAGTAAAGTCACGAGGAGCAAGACATTAATTCAACAAGGAAGTAACTATAAAAATCCTTAAATCTGATGAATTTGCAGAACCGTTTCTTAAACCTAAATTGTTTATGAGTGCTATCTTAAAGCAAATGTGTGATGCAGAAGATGTAAATTACAAGACATTTCATTGTAATGCTTTGTTTATTCAGCATTTATTGCAGGACACATTTTAGAGGTCCCCTTTTCTTCAACTTAGTTAAAAGTATGCGAATTTAACGACTCTTTGTAAGGACCTCTTACCTTTCTCTTAGAGCATAACATTACAACATATTGACCATATAGCCAAAGGCTTAGTGATTTCTAGCCACATGGGGATGTTTTGTTGCACTGAGGTTTATCCCTCCAATTTATTTTTCATGACTATATCATTTTACGATGTTTTAACAAATTGACCTCTGCTGACCTCACATCACCTTTGAACTCCAACAAATGTAAAAAGAAAAAAGAAGTGTCTTGAAAGGGATTTGACTTCCAATGGACCTTGCATCTTCAAAATTCTAGGGATATTTTGCTTTTTGACCTCTGGTGACCCCAGTGACGATCTTGGGAATTCTTGGGATATTTTGCTTGTAGAAATCTGAACTTTGATGAGGATCGTATGCATTCTTGGGATATTTAGCTTTTTGACCTTTAGTGACCCCAGATGACAATCTTGGGAATTCTTGGAAAAATTTTGCTTTTTTACCCCTGGTGACCCCAACTGACGATCTTGGGAATTCTTGGGAAATTTCGCTTTTTGACCTCTGATGACCCTATATGGTGACCTTGGGAATTCTTGGGATATTTTGCTTTTTGATATCTGGCGACCCCTGAGAAGGATCTTGGAATTTCTTGGGAAATTTTGCTTCTTGAGCTTTAGTGACGCCAGATGACAATCTTGACAATCGTGGCATTGAAGGCCTAATGTTAAACTGATACCTTCGGTTGATTACAAATGAAGACATTTTTCCAAGACATATTTCCAAATAAATCTGCTGTTTATGAATTTGGTTTTGGTGCAAATGTTTTCTGTGGATAATTTATCTACCATTTCATATAATTATCGTTTAAAAACACTCTAAAAAGACTCGTAAAGTTGTTAAAAACTTTTATACAGGTTTCAAGGAGTTCTTCCGTCAATAGATCCAGGGGCGGACTGGGAGTTTTACGCGGCCGCGGCAAATTACAGTGAGCGGCCCTTTGACACTATCTAAGCGGAGCGCCACCATCAGTTGGCGCGTAGCGTACCAGAAAATTTTGGACAAAAATACTTGCCAGATCGCAGGAAATGGCACTTCCCAGGCCCATTTTCAACATAACAGGTTTCATTCAAGAGGATTTTAAGGAGACAAAACTTACTTGGTTATTTAGGATTTCAAAATCAGGTCAAGTGGGGGTTATTTTGGCACAAAGGGGTCATTTTAGGATCAAGCGGTCAAAATGTTTCTTCTAATACAGATTGATGATCATAACATGCGGTCAGTATCATCATTTAACAATGGTACATATGGGGTGTTCAGCAACTTGAGGGAAAAAGTCATGCAGTGGTTATTTTAGCTAGACTTTGCAATTTTATGGGTCAGCTTACTTGTCTTCATCGATACTGACCACTATAGGATATTGTAACAAATGAAATAGTGTACACATTGACTACCTAGTCACACAAGAAGTCGTCTCAGTTTACTTGTCTTCTTCGCTATTTGGTCTATGACCACTATAAGGTCGACCCGTCCTTTATGTGAAAATTTCAATCACCATTGAAATAGCCCGTCTTGGTTCCATGTAAGATAGCCAGTTATACACAATTTCAAGAAATTTGGCTGGCCTTCTTGACATTGTTGTAATACGCTGGGGCCCTCCTTTTGGAAAATTCTGAAATTTTGATTGACTGCGATTTTTTAGATATATTAAAAGCCGTACCTGTTAAACACTGTCATGACCCGGGACGAGTAACGGGGGGATACTGGCGTAGGCAGGCTTTTGTCGGGGGCTAATATTTAAGTACCGAAGTTCCCAAGCAGATAATTTCTTTCTTTGAAGAACGCCAGTATCCACAGAGTGCTCTCTTATGCCCTGAATCGCATACAAGGAATTGATAGAGCCTCTGCCCTTGCCCCCCAAAACTGACCAAACACCCACCAGACGTATTCCGTTGGTCCTATCTTTCACGCATCTGTAACTCCCATTGTACGTGTCATTTACAGGAATGTAGAGACCCTCCGTCATGACCCATCCACACGTGGCCATTTCCCTGAACCCCCCATCACAGCATTCAGAATTGAAAAGAACATATCTAAGCACTTGGTCCATACCTCTCAACCTCAAGCAGTAGTGCCTAGGACCCCTGGAACTTTTCCATGCAACAGTGGGAGATGCAACACTTGCCCGGTGGTCAGTTATGACAAAATCCTTTCCATTGTAGGTCCCAACAACAACCAGTTTAACATTAATCAGCATTTTACCTGTACTTCAGCCAATGTTGTTTACGTTCTCGTATGTAAACGCTGTAATATAGTCTACGTGGGAGAAGCAAAACGTCGTCTTGCTGACTGAGTCACTGAGCACCTGAGGTCAATCAAACAGAACCTCCCAGGGTTCCCTGTAGCCACACACTTCAATCCCCCGTCAACATGCTCGATCCGTGACTTGATGGTTTCGGCGGCCATCTCGTGTCGAGGTTCCGATCATGACCGCCTAGCTGCCGAAAACCGCCTAATCATGAAACTTGGAACCCTGTCCCCACATGGTCTGAACGTTAGACTTGAACTGTTATAACGCAGCAATTCCTGCATAGTTGTTACCTGTGTTAACCACTTACCACTGTCTGTTTTCGTAGACGGTTTTACCGTGCCCAATTCCATTGTGTGTTTTTTAATTTGTACGTTTGGCCGTGTCAACAATCAGTTGCATTTTTGCCACATGATGAAGGGTTTAAACCCGAATGTCGTGCAATTTTTCACAAACTCTTAGCACTATTTACTACTTCTTTTTTGACCTACCTACTTCATAAGTGCTACGCAGTACTTTGAAGCTCTGCAAAAAAAAAACAATTTCTGGCTGTTTTATTTACCGAATTTCAAGCCTTCCGCTAATTTGTATCTCTTCCGAGATCCAGCCATTCAATTTTGTAGCACTGTTGTTTTACAGTTTCTCCTTTACCGATTATATATATATATATATATATATATATATATAACGCTAATTCCTACTGTACGGGGAAATCGATATATCGCGGTTTCGTTAAGGCGAAGAAAAAACAATAAAATACATTGAAAAATATTTCCCCTTTGGAAACCAGATATACAACAACGCTTTTTCAATGGCCCACCATCCGTACGTGTTAAAAGATACGGGTACGTAACTTGGTCAACATTGAAGTAATAGTAATGTAATGTAAAGTAATGTAAATCATGTGGTGAAACAGACGTTACCATCCGTTTACGTATTCCTATATAAAAAGTGTGTGATTTCCCAAAGTCGACCTGATTTTTTCCCCTTTTAGATGATTTCCCCTTTTAGGCATGTTTTTTCATACATTTCCCCTTAATCCCAAATTAGCAATATATATATATATATATATATATATATATATATATATATATATTTATATATATATATATATATATATATATATATATATATATATATATATATATATATATATATATATATATATATATATATATATATATATATATATATTGAAAGGAGAAGCCGGAAACCATCGATATTCTCGATATTCTCGAAATATGCCAGTAGGATCAAGCAACGGATAAAAACATTAAAAAAAATATTAATATGATTGAAAGGAAAAATTGTGAGAGTCAACTATCGTCAAAAAGATGGAAAAACAGCACCAAGTAGGAAGCTTTCGGTTGTTTATTCAACCTTCCTCAGCCTTAAAATGAACCATACGTACAAGACTTCAAATAGGAGTAAACGTAAGAGAGGTATTAAAAGGTTAAAGTTTGAAAAATACAAAATAAATCGGTAGAATAAAACAATCTCGATGTCTGGCACAATCAAAGGTTAAACAATGGAACAAAAAAAAAAAACAGGTAAGAGGAGTAAAAACAGTCGTTAGAAGGTAGATTAAGCTTAAAAGGTGGTACTTAAAAGGATCGCAAGATAGGCTGAAAGGGAAGGAGGGCAAGCAATTAGCTTAAGTAGCTAATCCTCTTCGTAAAATTAAATTCCTTCTTTTTGTTGAGCCGAAAAGGGTGGATAGAACAAAGTTGAGTCATCCAAAATGCTTCCCGTTTGTTTAACAAATAATCAACGTTGACGGTGCTACGAATTTTTTCAATAATAACAGACCGAATTTTTCTGAGAATATGTGGCTTAGAATTAAAATGATTGGCTAACTCGCACCTTGCTTTATTATTGACCATGTCAGATTTATGATTACGAAAACGAATCTTGAAGGGAGTTGATGTGGAACCTACATATTGTACATTAAATTCTAGGCAAGTGGCAAGATAAATGACATTGCAACTAGAACAAGTAAGATTGTCTCTAATAGGGTATTTTTCCCAGTACTCGAGCTAGAAAAATAAACGCATCTATCTAAAAAGTTTGTACACAGATCACAACGACCTCTAACACATTTATAACATCCAGATTGAGTATTAATATCATCATTTAGATTACTACTTACAGAAAGCTTCGTAATCTGGAAAGATTGTATTCTCTGGGAAAACCTCATACATTAAAAGGGAACTATATAATAAATGCAGATTCTTACGTATTTCGTTACCGACATTGGGCAAGACAGGGTTAAAATCTAAAATAAGCGGAATTTTACGATGGGGGACCCTTTTCTTAACAGCCTTGTTCAAAAGTTGAGTCCTAGGCATATTGTCTACTTTATCAAATTGTTCTCGAACAAAATCAGGATGATATCCTCTGTTAACTAGATACCCCTTAAACACAGAGAAACGCTTCTTTAAAATATCTGGCTTAGAGTAAATACGTTTAAGCCGTGAAGCTATGCTAAATGGAATGCTGGATTTACAATTAAATGGGTGAGCTCTGTCAGTTATATCCAGACACCCCTGTGTCTTTGTAAAGCCACAGGTATGTGTAGACAGTTTTATTACCCACTTTCTTCCAGATTTGAGTCCATGATTGACAGATTGGTTATTAGAACCGATCAAAATACATTTTTTTAAATTAGATAAAGAGCCGTTTGGTTCAATACTGAAATGGTTTGATACAGGGTAACTTATTGATTTATCCTGCACAGTTTTCTTGTGGTTGTTAAACCTCAGCCTAAATTTGGTGCCGGTCTGACCGACATAGTTGCCTTTGTCATAATAAATATACTACATTAGGCGTGTCACAGTCCAGGGGAGGGGGATGTATGTTGCAAGTAGGGCCTTCTTTCTTAATAAGGCAAAGGTTGCCAATGTTAGATGTTAATTATACAGGTTAAAAATAAATTATGCGACCATTCTTCAGTTTATTCAAAATTATTCACAATTCTTCAGTTTATTCACTAAAAAGTCGGAAAGTCACACCGACATTACCGTAGATATAAATGTATATATTTAAGAATAAAGTAATTAGTTATGGTATAAAAGCACCTATAACTGTGATAACACAGGCCTAGGCTAATTAACGTTGTACGCATTCGCAGCTTGAGTAGCATTATGGAAAATGGCCTATGGGGCCTATTTGTGGCTACTCCAGCCGACTTTGAGCCTATATTAAATTGAGAAAGGATGCTGCATTTATAAAATAATATAAAGGACTGCCTTCTTAGGCCTAGTACGTGTAAATGCTACATGGATTTCGTAATGGTAGGAAAAAATTCATTTCCTTTCCGCCAAACAAAATCGTACAAGTGTCTATGAATGTTGGCTTGTGTAGACGGAAATCCATACAACTTCAAAAAAACCTGAACATCGTCATACATTTGCATAATAAATGTTTTGAAAAATGTATGATCGTGTAGACGGGGCTTTAGAGATATCCGGGATTCTATTTAATTTTAAAAAATGATATTTGTAAGTCAAAGAATTACAACACTTGTTCTAAAGACAGACTTTCTGGCACACAGGTGTAGCCCTAAGGATTCTGGGGACATTGTGTCAATCAGAGTATGTTTTTCATGCAATAGTGCAACACATGCTAATTCCTAATATCTACCTTCGGGAACTTCATCTTAAAGCAGAAGGGGACTCCTTATTTCCAGCACTAGTTCAAGGATCAAACAATATGTAGGTCGAGCTATCGTATTTGTTCATATGGGTTATGGTGTTGTCCTGAGTATGTAAATTACACCATTACTTAAAAATTATTACTATTAGTGAAATATTCGCTATGTTTTAGGACTAAGTTTAGTTCGTGAGTTAGTTAAACATGTCAGCCAGTTTTGATTTATCCAAATTATCTTGGCCGGAAAAAATGCCCGGTGTTGTTTAAAATGTAATAGTAGTTTTGTTTACCCCGAAACACAATAATGGAGTTTCTGTGCACCTCTGACTTGAAAAATGAACAAAAATTCATTAAAACTGCAGCCATCATGGATTATGCAAATTACGCACAAAACAAGCATTCCATGTGATTATGTTTCCATTCCTTGATTGTAGTCTGAGACCTCGAAACATGGGTATAGTCACCAAGGTTACTCTCGCACATCCTCATGTTTGGAGATACGCAGGAAAGACTGTGAAAATGGCCGCCATTTAGAATTTATGCAAATTAGACCTGGAAAATATCACATGTTAGTTTCATTGCTGTATTCTTGTTCCAAGACCTCAAAAACGTGGGTATAGTCACCAAAATGATTCTTCTGCGAGTCTCAGATCTCGAGATCTGGACAAAGTCCATCGAAATGGCGGCTATTTTGAAATTTTGCAAATTAGACATACTATTTTTCGAAACTCGGTTTGCTCGGACTCTTAGTATGTTATTACGGGCACTTCAAAAAATGCATTGTAAAGAAAAAACGTTATTACCAATTAGTTCTAGGTTAAGCCAAAAAATCATTATCCCATCTTTCTTGGACTATAAGAAGTCTGAAGTAGAACTATTCAGAAGAATAAACCCATATTCTGTGTAAACACAACGAAGTTCTCAACCCACAAGGCTAGAGAAAATGGTTTCTATCAGAGAACTACCTTCCTTGAGAGCAGTTAAATTGTCTGGGTAACTGACCACCGTAGGAACTACATACTTTATTCTGCTTAGTGACTATGACTCCTCCAGGACCTAGGTCCCTCCCACTGACTGGTACCCAGTTCTACCCATGTTTGAGGGTGAGTTCAGGAAAGCGCAATCAGGAAACCGAAAGTGTCTTTATACTGTTGGTTCTATCATACATGGGACTCCAGTGTATAAGAAACATAACACCAATAAAGCCATACATTGCGGAACATTTGAGGCCACTTTGAGGACCTATTGACGGTTATATGACAACGGTACCGTCATTACACAATCCAAAGGGAACGCACCCATCAGATGGTAGGTAGTATACAAAGCAAATTTGAAATCTCATGTTTTGGAAACTTATATGTCGATGATAAATAAGTAAATTAGAAAACGATTTTCAACTTATCAACTAGGAAGGGAAAAATAAAGAGCTCACATAACTTTATGAAGTCTGCTTAATTGTTGTAAACGTCTATATTATTGATGTTAATCACAACATTTTAATATATAGCCAATGAACTAGGCTTTGGAAATTTAAGGGGCGGCTTATTCGTCATCATGTCGAAGCCGCCACATAAGAGAACAAAATGTTTGCCTATCGAGGAGAATGGGGCATCTAACTTTGACCAAATGAACTGAGAAGGCGCCATGTGGAGACTAGGGCAGCCCGTAGTCAGAAATGGTACTGAGGGTAGTTTCTAGGGGCAAATATTTTACTAGGAGGCCATCCCTGCTCAGTTTTTTCAAGAGGGACCTCGGGCGATCTCAAGCAACCCTATCCCTGCGCAGACATGGACCAAAAACAATGGTCCAAGAATTTGAAAATCAAAAGGATGTGACTAAACCAGGAAGCCAGAACTATTTAATGACATCTGTAGTCGAACGAGAATGTTCCATAGACACCGTTAATACTTTTCTGTATACATCAATTTCTATAGTCTGTACTTGTAGAACTTAATTATTTCTTAGCGGTGTGTACGGGCAATTTCCCTCATTTACATGTATGCTAATAATCAGAGTATCATATATAAGGTATCAATAATTGATGAGCGTGATTGCACTTTCTGGAGTTTACATGGTTAATATTTCCTAAATGTTTCAAGAAGGTTCATAGCTGAGACGACAAGTCAATGCAAAATGTTTTCACAATAAGGGGCAAGAAGGTTTCATATTAATATTAGGCAATGTCTATGCATACCAAAAAAGTAAGCTTACTTATAGGACGTTGTTTGTAACTCAACTACAACTAACTAAAAGTTAATGATAAAAGTCTATAAATCCTAGCAGTCACTAGAAGTCAGGACCATGAGTCAAAATTCTCTAAATGCTTCTTCAACTGCAAAGTCACGAAAACAACGAATTGGGTTAATTCACTGGCACCAAAGATGACGTCATGAATTACGAAGATCCACACTGAACACCAAACTGAAGGGTTTTTTATAATTTCTCTAAAGTACACTTTTATTCCACAACTCCCAACGGCAAGGCTGAAATGAGAGATTATTTCTTCGAAGAGCAGGCCTATCAGCCTGTGCAGTTAACGCATATCTGTTTTACCCGAAGTATACTGAGCTGTTTGGCATAAGCAATTTTTATCTAATTGCGGTACGTATTATACCACCTGCTTATACAATGTAGTTCCAACTTTGAGTGCTATTGTCATCTTGGAATGTAATTCAATTACGTAATAGACCAATGGCGCAACTGATTATCTCCCATCTTTTGCAACCATTCCTTCTTGATTTCGTTGTCTATGGTGTTCCTGAATATTAATGAATAGAAAGGACTTGAGGTATTAATACAAAATTTTAATTTTTCTCAGATGGTCAGTCTTGTTACTTTAGGCTTGCAGTGATTAGGAGTAGCCTACCTTATGGTCATGGTAACTCCCATATTTTGATAATGCATTCAACTTCTATGAATATTGTCCGTTCAAGCAATACTAATGATCAAATGACTTCTTAAAGGCAGAACGTGACATTCCATTACATTGTGGCCAAGGTACAACAATAGACAGAAAAGGAAAAAAGGAAATGCGTTGTTCTGGATGTTTCAAGTGAATCCTTTAATTTGTCTACAACTGCAAATTAAATGTTACCGAATCGTCAACCTACTTAACAATGTAGTGATACAGGATTTCTGAAAAGCTCCAATGAGACCGAATAAACGAAATTTTGATCCCAGATTTTTTTTTTTTACCACATATACATAATAGAGAAATGATATGTGTCCGATTTAAGTGAAACATTGTCTCTACAGGAGTGTAAGTTAACGTTAAATGGTATCATTAACATAATTTTAAAAACGTTGTATGAAGCCAAATTACGTTCATGCAGATTTCCTCAATACACCCTTGTAACAAACCCTCCTATGCTAATTGTTTACATGCGCCTTAAAGTTGTTCTCCTTAAGTCAAGAGGAAGTCACCCCGTGTTGAAATACTTCTTCACAATGTCTTTAATGCTAAGCTAAATATTCAAAAACCTATTTGCTTTAAATTGAGGCTGTAGTTCCACCTCTACTCCTGTGCCTACACTTACGACATAAACGATTTCAAGAAGTGATATAAAATGTTAAGTGATCTTGCTCAGGGGCGTAGATTCCATCTACCCACTCGATCTGTTGTACCTGTTTCCGGCATTTACAGAATCCATTCTTGCACTTGCAAACTCAGTTCTTACACTTTTTGCGGCCTTTGCACCGCCGACCATACTTTCTTTTCTGTGTAGGAAAAGAGTCTAGATCTTGGTCCCAGGGCCGTCGCGACCGGGGGGGTGTGGGGGGGTGTCTCACCCCCAAAGTTCGTCAGAGCGACGATAGTCGGAAAATCTGAAATGCCAGTTGGAATTTCTGATATCTCAGTCTAGCACATTTTTCCGACTGAGCCTGTGTCAACTTTGTATATATTTTCCAACTAGACCAAGTGAGAATAATACCAAACGTTATTTTCCTCACGTAAAATCAAACCAAAGCTGTCCTTTTTTCGCAAATTCTTCTCAAACTCTCAAAATTTTCGCGCGCTCCGCGCGCTTTAAACCTTACCTGAGTGTTGTTCTTATTATCAATATCTTCCGATAGCAACTTTCGGAGAAGCACAACAGCAGAAGTTGAAAGCTGTTTACAAATTACCAGGTAAAAGACTGGCTTTTTGAGTGGCATATTGGTTTGTTGGGCAACTGAAAGTATCTTGATGCAGATTCTGAATGCAGGTTTTATTATGGAAATCTTACTTAATGGAAATTTGGGCGCGCTTAGCGCGCATGCGTCACGATTTACAATCAGTCTCATGGACATTATTAAAGTAATTATACCAGACACAGTTCTGTGGGAGCTAGGGCGCTTTAGCCCCCCTCCCCAAATTTTTCCGAGCCCCACAAAATTGCGCAAAATTTCATATAGACTAATATTGGTGAAGACATAGATATACTCAGAGAATATTCCAAACGTTTATTTATCAGGCCCGTAGCCACTAAGTTCTGTAACGATTCTTTCTATAACTTCAAAAAATTTTCGCGCGCTACGCGCGCTTTCATCTATAGTAATCTAGTGGTGACGCCCCGTTTCAAGCGTATTGGATTTCAACGTTTCAACAAATGTTGTTCTTCCGTGTATATAGGCGTGATTCTAGAGAAACACATCGTTGCGAAGTTCTTTCCTCTTTTTCCTAACTTTTGGAAGATTCTTTCTTCAGCCTCGCCATCGTGGCAAACATATTTTGTAAGAAAAAGATCTTTCAGTTTCGTAGCAGATCCTTACTGGGTAAGATAAAGAATGTAATCCCCGACAACGACCATGCAGTCACCCGAACAAATTTCTTGGTTTTTGTCCAGATTCTTCAGTAAAAGCCCAAACTTTTTCAACTTTCCTTAATGAAAAATCAATATAACCCCAAATTTTTCGGCGCGCTTCGCGCGCCTTATATTTTGAGTTCGGTAACCCATTGCATCTGTCGGGACTTAGAGTAGCTGGCCCCCAGTCAGGGCGCTCCCCCCCTTCCATGTCGGCAAATCAAAGCACCACCCCTGGCTCAGCTTGCGTGCAGGTTTTTTATTTTGGCGTTGAAGTATACCCCAAATTTCGGCGCACTTCGCGCGCAATCCTCACAATCCACGTTGTATCACTTATGAACATTATAAGCACAACGTACCAGTGAACTTTTACAGCATAAACTAGGTGTACATTCTGAAAACGTGCTTGTTAGTCCTAAACCCCTTTTGCTATACCTATCTGGGAGGTCTAGTATCATTTTTCTGCATCTATACTCTCCCTCCCGCCCATTTCCCATTGCTGGAAGCTGTTCGTCTGGATTTTCGTTTAAAATTAGTAAAAATACGATAGATGTAAAGTGCTTGGCGTCATACTCTATATTATTATTTAGATGCCAGGTAATAAGCATTATGTCATTGCCCCATTTTTTATAATTGATCCAGAGCTTCCAGGAGGCCTATACAGGTATATGCTAGCATTAGATGCCAGAATAGAAGGCATTAAAGTAGTCAAAGGGGGGTGCAGGATGTTTGTTCACAACGTATTCTTCTCTTAGACAACATACTTTCTACTTTCACCTAACCAAATCTTAGTATTCACTAAATTATGGACATTTTCCAGCCATATATGATCAGTTTCAAAAGTATCCCAAGATAGCACCATTTTGCATTTAAGCAACCTTACCTTAGCAAAAATTTCTCAAAGGGGAGGGGGAACTCCCTCCCCTTAGGCCCCTCCCGCAGGACGGCATCTTTATTTAGTGACAAAGGAAGGATCCCCACTGCTGTATGTAAAAGCAGGGCGCATAAAAATGGTGCGATTTACGCGCCACCATTCAGTTGGAAAAAATATCCATCCAGTCGGAATTTGGGACCTTCACACCCCCCCAAACATATGACCCTAGCTACGGCCCTGCTTGGTCCTGGTCTTTTTCTGTCTCTTTCTGTCAGGTAATTCTCGGGCTGGTAGTCTAAATTTCGAAATTCTAGGTCATCGTCGTGGTAATCTTCTACAGAAATATCTTTTCCCCGTTTAAGGGGTTATCGTCAAAGTACTCTCTGTCGGTATCATCCGCACGTAGAGATAAAGCTACCAAAATAAAGGTTAAATCGTTATTTAGAGATCAAGCTAATGACGCTTATGAACTTTATCGAGACCGTAAACAGGCTTATGAACTACCTCTTGATATAGCTTCCTGACAATTAACAAATAAGCCAGAAGGTGAAAATATAATAACTGAGTAACAAAAAGCGGTATTGAGGGTGTATATATATATATATATATATATATATTATGTTAGTAAATATGCAATAGTTAAATAAGAGCTAGATAGATTTGAAGAACGACTTACCATGACTGCAAAGAGCTCTAAAATTAAAAAAAGCGTTGCGAACAACGAATGCTATACCTATATAATTCCCAACGTTGCTCTCCATCCCCTTTGAAGACCATGTCTACCCTCTTGAGGTAGCTTGGAGAAACCTTTCACAAACTATGAGTCACGAGAGGCATAGAAAGCAGATGTCACTTTATTTTACAGCTTCAATTGAAAATACAAAGTTATGCTCCCCTTACCAGCTATGTAGAGTGCGAATAATGTTATAAGTATGGGTACGAGTACAGGTCTCTGGTCTCTGTTTGTGAGTTTAAATACAACTGCACTTTCTTTAGTTTGAATACAAAATTTTGCATTAGGTGATTTCCTGAATTCAAAAATCTGCTAGTGCAAGTTGCAAACTATCGTTGCGAGTAAGGGTAAAGGCAAGTAAGCCAGCATTTGTATAAGTAAATAACCACTGGATGCCTGCCAGGAACATTTGCAATCCAAAGACCACGGAGTAACGAATTGTCTGTCTGTCTGTCTCTTTACCGTATCTCTGTTTGTCTGTCTGTCTGTCTGTCATATACGGTACTGTTGGTGTGATGTTGCAACTTTTTGGTTTATAAACTGAAGAATGAGAATGCAAAGTAGTGGATGCAGACACACATCTTTGAAGCCCTATCAGAAAAAAGACCCAGAGTCAGGGTTCACCTTGCAGTTTTTTCTCATTGATTCAGACTTCCCATTTCTGTGCTCGCTCATCTAGCCAGATTTTGGAGATTTATGTCTTCTTAGGTATTTGTTCCATTCTTTTCGGGCTTTTGCATAGGCGCCGTTCTACGAATACGCCTTTCTCTACGCGTATTCGTTGTGTAACTTTCCTCTGTGCTTTGAAGTGTAAAACCACGGTTGATTTTTCTCATTTGATGGTTGTAACGATAAGGCACTGTTGTGCCGAAAATATAGCTTCTGAAATCGGAGAAATGATGATTTTTGTTATATTTCAATGAAGACTTACATTCATTATGTATTGGGTGATGTTCCTACTTCTACTGATTGCTTTATATATATATATATATATATATATATATATATATATATATATATATATATATATATATATATATATATATATATTTTATAATGAACATGAAAGGTCAACAATCCCAAACAATGCACTCCTAACAGAAGGATCCACGAAGGATGCAACGGTATTCTCATATTCTAGTCTTCAATCACGTGACTAATCCTCACATCCGGGGAACTTTGTCGGTGAAAATAAACAGTGAGTGGGCATGGAGACTGTCGCGCTGTAGTATACTAGTGCATTGCTAAACAACAGTGGTACAATGCAGAAGTCGTGTGTGGCTGAAAACATGAGTTCACATACATTTGATCAGCTTTCAGACTTCAAATTGAATTTCTAAGAGTTCATGGTGTCTTTAGTTTAATTTCAGTTAATAACAGTACACATCTATAGCAAATGACAGAAAATGTTCTCATTGTGAAACACGTGCGGCCATTCGGTTGGGTCATCCCTCCAACTAGTTCCCAAGTCTCGAGAGGCGAAATGCGGGTACACCTCTGATCTGTCCATTTGTGGACCGCCGGCCTGGGGAAGGGTTATAAGGGGAGGGGTGTCCCCCTCTGAAAAATAAGTTGAATTATAGAAGTGTCTACTCTCAAAATGGTGGCACTTTTTCGCAAATTAGTCAACTCAACTGGCCTGAATTTTCATAGTGTAAAGCACAACACTGCATTGACAGAACTGGACAGATTTCACGGAAACGATCGTTTTCTGGAAAAGCGTTGTTAAAGTGAAGTAAAAATCACGGAACCCTAAAAATCGTTCCCACAGTTTTGTAACTTTCCTAGGCTGGGCTTTTACTCACTGCTAAGCCTTACAAACTACAACACCTGATCAAATTCTTCTAAACATGAAAGTGTATAATATTTTAGGCCAAACATTAGGTCTGCTAAATATATATTATTCCGTAAATTCCCCATGTTAATTTCCCCGTTACTTTCACCTCACGATCATCTGATAGCTCTACTGCACGTAGAGCAACCTAGCAACCAAAACTGTAACTGCCTCTCACTCAGTGTTACTTTGAAATATGAGACTAGGCTCAGGCATATCTTGATACGTAATCTTGTTAGGATAGCATTGCAGGCAAGGCAAGTATACTCTGAAGAAAAAAGTATCGTAGGCCTACAGGAAAATTATGTAAGAAAAGTTTTCGAAAATATTAGACAGGGCTTAGACAGAGTATTTTACACATGCGCCGAAGCTATTTTATGAAATGAATGCCATCTAGTAATTTTGGATGGCCATTCAAATTTACGTTTGAGGTTGGCTACCGGAGACTGAGACACTACCTACACAGTGATACTAGTAGGCTACAGTATCTATCTTGAAACTGAAATTTAAGAGGACTCGCCGAGGGGTCGTAGGCGCAACTCTACGGAGATTTGAAATGCGGGTTTTTCAAAGAGTTGGGCAGGTCAGCGGGTTTGGGTGTTATTGAAAAAGTGGCAGTGATGTGCAGCAAGATTTGTAAAAAATGATTAGGCCTATGGTCACACTAGTAGCGTCAATGGCATGTTAAAGGGATCTCAACTGGGATATTGAAATTGGAACTACGTCGGACCAAAGCTCAACTCATCACATTATTTAAGGAAAACTATGGATTCACACCTAGTAACGTCTCCTATCTCCAAATTGACAGCCCAATTCACTGGGCACGTTCTGATCATGTCTTGAACTGTAAAATCCCCTCTACTTGCTCACAAAGCCCAGCCTAGACTGTTATAAATACTCGCTCTGTCCGCGAACCATCCCCTTGTGGAAAAAAAAAAACTTCCCTTCCACTAGAGCTCAAATCTGCCCCCCTAGTGTGCTATCCTTCAAGCAGCTACTGGAAAAGTACATCTAATCCGGCCATTGGAGGACCACACGTCAACAGCCCCCATAGGGAGATTTGTGTAGAATACTATCAAGATCAAAATCAAGATCAGATGCGGGTCAAACCCGCGAAATGCGGGTCACTTGGGAGGTCTGAAGTCTCTCCTGGTAAATGGAACTGGCAGTCTTTCAAGCCAACCAAAGATAACTTAAGTTTGTATCTTTCTCTCGCACTGGGAGAGAGTGAATCTATATATGAGTAAGACATTTTGTATTTTCATAGATATTCTTAATGTTGTTGAAAACACTACGACATAACGACAGTACTAGTTGCGCGACAGCAAGCGACCTGCGTTGCTATGTAGTGATTTCACCGACGGCCTTTCCTAGCAACAACTGTGACGTCACGTTTGAAGACTAGAATTAAAAAGTCAGTGTGGGAATGATTATAGCATTTGTAGTATCAGACTTTGTGCCTCTTCGTTATTTTTGGAATTTATACTGACTGACTGACTTATAATATATATATATATATGTATATATATATATAACGCTAATTCCCACCTTAAGGGGAAATTGTTATATCTGCTTGTACATAGGGCGAAAAAAAGATAATAAAATACATAAGAAATAAATTCGCCCTAACGTCTAAACATATAAATTAACGTTATTTCAATGGCCAGCCATCCGTTCGTGTTAACAGCTAGGTGTCCGTAAATTTGACAACTTTGAAGTAATGGCACCTAGTTTGTAAATCTAAGAGGGCGCCCTTGTAAGTTTACGTATTCCTATAGAAAAAGTGTGTGGAAACGTTAAGGCGAAACTTATATTTCACCCGAAAATTTTTTTCCCCTTTAGGTCGACTTTTCAACAACAACTTTCCCCCTAAGTGCCGAATTAGAGAAATATATATATATATATATATATATATATATATATATATATATATATATATTAATATATATGTGTGTATATATATACATATATATATATATATAGGTCGAAAGTTGTGTTTGGTGTTCGATATATATATATTTATATATATATATATATATATTATATAATATATATATATATATATATATATATATATATATATATATATATGAGTAAGTAGAGTGACGTAGCGACTTTATATGTATGGGTGAATCAACGCTGTATTGAATAGTCGCATGAAGACCTTAGGCCATTATACCTCTAATGGAAAGCTTGACTCGACGGTATTTAAACTCGGTTGACCGCGTTCTACCACATAGGCCTCAATGGCTTAGTGGTCAAAGCATCCGCCTTGTATGCGGGAGGTCGCTGGTTCGAATCCTGCTTGAGGCTTAGTTTTCCATTCTCATATAATTATCCTCTTTCAGTATAAGGCTATGCCTACGTTAGAGGTATAATGGCCTTAAGGTCTTCCTGCGACTATTCAATACAGCGTTGATTCACCCATTTATATATATATATATATATATATATAATATATATATATATATATATATTATATATATATATGTAAAATTTTTGGAAGGTATAACCTAAGAATTACTATTGAAGCTAACCTTAAAGTTGTCAATTATCTTGATGTAACCCTAAATCTCACTAAGAATGAATACTGCCCCTATGCAAAACCTAACAACACCCCCCTATGTGTACATGCCGAATCCAACCACCCACCATCGATCCTGAAAAATATCCCTGCAGCCATCAATAAACGTCTGAGTGAAATTTCATCAAGCGAGGAAATATTTAATAAGGCCACCCCCGCATACCAACAAGCGCTCGATAACAGTGGGTACTCTTACCATTTGAGGTACCACGAGAGTATACCGAAAAAACGGAGGAACCGACAACGAAATATCACTTGGTATAACCCCCCTTTTAGTAAAAGTGTGGCTACTAACATCGGAAAAGAATTCTTGAAATTAGTTGATAGGCACTTTCCTCCTAGCAATAAGCTTCATAAATTTTTTAATCGAAACACAATTAAGCTTAGTTATAGTTGCATGGACAACGTTAAACAAAACATAGACTCACACAACAAATCACTGCTGTCCAAACCCCCCGACGAAAATATTAACAATTGTAATTGTAGAAACAAGGCGATTTGCCCTGTCCCCGGCAAATGCCTCACTGACGGGGTCATATACCAAGCCACCGTTACTACATCGAAGGCTGTAGAAACTTATGTCGGCCTAACTGAAACATCATTCAAAAATCGTTGGAGGAACCATAATACTTCCTTTAACGATAAGAAATATAAAAATGCCACCGAACTAAGTAAATTTATTTGGTCCCTTAAAGATAAAAGTATTCCATTTACCATTACATGGAAATTTCTGAAGAGGGCCAAGCCTTACAGTAACTTAACCAAGCGCTGTGACCTTTGTCTTTGGGAAAAACTATTTATTATGTGCATACCAAACTACGGCACTCTTAATAAACGTTCGGAATTTATTTCTACTTGCAGACACTCAAGAAGGTTTCTACTTAACCCGTAGGGTCTAGCACTGCCATTCCACCTTGTTAAATTCTTCTTTGTTTTTGCTTTGTCTTGTGCAACCTATCACTCCATCAATTGCACTGAAGTATGTATTATATGTCTGCTGTACTTTTGTAACTGGCTAATCGTTTACTTTGCTTATTCAAATTGTTCGTTGCATCATTCGTAATGTTAACCGCCTGACGATCGGGTCTTACCCGTGAAACTTGAAGTAGCGGAAATAAATATGAATACCTGTTAACCGGGCTCACTTGTAGTCATTTCTATATATATAATATATATATATATATATATATATATATATATATATATATATATATATATATATATACACAGATATATATATATATATATATATATATATATATATTATATATATAGGCGATGATAAATAGTGTGGTACACCGGGATGACATAATAAGAGCACGATACATATATGTATACAGGTATATACGTGTATATTTCAGGCACGCCTGTGCCCTTCTTCAGCACAAATAATGAAGTGAAGTGGCTATATACAATGGAAAAGTATACATGTAGTACAGTGAACTTAAAGTAAAAAGCCCAGACGGTCACGCTTCACCACGAATGGCAAAGGAAAAATCACTGAGTGCACCTAAATCCAAGTTTAATCCTTTGTTGTAGGTGTTAAGCTTGATAATCCACTTACTCTCGGACCTAAGTCTATTGTTGAGCGTTTGGTTTTGGATTTTGCCAGTAGAACAAATAAGCTACTCAAAGTGTTACGTCAAGATTTTGACATTCTCAAGTCCGACACTTCCATTCAAGACCTGTTTAAGGACCCCCCTCTCATGTCCCGTAGGCAACCTCCAAACCTAAAATCCCTGCTCACTTCCTCCAGACTCCCCGTGATGCCTGGTACTGGCAATCAGAAATGCGGCAAACCTAGATGTCAGGTATGTAATTTTTTAATTACTGACCCTTGTTTCACCCCTCCTGGTACCAAATGCCGCATCCAGCCCGGTCATTTCAATTGTGATACCCCTAATGTCGTATACTTGATTTGCTGTAATAAATGTGAAAATGGTAATTATGTTGGACAGACTGGTTCGAAATTCAGACTTAGATTTAATAATCATAAAAAGACAGTCAAAGATAAAGCTATTAGTTTTCCAGTTGCCAAGCATTTCAGTGAACACAATCATAACTTATCCAATCTCAAGTGTGTCCTGTTAGGCTCGAATTACCGCACGCTCAACAATAGACTTAGGTCCGAGGAGTAAGTGGATTATCAAGCTTAACACCTACAACAAAGGATTAAACTTGGATTTAGGTGCACTCAGTGATTTTTCCTTTGCCATTCGTGGTGAAGCGTGACCGTCTGGGCTTTTTACTTTAAGTTCACTGTACTACATGTATTACTTTTCCATTGTATATAGCCACTTCACTTCATTATTTGTGCTGAAGAAGGGCACAGGCGTGCCTGAAATATACACGTATATACCTGTATACATATATGTATCGTGCTCTTATTATGTCATCCCGGTGTACCACACTATTTATCATCGCCTATATAATTTATGGAGCATACGTGGATATCTGTTTCAATATTATATATATATATATATATATAATATATATATATATATATACTATATATATATATATTATATATATATATATATATATATATATATATATATATATATATAGGTCGAACGTGGTAAGATCGACTGTAAATGTAGGTCGAAGAGTAAGTAACTGATTCGATCTGAATTAAGTTCAACCCAAGTACTGGCATAGCCTTTTGAACAAGGGAAGAATGAAAGAAGAAACCAGAAGGAAAATTGAGTCGCGGTCGCGGTCGCTGTCCGGGCGACTGCCTTAACCACTGCACCACCGTGACTAACGTGATTCTCGGCTTGAACCAAGGTAGAAATACCGCACGCTACAATTTTCCCTCCTTGTTACCTTTGCACCACCGTGACTAACGTGATTCTCGGCTTGAACCAAGGTAGAAATACCGCACGCTACAATTTTCCCTCCTTGTTACCTTTGTGTGGTAACAAGGAGGGAAAATTGTAGCGTGCGGTATTTCTACCTTGGTTCAAGCCGAGAATCACGTTAGTCACGGTGGTGCAGTGGTTAAGGCAGTCGCCCGGACAGCGACCGTCCCGGGTTCAAACCCGCGTGGCTTAATTTTCCTTCTGGTTACTTCTTTCATTCTTCCCTTGTTCAAAAGGCTATGCCAGTACTTGGGTTGAATTTAATTCAGATCGAATCAGTTACTTACTCTTCGACCTATATATATATATATATATATTGCTAACTTGGGATTAAGGGGAGATATTGTATGAAAAAACATGCCTAAAAGGGGAAATCGTCTAAAAGGGGAAAAAATCAGGTCGACTTTGCGAAATCACACGCTTTTTATATAGGAATACGTAAACGGATGATAATGTCCGTTTCACCACATGATTTACATGCTATTACTTCAATGTTGACCAAGTTGCGTACCCATATCTTTTAACACGTACGGATGGTAGGCCATTGAAAAAGCGTTGTTGTATATCTGGTTTCCAAAAGGGGAAATATTTTTTAATGTATTTTATTGTTTTTTTCTTCCCCTTAACGAAACCGCGATATATAGATTTCCCCGTACAGTAGGAATTAGCGTTATATATATATATATATATATATCTATATATATATATATATATATTATATATGTATATGTATATATATATATTGAAAGGTTGGGACTATAGGGTACTACAAGGCAGCTTTACAGCACTGTTTCGTAAGGGCCCAGTGTAGTAGGTCCTCACTCTTCAGAAGCCTGATGTAGAATGGTGTCAACAAAGGTTTGGCATTTGTTTTGTACGTGTCCGTTTTTAACCGTACATTGGGTGTCGTGCTCGTCTTTTGAAGCACGGACACGACCAATCCGAGTGAACAAAGATACGCTACCTATTTGAATAATTGCACAGCAGGTGTTTATTTCTGTGTCTGCAGGAGCTTATGAGTTCGTTTCGTTTGTTAAGAGTGGCTAAGGAAGGTTTGTGTATGATGAAGAACTTTTCTTCGAGGCAGAGGTTGCAAGTTTTAGATGATGTAGTGTAGGCACGGGCTTTGCTTATAAGTTTCCACTTCACAGTGTGCTCGACATTAGCATCCTTAAGCTTCCAAATGTATTCGCTGAGTGAAGTTGCATTTCTTTTGTCTTTGTGATTGAAGCTGGACTTGTGTGCAGTGTATCTGGTTTTGAAGGTGTTTTCTGTTAAACCAATGTATGATTCTTCTTTGTTGTTGTCGTGGCGTGTTACGGTGGCCTGGTACACTATATTATCGGCGAGGCAATTACCCTCCAGTGGGCACTGGGTTTGTGCCCTGCAGTTGCAGTTGTTTTGCGTTGCTGGTTGTGTATTATGTTTTGCCAGTATGTATTTGTTGTGCGCTGATATTACTTGGTCCATGTTTGCCATGCAGCTGTAGCTCAGTTTTACCGTGTTTCTGTTGAGTATTGGATGGAGTTTGTGTTCAGGTGGAAAGCAGTTGTTTAAGAGGTTGAAAAACTTCTTGCCAATGTAAGTGGTAACATTGTCGCTGAATGGGGGGTTGAACCAGGTGATGTTTCTGGTGCGCCTCCGTTTTGTGGCCTTAGTGTGTTGATTGGTATTAGGCGATTGAGGTTTGTGATACCCGTAACCGCTCTTTCGTAGTGCTTCTTGGTATATGGGTGCTGTGGTATTAAATATGGTTTCGTTCGATGAGATGTTAGTTAGTCTCCTTTTGATGCTTTCTGGGATGTTCCTTATGATGAGTGGTAGATGGTTGCTCTGTTTGTGGACATAAAGTGGGGTGCTGTTGGGTTTCAGATATGGTTTGTATGTCCCGGTGTGAAGGTCAAGTGTTAGATCTAAGAAATTTACTACTTTTCTGTTGGCCTCGATTTCTATTTTTAAGTTGTTGTTTGCGAATATTTTGCATTTTTCTTTCTTAACAATTTCTGTTTGTCTAGGTGTAGTTCTGCAAACTGCTAACCCGTCGTCTCTGTACAGGCCGACATTAATGTTGATGTGTTGGAGCTGTGATAAAATGTATAGCCCTACCAGCTCAAAAGTTTCAGCACCGTCGAAACTACCCATGGTAACATCGAATGAAGGGTCTGTTCCTTTGCACCATGTTGATTCGGCATTGAAAAGCATAGTTTTCTTCGCTTGGAAGATAACATGCTTTTCAAACGGTGTTACTGTGGTGAAATTTGAAGCAAAGTCCAGGGATTTGTTTAGGAGTTTTAGCGGTTATTGAGGGGTAGAACTCACAGATATCGAAAGCAATGAATAAATGTTAATGTTTGTTGTGCACCTTGTTGAACCAGTCTATGACCTCGCCTGTGTTCTTCCATTGGTTGAAAGCCGAGGATTGTATGATTTTTGCATTAATTCTTTCAAGTACACTCGAAAAACAGTTGGGTAAACTTTTACCCAACGTTGAGTCCGTATGCCATCTCCTAAACTGTTGGGTAAGAAACTACCCAAGTTGGCCAAAAATTACCCTTTACTTGGGGGAAATTTACCCACTATGGGAGTCCTTTTGACCAACTTTGGGCAGTTTTTTACCCAACTTTTTAGGAGGTGGCATACGGACCCAACCTTGGGTAAAATTTTACCCAACTGTTTTTAGAGTGTATTTGTTTGCTGATCTTACCGATTTCTGATTTCGATGGGTTAATTAGTCTGCATGTAGGTTTGTTGTTGAAGTTTGGTTTGTGGTCTTTTAACGTAATAAATGCTTGGTTTTCACCTGTTGTGTCGATTCTGTCACTGATCTCTAATTTGGACGCGATAGCTTTGTCGGCTGTTGTGATCTGTTTTAGTGTGTTCGGTGGTGCTTTCTTGTAGGCTTTGTTTATGTTTTGCTCGATCCGTGACTTGATGGTTTCGGCGGCCATCTCGTGTAGAGGTTCCGATCATGACCGCCTAGCTGCCGAAAACCGCCTAATCATGAAACTTGGAACCCTGTCCCCACATGGTCTGAACGTTAGACTTGAACTGTTATAACGCAGCAATTCCTGCATTTTTTTGACTTGTGGTAACCACTTAACACTGTCTGTATTCCTAGCCGAGGTTTACCGTGCCCAATTTTATTGTGTATTTTTTAAATTGTACGTTTGGCCGTGTCAACGATCAGTTGCATTTTTGCCACCTGATGAAGGGTTTAAACCCGAAACGTCGTGGAATTTTTCACAAACTTTTAGCACTATTTACTACTTCATTTTTACCTATATATATATATATATATAATAAGAGAAAATCCACGTATGCTCCATGAAACATAAAAATAATAATAATAAGTAGAACACACCACAAAGATGACAATACGAGAGCACAGATACGGTAACAGAATAGCGTATATTTCGGACACTCCTGTGTCCTTCTTCAGCGCAAAATGTGAAGTGAAGTTTAATTTACAAATAACAGACACAGCAATGAGGTTAAACCCCTTGACGATGGTGATAAATCACAGAGGGGAAATCGCTTAGGATGCCCAGGTCCTTGTTTAGGCCACGGGTGTGTGTGGACAGTTTTATTACCCACTTGCTTTCGGATTTGAGTCTTTGAGTGACAGACGGGTAATTAGAACCGAACAGATAACATCTTAAATTAGATAAAGAGTGGTTAAGTTCACTACTGAAATGTTTTGATACAGGATAGCTTATTGATTTATCCTGCACAGTTTTTCTTGTGGTTATTAAACCTCAGACTAAATTTGTTGCCGGTCTGACCGACATAGTTGCCTTTGTCACACAAATTGCAGCATAATAAATATACTACATTAGGCGTGTCACAATCCAGGGGAGGGGGACGGATGTTGCAAATAGTGCCGGGAGGAGTAAATGTTTCGTCCGTGATAATGAACCGACACACTTGACACCTAGGCTTGCCACACTTTTTATTGCCTATGTTCCCAACAGTAAGAAGCCTGGAGGATGTAAGGAGAGTTTTGAGGTTGGGGGGTTGCCGTCTCGCAGTTAAAGGGGGATCGTCAAAAAGTTCGGAAATGGACTTGTCTGTCGGAAGAATACTGAAATCTGAACGTATACATTTATGTAGGCCCTCAGTTTTAGGGGAATAGTCAAAGACAAGTGGGATACGTGAATTTTCGACTTTAGGTTTGTAACATAACAATTTATCCCTGCGGTAAACGGAAGCTTTACTAATTCCCTCTTTGATAACGGGTAGGGGGTAGTCATTATTAAGAAAAAATTCCACAAGGTTGCCGACGTGTTTGTCGTATTCAGACTTGGTAGAGCAGATACGCTTGATTCTGATGCATTGAGAAAATACAATTGATCGTTTCAAACTGATATGATGGGAACTGTTAAAATTCAGGTAGCCATGGGTGTCAGTTGGTTTACAGTAAAGGGTAGTTGCTATGGAACCGCTATGTAACTTAACCAGTACGTCAAAAAAGGGATTTCCTTGTCAGAAAAATCAAATGTAAACTTAATAGAAGGGTGAAAAGCATTACAAAACGATACAAAAGAATGCAGGCTAGGTAAGCCATGAGGCCAAATGAAAAAAATATCATCAATATATCTATGAAAATGTAACGGGTGTAAAGGGTAGCCCGCCAGCATCTTATTTTCAAGATCGGCCATGAAAATGACAGCATAGCTGGGGGCCATTTTAGTACCCATGGCAGTTCCGCATGTTTGAAGATAGTGCTGTCCGTTAAATTCAAAATGATTATGTGTGAGGATAAAATCAATAATGGCAGTGAAGTCACTAATGAACGGTTGAGAGAAGCCGTTCAAAGAGAGGATCTTCTTACAAGCTAATACATCTTCTTCATGTGGTATATTAGTGTAGAGGGCACTTACATCCATAGTGACCAGAAGTGAATTGGATGGGAGAGACTTAAACGTCCTTGAGAATTCTTAGAAAATGGGTAGTATCTTGGATGTAACTACTGAGGGAAGGTAAAAGAGGGTTCAGAATACTATCAACAAACCCACTTAAATACTCAGTGAGCGTACCGATACATGAAACAATAGGCCTACCGGGGGGAGAAACATTTAGTGATTTGGCCAAGTTAAATAATTCACGAGGGCTAAAATTTGCGGTATCAATAGGGGCATTCACAGAAGACAATTTGTCTTCAACAAGCTTGGAAACTTTATGTAACTTAGGTATTGTATAAAATGTCCCAGGAGTGGGTGACGGAGGAATGTACAAATTTACCTTGTCGGCCAGTTCAGAAGAAAAAGAATTAATCAGATTATGCAGTTCTTTCTCAAAAAGTGAACACGGATTAGAGGAGAGTTTCCTATAGAAATTTGAGTTGCTGAGTTGATATTCCGCCTCCTTGATGTAATCAGCACGGTTTAGGACAGTGACAGCCCCTCCTTTGTCAGCTTGCCGTATTACGATTTCATGATTTGATTTTAGAGACCTGATGGCAGATCGCTCGTCTCGTCGAAGGTTATGGGCTGGGTTGGCGTCTCTGGCAGTTGCTTCGATGAAGCGGTTGAGATGGGCCTTCGCAGAGTTGACAAACGTGTCGATGTGTGGGTTCCTCCCGGAACTGGGGGTCCAATCTGACTTGCGAGATGTTGTGGGCAGGTGGGAGGGTTGTGGAACGGCATCTTTGTCCTTGAAATATTCTCTAAGTTTAATTTTTCGTGTAAAACTGTGTAAATCGTACACCAAGTCAATAGAATCCGGGTTACGACTCGGACAAAAAGAAAGGCCTTTGTTGAGAATAGCTTGCTCCTGGGGCGTAAGTCCATGTTCTGACAAATTAACAAACTTCTCCTTCGTCTGTTGATTGACAGTAGAGTTAAGATAGTAACGTTTTGGAAAACAGTTGGTAATAGGCGGTGGTTTTTGGATTCGAGAGAGCAAAGATTTCAGTATTCTTCGGACAGACAAGTCCATTTCCGAACTTTTTGACGATCCCCCTTTAACTGCGAGACGGCAACCCCCCAACCTCAAATCTCTCCTTACATCCTCCAGGCTTCTTACTGTTGGGAACATAGGCAATAAAAAGTGTGGCAAGCCTAGGTGTCAAGTGTGTCGGTTCATTATCACGGACGAAACATTTACTCCTCCCGGCACTATTTGCAACATCCGTCCCCCTCCCCTGGATTGTGACACGCCTAATGTAGTATATTTATTATGCTGCAATTTGTGTGACAAAGGCAACTATGTCGGTCAGACCGGCACCAAATTTAGGCTGAGGTTTAATAACCACAAGAAAACTGTGCAGGATAAATCAATAAGCTATCCTGTATCAAAACATTTCAGTAGTGAACCTAACCACTCTTTATCTAATTTAAGATGTATTCTGCTCGGTTCTAATTACCCGTCTGTCACTCAAAGACTCAAATCCGAAAGCAAGTGGGTAATAAAACTGTCCACATACACCCGTGGCCTAAACAAGGACCTGGGCATCCTAAGCGATTTCCCCTCTGTGATTTATCACCATCGTCAAGGGGTTTAACCTCATTGCTGTGTCTGTTATTTGTAAATTAAACTTCACTTCACATTTTGCGCTGAAGAAGGACACAGGAGTGTCCGAAATATACGCTATTCTGTTACCGTATCTGTGCTCTCGTATTGTCATCTTTGTGGTGTGTTCTACTTATTATTTATATATATATATATATATATATATATATATATATAATATATATATATATATATATATATATATATATAATATATAATATATATATATATATATAAGAACTTGTGAAATGTATAGGTCAATGAAAGTAGTAAAAAGTGCTTAACGTTTAGGAGAAAACTCCGCAACGTTTCGGGTACATACCCTTCATCAGGCGGCAAAATATCAACTGATCAGTAAAACGCGATTCAAATGAAACAAACAAACGCGTGCCTACACACCCATACTTGTAAATGCTGCCAAACGGGGACGCCTGTATTTTACCATTCCACCGTGGACGTCCTTAAATAAAGCTCATAGCATGCATACTGCAAGAAAAAGATGTCCTTTGCAACAGCAAAAAATGAGGGCGCTCAAAATGTTTCCATTCGACGCATACTTATCTAATTGTGAGTGTGTATGTGATTTTCCACAGGTAACCGTGGACATAACATGATACACACGCTTACCTGCAAACGAGGACGTACCACAACACTATCTCAATGGGGACTGTTAATATATTTCGTTAAATTCAATAGATATCTGCATTGCTGCATCATTTTGACCAAAGAGGCTATTTAAAACCATTGTTTCAAACGAGGACGCGTCCCCAATTCATGTGCGTCCCCGATTGGTAGGTGTGTATTCATAAAAACGTCCCCGATTGACGGCATTTACAAACGCTGCTCGACCGACGCACGTGCGTTGGCCGCGCTCACAGAGTGTGATTGTATAAAGTGAAACAACGCAGTAAAAAAATGCAACTGCGTTAGCTACAGTAAAGCTACACAACTGCGTGAAATACAAAAAACTGCGCAACTGCGCTAAATAACTAAAAGCTGTAATGACGCAACCTAAAACGATGGACGCGCTTACAGAGTGTGTATGTACACAATAAAGCAACGCAGTAAAACAATGCAACTGCGTTAAATACAGTGCAGCTACGCAACTGCGTGAAATACAAAAACTGCGCAACTGCGTTAAATAACTAAAAGCTGTCATGACGCGATCTAAAACGATTGACAAAAGACCGTCATGTAAAAAAAAAAAAAAAAGAGCAAGCGTTCCATTTTGGCAATGCCAATGAAACAGACAACACTCCTTCGGAGGACGTTTTTCAATCATTCCAGACTAAAAGGTCACTTTGGACGCCTAAACCAGGGGAAAATAAAATACTGGACAATGTAATCGAGTCAATCAATAATGATGTGGGGCGTCTCCTTCCACCCAAACCGACCCCCCTTCGAAACATTTCCCTTATTGAACAAAAGGCTATCTCGTCCCTTTAGAAAAACAAGGATCTAATCATTAAGTCTGCTGATAAGGGAGGGGCCACTGTCGTGTGGCGCAGGGACCTCTACACCGCAGAAGCCGAGAGACAACTATCAGATGAAACAGCTTATGTTGAACTGCTGGGGGACCCTACAACTGAAATCCAAAACTTGGTCAAAAACACTGATACCTCTCTCATCAATCAAAGGTACCTTCCTGACTCTGCCAAAGCACTGATTCACCCTTGCCCACAAATTTCCAACTTTTATCTCCTACCCAAAATTCACAAAAATGATAATCCCGGTCGACCTATTGTGTCCTCCCATAGTTGTCCCACTGTACTTATTTCAGAGTACATAGACTCTGTGCTCTCACCATTAGTTTCCAAATTACCGTCTTTTGTCCAGGATACCCCTCATTTTCTTAGACTAATTCAAGACTTTGAGTTTCCAGAGGGACCTGGTGAACAATTGCTATTTACCATGGACGTATCCAGCCTTTTTACGTCCATTCCTCACCACGCTGCTCTAGCAGCAATGCGTCATTACCTTGACCAACGTCAAGTTCCCAGTATTCCCACCATCACTTTCCTTCGTCTGGCTGATCTAGTCTTGACTCAGAACTGTTTCCAGTTTAACTCTCGCTTTTTCCGCCAGGTGAAGGGAGTAGCCATGGGTACGAAGATGGGACCATCTGTAGCCTGCCTCACCATGGGGCACTTTGAGGAGCAGCTATTCTCAAGCTTCAGTGGCAGTACACCCATCTTCTACAAAAGATACATCGATGACATTGTCGGCGTTGCTTCAGGATCTCGTCGTGAATTGGAGACCTTCATTAACTTTGTTGGAAATTTTTCCCCTTTTTTGAAATTCACAAACTGCATTTCCGACACTTCGGTAGTCTTTTTAGATATGGAGCTGTCGATATGTGGTGGAAAACTCAAATCTAATATTCATTTTAAACCCACTGACTCCCACAGTTACCTACTCTATTCATCCAACCACCCTAGGTCTTGCACCAACTCAATCCCTTATTCTCAACTATTAAGAGTAAGACGAATTTGCTCCGATGACACAGATTTTGCTAAGGCCTCTCAAGAGATAATGTCCTTCTTTGAAAAACGTCAATACCCACGAAAGGTACTCACGAAGGCCTTAGGTCGTATTCAAGGAATAGACAGAGCTACAACCATGATCCCTAAAACAGCGAACGTAAAGTCCTCGACCAGAATACCTTTGGTCTTATCACCCATCCGTACGTCCCATTGTTTAGTCTATTTATAGGAACGTAGAAATCCTCCAAAAGATCCTTCTACCCGTGAGTATTTCCCTGAACCACCTATCACGGCATTTAGAAATGAGAAAAATATTTCTAATCACTTAGTTCGGGCCTCTCATCCCCAACCATTAATGTCCGACGCTCCGGGGACATATCCTTGTAATCGCGTCAGGTGTCATACTTGCCAAGTAGTTAGCCATGACAGGTTTCTCTCTGTTGCGGGTCCCAACAACAACCGCTTTAATATTAACCAGCATTTTACTTGTACATCCACTAACGTAGTGTACATTTTAACTTGTAGGCGTTGTACCATTTTGTATGTGGGTGAAACGAAACGTCGCCTGGCTGATCGAGTTACGGAACACTTAAGATCCATCAAGCAAAACTTTCCTGGCTTTCCAGTAGCTAATCATTTCAACCCCCGTCAGTTTGCTCGATACAGGACCTGATGGTCACGGCAGCAATATCATGCCGAGGTTCCGACCACGATCGTGCAATTGCAGAAAACCAGTTAATTATGAAGCTAGGGACCCTCACCCCTAATGGACTGAATGTTAAACTTGAACTTTTGTAACTATTTTATTGCAGGTTTGGCCGTGACCATTCCAAACGCTTTTCATTTTCTTGCCAAACGCGTGCTCTTTTTTCTTTTCTTACATGGCCGTCTTTTGTCAATCGTTTTAGATCGCGTCATGACAGCTTTTAGTTATTTAACGCAGTTGCGCAGTTTTTTGTATTTCACGCAGTTGCGTAGCTGAACTGTATTTAACGCAGTTGCGTACCTGCACTGTATTTAACGCAGTCGCATTGTTTTACTGCGTTGCTTTATTGTGTACATACACACTCTGTAAGCGCGTCCATCGTTTTAGGTTGCGTCATTACAGCTTTTAGTTATTTAGCGCAGTTGCGCAGTTTTTGTATTTCACGCAGTTGCGTGCTAAAAGTTTTTGAAAAATTCCACAAAGTTTCGAATGTAAACCCTTCATCACTGGCAAAAATGCAACATTTACCTGTACTTCAGCCAATGTTGTTTACGTTCTCGTAAGTAACCGCTGTAATATACTGTATGACGGAAAAACAAAACGTCGTTTTGCTGACTGCGCCACTGAGCACCTGAGGTCAATCAAACAGAACCTCCCAGAGTTTCCTGTATCCGCACACTTCAATCCCCCGTCAACATGCTCGATCCGTGACTTGATGGTTTCGGCGGCCATCTCGTGTCAAGGTTCCGATCATGATCGCCTGGCTGCCGTAAACCAATTCATCATGAAACTTGGAAACCTGTCCCCACATGGTCTGAACGTTAGACATAAACTTTTATAAATCAGCAATTCCTGTATTAATGTTACCTGTGTTAATCACTTAACACTGTCTGTTTTCATAGGCGTTTGGCTATGTCAATAATCAGTTGCATTACTGCCACCTGATGAAGGGTTTAAACCCGAACTTAACGTCGTGGACTTTTTCACGACTTTTAGCACTATATACTACTTCTTTTTTGACCTACTTACCTCATAAGTGCTAAGCAGTACTTTGACCTTTATATATATATATATATATATATATATATATATATATATATATATATATATATATATATATATTGTTCAAATGGCAGGACTTGAGTGCTCAATTTTGCCAACAAAAGAGCTAGAATAGTCGATCACCGTTCTGCCAACCCCAAGAACAAGAGATCAGAACTCCGGCCTCTCACAATGCTGAAATCACACCCCACGCAAGAAAATTACTCAGGTGGACAACGGTTTAAAACGGACACGGCAGACTCGAAAATCATTAAACATCTAGACCTCCTGATGAACGCACTAGCGTGAAACTCTGAGTAGACTGGTAGAGGTTTTTTCTTTTATACCATAACTTATTAATTAATATAATATATATACAGGCTATATATATATATATATAGAATTATGAATACGGTGCACACCAAAGGCATAGTAGAGTGCTCAATACGACGTAAGTAGTAGAGCAATATAAATAATAAAAAAATAAAAAATAATAAATAATAAAAAATAAAAAATAATAATTAATAAAAAAAAAATATATATATATATATATATATATATATATAAAAACAAAAAGCGAAGCAAAAGACGATACTTTCATTTCCAATACAAGCATCCCAATATGTATTTACATGTATATATGTATATATATATATATATATATATATATATACGGCATTAGTCCAAAAGGAACATCACCCGAGACATAATGAATATAAACCTTCAGGGAAATACATGAATACAGATATATTTCTAGTTTAGGAAAAGGGTGAACGAATTTTCGGCACAGCAGTGCCTTTATCAAGTTGAAAATGAAAAATAAACGAGACTATAACAACTCAACAACACAGAATAAAGCTACATAAAAGAAAGCAACAAAAAGGGAAGTCAACCGTAGCAGATGTCTAAAGAACTACAAGAAAAGAAAGCAAACCTAAACGCAAAAACTCACCAATAAGGGGACTTGGTGAGAAAGTGGAAGACCTGCTTAGCAAGCCCTGACTCTGGGTTTCTTAGTCTGGCAGTCGTAACCATCGTTACATTAAGACCCATAGGTGAAACAGTTTGCAATTTGTTCCACATCCATATATTTTCTAAATGCTTAAGTCTTTCCCGGGAATTATTCAAAATTACCTTCTTATTCTCATAGGAAGCATTTCTGGAATGAAGGGAGGGTTCATGGTTTGAAGGATTATTACAATGAAATGACTAGGGGAGCACGCCCGTAATCAGACAAGGTGCTAAAGGGGGGGGGGGGCGAAAAAGCTGCTAGGGGGGCGAAAATTTTCCAGAGGAGGCGAAACATACTAAAATGCATTACGGCAATGGTAATTTTTGATCTTCTATGGGGCGAAAATTTTCCAAGAGGGGCTTCTCCCCCTTGGCCCCTCCCCCCTTGACTAAGGGCCTGTAGGAGAGTGCGAAGCCAAATGAGAGTACAACCCGGCACAAGACCTGACAAAAATAGATCTAGGTCTAATAATATTTTCATCTAATAATCTATTGTCACTTTTAACCTTTCCAAAATAGTTAAAATGTGGACTGAAATATGATAAGTCACTACTAGGCGTATATATACCCTTAGCATGGGATTATTGGGTTGGAGTAGGAAGATGCCTTTTCTTCCAACGAGTATATGTTCATCTTTTTATCATTATCATTTTTAATCATTTCGTAGGCGGAGAAAGCTTTTCGAGACAGGGGGCTGAACCTTGTTTCGGATCGAAGTCCTGGGGAAGGGTTTAAGGGGAGAGGGTGTCACCCTCTCTTTTGAAACATTTTTGGATAGTAGAGGGTCCTCAGATTCAATTTGGTGCAACATTTTGGACAAACTTACTGCAAAGTTTGACATTTCTTACAGAAGAGACAAATAAGGGGTTTTTGCACTTGCATCTTGGGGGCGGAAGCATACTTCAGCCCCCCACATTTTTGACTGGGGCTAAGCCCCCAGCCCCTGCCCCGCCCCCGCCCCCGCCTATGAATCATTTACAAATGAACTTTTGTATTGCTTATACAGGTATAATTCTGGACGTATGGTTAAGAGTTCAATGAATGATCACACTTTTACGCAGGTCATTACTCCAGGGGGGACTTCCAAAGCCCAAACAGACACTTTGGCATTACCTCCAATGAACGTAGCTTTGCCAGAATAGCTCAAACTTCACTGGAAATGGAACTTCCTGGGCCTTGGGAATTGCATCTACATTTTTTCTGAGCCTCAAAGTTTAATATATTAACACTTTACTTGCAACTTAAACGTTGGGTTTGTAATGTTGTTTTATTTTCTTAAACGATAAAAAAAGACTGACTGGGGAAAAATTGAGCTAAGTAGGTGGGCAGTGAAGGAGACTGAGCTGTAGTCCTCTTCTTAAAGGGGATGACAACAATAACCATTTCAGTAATATAATTGAAAAGTAAACAAAATTCTGAACACAGTGCAAAAAACCCCATCTTCATATCTAATTCGGTTCTTGAGATATCGCCATTCTTTTCATTTACATTGGAGTTGCCATTTTCCAAACAAACTGACTTGTTGCAAGTTGATTTTGACCTTTCAGGCTCACTTTGTAATTGAGATGTTATTGTTTTCCTTTGTATTTTGTTTCATTGTTTCTCTCCACACAGTTTTAGCATGTTCTTGTTGGTATTAGAATTCAGAATTACAGGACTCACTCTCTGCATTTCTGAAATGATCTTTTAAATGGTAGCTGGACCTTCGAAAAAAGTCGAATCTAATTAAAAAGAAATACATAACTTTTGAAAATCAAGTGAGCCTGTGACATCATAATAGACTTGCTACAAGTTTGGTATGGCAGTGCCCCTGTAATGGATGAGAATTGTGATATCTCGAGAACCAAATAAGCTATGAAGATGCGGTTTTTTGCATTGGGTTCAGAAGGTTATATACTTTCTGATTATGTTCCTGAAATGGTCATTATTGCCATCCCCTTTAATTCGTTGAAATAAGCCATATTGGAGATTTTTGTTAAGGAACGAAAGAACTAGGAATTACTTAGAGCTCTTCGGAAGGCTTGGAGTCTTGGGGATGGCTCTCCGAGTGAGTTCCAAGAGTATTGTTTTTTGGGTCCAAAGAGCAAGTGAAAAACTTGCTAGTGTGCAAAACATTTGTAACTTAAAACAACTAAACTATTCTTCATCCATTATTCAGATATAAAGAGACCTCTTCCAACCTTAATAGTAATTTATAGCTTAAACGCAAACTTAAGGATCACGACTTTAAATTCTAGTCTAATATTGATGGGGGCACATGCCCTCATGCCACAAGCGGCTACATTGAACTCATCATGTAAAGTAACGTTCAATGTACAAGGCTTTGCGATGATATACTTAATTTACAAGATCATGCTATAAATTTATACAATCACGTTGCAAAAGTACACTATTGTTATGTTGTGACTCTGCTATGTATATAAATGCTTACGATCTAGGCTTTTTTTGTCCTTTACAGTTTTCCTTTTTCCCGTTGTAACTTTCCTCCTTTCCTTAACATTTTCCTTTCTATTTCCGTCTTTGCATTAAGGAAAACTTTCCATTAAACAAACAACTGATCATTGCTTATCCGTGAGTCAGGCTGCACTTAAGCAAGGTATACTAACTGTAAAAGTGAAGTCAACATTACTGCATGGCTAGCATGACAACAGCTACACACCAACAAGATCGGCGCCTCACAAACATTAGAGGGGACACTATGTTCAAGTCCTTTGTGGTACACCATACTTAAGTTTACATTATGTCATATACTCGTAGAAAAACAAATTTCTCTGTAAAAATTGTTTATTCAAGGGATATATTGCATGTGTAGAAGTGAAAATTTCCCCAACTAGAATACAATGACTTATGGATAAAGAGTGATAGAAGTTTCAATATTGGATAGCTAAGTCACTTGAATTTCGAGGAATGTGATTACCACGGCAAAGAAACTTGCTTTGTCGCCCATGAATCATTTGTTTAATCAAACTTCAACTGATGCAACATTTACAACTTTTGTAATTGGTAATATTTTTGGGAAGATAAGCTATCTTAATTTGTAGGACTATATGATTTCATAATGATTATTGTTTTGTGTTGCATGCTTATGAAATATAAAGCAATATTTTCCTAAGATGAACAGGGCGATATTTATTCCACTTTGAAGACGACTCTTGTCCAGTAGGTGAGATGCTGTTATCTACAATTGATGATCTTCTTCGTTTTGAAAGTTTCTCTTACCTGAAGTTGCTACAACGAGGATGCAAAGAATAAAAAGTTGATGCAACATTCTAGGTAGTTGATCCGAAGAAGATTACAACCGACAAAATGAACAATCTTGGACGCACAGACAGAGCCAGTGGAAGACTTTTTTGTGAAAATAATTTCCTTAGACTGCTTTCAATTTGTTTCGAAAAGTTAAACTGTTTTCCCTGTGTTCTGACTACATATCGTCACCACAGTATTATTTTATAGGTAAATTCCAGCTCGTTGTGATGAATTTTATAAAGGAACATTACACTTAACATAAATTAACTTCCTTGATTGAAAGGTAAGCCATACCAACTTGAATGGGCAATGAGAAAAAAAAATAAATTGGATCATAGGTCACATGTATAGTTTTACTTTGCTGTCTAATCCAACAGAGTATATTCTGTATGAATCTCTTTACACGCATGTTCGGTCACAGTTAGTGGATTTAATGGGAGAAATTTATAAGTAAATATCATCAGTTTGAGACTTCCTTGTAGGTGTGGCTTTAGGACTGGGTTCAATGAGGGTATCTTTTAAGTTATATGGTGGTGGTATGTGGTAGTTTAACGGTGATCACTACCAAATTATTGTGTGTACCTCTGTAGCAGACTCCTAAAATGGACATAAGACCATTAATAAAGCGATGCACTTAGTCCGAGAGGTACATGTTAAGTTCCCAATTAGTCCATATGTCCATAGAACAGAGAAATGAATTATGAAGAAACACAAAGCATAATTAACGGTCCTTAACGTTCATAACAATCATTTAAAAGTATTTCCTCTACACTTTACACAAGAGTATGAAATAGTTCATAAATGTTGGTCCACAGACGGAGGGCGTGACGAAGACACATTTTTAGCTAAAAATTGGGTTAATGGTTAGCTTCTGCATAGGTGCCGTGGTTGATTAACTTCTGTGATACTTCACAACATGGTCTCATTAAAACCTTGCTCATTATTGCAGACACATGCTGCTGTAAAAGTTTTCCCGGACGAAATGGACACTATAAATAAATAGCCTACCTAGTGCAAATAGAAATGGATGCTTACAAACTATCGACAGAGCCTATGGCCTATTGCAGTTGCCATGGTGTTTCACTACCACCACACTGACATTCATTTATATATTTCATTTTAAACCTCCATAGTAAAATTATAGCAAGTACAGATTAAATGAAGGCCGCATGCTGATAAGCAATCTTTCTTGAAGCTTTACTTCTCTGTTTCATTCTAAACCTGTCTCATCAAAGTTAACTTGCATAGTACCTAGTTTCAGGTAAAAACAGTGGACTTTAATCTAAGAAAAAAGGCTATGACGAAATTATATCACTGAATCTTGCTTGAAATTACCCTGGATAAAAACGTGGTTATTTCCAAGCTCTACTATCTCTAGAACTACAAAAACCAATCAACGCAATTTCCCAAGACCGACGGTTGCACAGTGCAAAGGTAATATCCTATAACGCGATAGTAGAAGATACATGGTCATTGCTCCCAAAAGTCGCACCTTAAAAAAATTTTATCTTGCATTTCCAAAACTTAGATTCGTACTTTCCAAGTCTGCTTTTTTACATCGTGACCATATAACTAAATATCCAAACATTAGTAAACAAAGGACGGAAGGTTTTAAAATATCCAAAGTCCGATCACAGCATTTATTTTAATCTTCATGCTTTTAACAATGCAATGCAAAATAAAGTATCCTACATGAATATTCAGCTTTGAACCAATAATTTAATTCAGAAGCTGTTTGTCTCGTTTTTGAAAATTTGTATTTATTTATTGTTGTACGTCCTCTTTCGTTAACTCAGCAAATGATACCCACCTACTAAACAGCTTGAACTTTATAACAGACACCTCATGTTTCAGTCTCAGGTTTTGAAAGGCAAATCAAAGTTTAAGTTAAACGACCCGCATGAATTCCAGTTTGATTTCAAGTTGTCACTGAAGTGTGTTTTAGCTTCCTCACCTTTGAACACCAATTACTAAAGTCAGCTTAAGTGTAGTATGACAAAAGATACCCTACACTTCACTTCAATAACTCGGTAGTTTATGATATGGGAAAAATATGTCTACTTGTCTCCCCGATTCAACAAAGAAATTCCGTAATGATTTTCACTCGTTGTTTCACAAAAAGGACCAACTCCAGCTCTGTCGTTTGTCATGTTTTCATCTACATGGTGTTAGTGTTGGTCAGCATGGGGGTAACTATGGTTCTGTTGTAACTACCTGGTAATACAAAGGCTTTTGTAAGCTGATAAGGTCATTACTTAATGATTCTGGCGAGAGACAGTGTCCTCAAAAGAAGGGCCCTGACCGAATCCTCCATTCCGGAAACCCAGGCCGTTATACCGGCCTTGGGCGATCAATTTGTTTATTTATCACTTAGCATACAACGTCTCGAACATGAATGGAAAGTTTCGGGCCAAATAGTCTTGATGTGACTGCCACAATCAGGATTAAAGGCACCTTCTCTTTTTAAAAACGTAACTGTGCCCGATGACTGAAACCACACCGGTCCTCTTACAGCCTTTTTGAAGAACACCATAATGCCCATTCGAATAAATATGTTATGAGATTATTGAAAGCCTGACAGTGAACTATTATTTATCAACAAACCATTTCCTTAACAAAGTAATTGCTCAGAGAGACAAAATAATTAAATTGCACATAAAGCATTAAATTTCAAGACTATATATTACAAAGTTATGAATCCGAATGGTCCAACTACTACCTGCACAGGACATTAAGTTTAAGCTTATTCACTCAGTTTGAAATCGTAGATTGCGCAGTGCTTTGTTGTACCATTCTTGTACTTACTCAAATACCCGTCTGTATTTCTTTGTTTTGAAAGCCATTGCACCGTGGGCTAAAATGTGATTACTGTTCTATTGCTATAGGGTGACTTGGCTATACAAGTGTGCTCCGTACAACATGCTATACAAGAAGACAGTAAATTGTTGAAGGTCGTTTAAACACTTTAATTTCAAAAGGAAACAAAAACAGGTATTTTGACTTGTACAAGGTCATCACATATTACTGGGCAATTGACTATTTCAAGTGAATACATTTCACCGTTTTATATCTCACCAGAAATGAAAGGTATGAAACTGGGAGTTGGATAAAAGAGATTCACTTGTCAACCTTTAAAATATGTATTCCTATAATTCTAGACTTTAGGTATACTCTGAGCAGGGAGCTGGAAGACAAGTATACTCTGAGCAGGGAGCTGGAAGACAACTCAGTCTTCTTTATGACATTGCTAATGGTAACATAGATGATAGAGTACTACCAAGACATTTAGTTTTTTAGTTTGCAAGGGACGGAATGAACACGTGGAGGCAGTGACAGAGCTTCACGGGCGAGGACAACTCTGCTCCAGGATACAAGTACAGGAGAGAGGGATTTGCGAAACACCAGTTTGCCATTTACAGAGAATTGAGAGAATGTTATCCGCGTTGCATTAGGTAAAGTTTGCCGAGCGATGTGAATCTGCGCTACTGGCCTGTAGGTGGCAAAACCGTCACAATAACATTAAGTTTTACCACTAAAACACACCTTTGAATTAATACCGAATATATCTAGGTGCTGGTGCAATTCAAATCAGAACTTAATTTTAATTACCAAGGAAGATTTTTAACTATTGATTACCCTTAGCTACATCATTGCATTATTTTTCTTTCAGTAGGTGCCCGAAAAATTCTCAGCATATTGCCCGAATTTTAACAAAAATATTTGGTTGGGGGCTGCAGTAGCCCCCAGCCCCCATCCCTTCCCCTTCCGCCTCCTACGCCTATGGCTTTAATGTTTCAAAAAGGACGTTGCAATTTGTTTTGCAAACGATGAGTTTACAAAATGGAATTTTTAGGCAAAAGAAATTGTACATTTCCAGAAGAGCCTGGCTGAAAAGACAGTTCTCACATTGGTCTAACAGAAAGCAGAAGTAGGCTATTACATGTGTTAAGACGACACCTCTAGATATCTGGAAGGCGAGACGCATTGGGCATGGCATTTGCTGTAAAGATTTCATTGATTAATCGAAATCCACGAATTCTATTGTAGCATTATTCAAACAGAGTACCAAACACAGCACCAACGAATGCGCAGTATAAAGGTGTGTTTCGAAAATGTTCCTTAATAAAAGATTACATAAGGGTTTTCGTTTAAAAGAGAATCATTACATTTATTTTTGTCGTTCAAGTCTCTTTATAACGTCCGTTTCACAAGTTCGCACAGTATAGCAGGCCTTTACACTGATGTCGCGTGAAGTTACTGCTACTGTTGATATACCTTCTGCCATTGTGCTTGGTGCTCAGCATAAGTAATGGAGTAGGGAAAACAAGCCAGTGAGCCACAACTGGAAAAGGCCGTGGCCGGCCCGACTTACACCGATTGGTTAGAAACTTGAGCTGTAAAACCTCATCTAACTTTAACTCTTGATAAGCATACGCCCAGTTTTACGTTTGTACATACTGATATGATAACTATTCGCACTCTGCATGACAGTGTCAGTTACTTTCCTTATTAATGGATCCTCGATTTTGATTTAATTGTAATCGGACAACTTAGCTGTTTTATGGGTGAACTTTGTGGGTTTTGTGCCACTATTTCTTGGAATCGTTGTCATAGACCCTTTTCCAAATAGCGATTTTCCAAATAGCGATGAGAAAGAATAGTAGGATAAAGTTTTGGTGTGTTTCGTTTTAGGCCACAGTAAAATGCCATCGACCAAAACCGCTTGTTCCAAAAGCCTATCCCACAATCCTTTCTAATTGCTATTTGGAAAAGAGTCTTTAGTATTGCCAGGCCTTTTCTCAGGTAGCAAGTCAATATGAGGCAATGGGTTTAATTAGAACCTCGGCAAACCTGGGCATAGGGCAATTGCTGTATATCTCAAGAGGGCCCAGATGGATTTTACCCCTACGAAACGTGCATGGGTTTGCTCATATGCGTATTAAATGGGAAAGATCTGAGCACAGTCAAGTGGGCAAAGCATGGGTTTAGCTGCCCATACAGGCACGATATGTACAAAACCTTAGACACGGGACGTAAGCATGACTTGGACTGGCACAATGGCCACCTTATTAGTAAACCTGGGATATCGCAAGTGGGTGTTTGGTGGCTGGCCCATATGAACTGCATTTCGGGGATCCTGGGCGACTACATTTAGTCAGTGCCTGGACTGACCCACAAGATTTTCATGCGGGATGAAATGAGCCATACTACACGGGATGGGCGCAGGCTGTTCTTTTGTATGGGATCTATTTGGGGAAACCCTGTGTCATTGAATGTGCAGGGTAATATCTGCACTGCCCCATATGGGAACAGAATCCCTAACGTCGCTGCATAACTTTTCAAGTCTACATACCTTACTTAAGGGCTGTCAGGCCCTTACCTACTCATATTGGAGTGTTTATTTGTTTTCCTACAAAACAGCTTGATTATTCACTGTTATAAAGGGGATTTGTTCAACACCATAGAAGAAGAATGTGACATTATTCCTTACTAGAATTTTCCTGTAGATGGGCTATCTCTCTCATACCATGATACTTCTACTTGTGATCCATAAGTATATGTTGTTTCATACGTTAATTTTATTTATGGTACCGTTAGACATTGAATGACTCTGGTCATCAATCAAATTCTTTTTGAATCGATCATTATCTCTATTTGTGCTTACGTTTTTCTCCAGTTCTTTAATTTCGTGTCTTGTTTCCAAAGACAATTCACAAAGCATACGTCTGTATGCTCTTCGATTTGAGTTTGTCTGCTAGTAAAAGCGTGTCTAGTTTTTCTTCGGATTACATATTGGAAGCTCCTAGCATTAATTGGTTAACACGTAGGCACAAACTGGAAAGATTTCGCGGCCAGCTATATATCCTGTGGCAAAATGGTGACCGATCGTTAAGTATCATTGCAATATACTGTGAGTAAAATGCTATTATTAGCCAGTGTTGTACTTCCGAGTACTAACCGTCCCACGCACCAAGTACCAGGGTCCCAGCAGAGCGTTTTTGAACCCGGTATCGAGTACTAGAGTCATACATTTTTTTAATCCGAGTACCGAGTACGACTACCGTTTTACCCGAGCACTTTTCGAGAACATTTCAAGTACTTTTCATTTATTCAATATACAATAAAATGTTCAATATATATGGGATCTCCCTTGCTAAAAAATGGTGTTTTTGGTCAAAAGTCTACCTCTATGGCCATTCATCCGATTCATAACGAAATTTTCTGTTTGTCTCTTAATTACAATGCAAAAATATCAAAAAAGCGAATATAATCACCATAAGGTCAAGAGGGCGAAATTTCAGAGAGTTGCCGTCAGAACTTCCTTTTCGATCGCCCTTAATGTCCGAAGGTTTGCTAATGAGTCCAGCTTGAGTTACTCAGCAAAGTAGCATTTAAATGGTGCTAAAAACCATTCAATCATCGATGGCGCCAACAGGTGGGTGACAGGTGGGACATGTACCTCACTTTGAAAGTGGAGGATATTTTTCATCCCATTTTTTCCAAAAATCTAACCAAATTAGTAGACACTTGATTGATTCCATAGCTTGCAGGGCACCCGACTCAATGAAATAAAACACGAAAGTTGTGAAAACAGACCTTTAGCCTATATGGATTAATACCGTGTGGAAAAAGCAAGCAAGTAGATCATATGGCCTCCAAATTGATCCAGAGTTCTTAAGTGAAGCTGGATGCCCCAGTTCTAGGACTGTCCGATTCGCGCCTGAAGGAGGTCTAGTCAGGTCAGCCCCCCCCCCCCACACACACACACACACGCACTTTTGAGGTGTCGACACTTGCATTTATCTGCTGAGTTAATAAAAATAATGATGATGATGATGATGATGATGATGATGATGATGATGATGATGATGATGATGATGATGATGATGATGATGATGATGATGATGATGATGATGATGATGATGATGATGATGATGATGATGATGATGATGATGATGATGATGATGATGATGATGATGATGATGATGATGATGATGATGATGATGATGATGATGATGATGATGATGATGATGATGATGATGATGATGATGATGATTTTTTATGCCCCCAAGTCCACCTGAAAATTACACTTACATTACAACTTAATCTACACATAAAAAATACATACACAAACGGCAATCAATGCAAATAGGCAATAGTGGTCACAAACCAGAATTATGAAAAAGCTTCATTAAACATGTGAGTCTTTAAGGCTGTTTTGAAATGAGCTAAAGATGAGGAAGATCTGACTTGAATTGGTAGTGAATTCCAAAGACGGGGCGCTGCGATTGAAGAAGCTCTATCCCCCCAAGAATATTTAGAGGGGGGTTCACTAAGGAGTGCCTTATTGCTGGAACGGAGAGTGCGAGATGGATTGTATGGTTGGAGGAGAGAAGCAATGTAACCAGGTGCGAGATCATTCAGTGACTTCAAAACAATGAGGAGAATTTTGTACATAATTCTGCAACCAACTGGCAGCCAGTGCAACTCCCTCAGAACAGGTGTAATATGACATGTACTTCTAGTCAAAGTGACCAAACGCGCAGCGGTGTTCTGAATGCGCTGTGGACGTGCAATTTGGTCTTGAGGAAGTCCAAACAAGAGGGAGTTCCCCTTTAAGCTTGGAGGTTATAAAACTATGTACAATTTGTTCAGTGGCATGAGGATTTAAGTTCTTTCTTATTCTACCAATGTTTCTGATATGAAACGAAGCGGAACGTACAATACTAGATATATGAGCATTAAGAGACATTGATGAATCAAAAATACAACCTAAATTACGAACATATGATGCAGGGGTGATGTCAGAGTCACCGATGGTGATGTGAGGAACCTTAACTTTTGACAGTTGTTGTCTAGAACCGATTAATATAAACTCAGTCTTTTCATCGTTCAGTTTCAAAAAGTTCTCACACATCCATTTACGAATTTCACAAATGCAAGACTCGATGTTCTTAATGGTTTGATCGGCACAATCTTGAGTTGGAGTAAAAGACATATACAACTGTATATCATCAGCATACACATGATACTTTAAGTTATATTTCAGAATTATCTTGTGGACAGGATAGGTATAAACAGTGAACCATTGAGGTCCAAGAACAGACCCTTGTGGGACTGCATAGTCATGAACAACAGGAGTGGATGAAGAGTTCCCGACGCAAACATACTCTGGTCTTTTACATAGATATGATTGACACCATTTAAGCGCGTTTCCCCGCAAGCCAATAAAATCACGAAGTTACAGTCACCTTACAGTTATCACTTTTTTTACAATGATAACTGCCCCTTTCTTTCTTGATTTTCTTGATTGCCAGATGTCTTAACTGTTTCATTCAAGCAAGCTTTTCGAGAGCATTTCACAGTTAGAAACCAAAGGAGTTGAGTTCTTACTGGGGGATTTATTAAATTATTGTAGCTATAAAACATAAATTAGCTGCTATAAATATGTAAGCACTCTCATTGCAAGCCTACCTCAGTAAAGTCAATGCAACTACAGCCTAAACTGTACGAAGTGCTATTCAGATATTGATAAATCCTCATTATACATTCAGGGCAGCAGAAGTCCCCATTTAACGCTGTTAACCTTTTGTTTGACCTGATATGTGTCTGCGTCATATTGCAAATCATCTTTACACGATTTATTGTGCTGTTTATTGCGAATTATGACTACAGGGAATAGGTTTGTATTGTCCCAATGCGCCCCGTCCAAAGTGTCCCAAAACACCTTATGCATTTTTTTTAATATGATGACACATATTTACTGAATACGAGAAATTAAAATTGTGCACACCTCTTCATGCAATACCTTTGATTTGCATGATTGTTTCCACATCAGAAGTAAAATATTTGGAAGAACGCTTAGCAGATGTATGAGATCATATGATGTAACTGTTCCGTAAGTTGGTCAAATTGTCTAAAAGTGAAAATTCCAGTCACATTTCCACAAAAGAATGCCAAATTGGATAATATGACATTGGTTAATGCGTAATCGTAGGCCCCTCTGTGTTTCTTATGACCAAAAGGAGGGTGTACCTAAACATTAGAACCAAGAGATATATTGAATGTCCTATTGCACCCAGTGTCCCAAAAAGCACCTCTCCTATTTATCTAGAACGCCAGATGCCAGAAAACTGCATCGAACTGTGTTCAATCTTTCCTGAGGTAAGACCTCAAATCACGTGTCTCGGTCATTTTGACGGATACATACCTGTATGCATTATTTTCCCGCTTGAATTCATTCCGAAATATTGATTTCACTGTACTCAGAATTCCATAAAATTTTTCCAAGTGTATTCATCGTGATTGCCAAATATTAGAAAATTGCATCTAACAGCTTTTAATTTCCATCAATTTGCCCAGGAGGAACAGGGCCGTAGCGAGCGGGGGTGTGGGGGTGTGACGCCCCCCAATATTTGGTCGCCCGTCGGCAAATTTTCGATCTGTCGGCAAAAAGAGGAAAGGGAAAGGAAAAGAAGAGGAAAAGAGGAGAGGAGGAAAAGAAGAGAAAAGAAAGGAAAAGGAAGGGAAGGAAAGGGAAGACGGAGAATGAAAAGAAAAATGAGAAAGAGAGAACTAGCCTGTCTGTTATCGGTTATTTCGATTTTCGGCTCTTCATCTAATTGGTCCATTCAAATTGAATTCCCGTCGGCAAATTGATTATCCATGTGACGGCCTTATACGGCCGTATCAACGGCCGTCGGTGTAATTGGACGAGTGACTGAGTCCGTCGGGAACTCGGGAAAAGAAAGGAAATTAACGGCTTCAGTATAGGTGCACTATTTCGGGTCATATGACGTTCTTGAAAAACCACTTTCTGCACATTATTCCTCACTTTTATCATTACCATGGGGAGCAGCACCCGATTACCCATGGAGAGGGTATCCTTAGGCCGTCTTCTAAACACTAACCTTGACTTCAAACACATTTTGCAAACTTCTGAGGATCCGGTTTACCAACATACATCCCGGGGAAAAAATAATGCGTGCCGCGCTTGTCTCCCTTCACTGCAATTTCAGGCTTTTAACTTTTGAACACCGAAATGAAACAGATAGAGAACCCATCTTTAGGTCCTGGCGTTCATAGCATATTTTGAACGCTTGTGTTAAGATTCTGAACACTTTTTCTCACTTTTTGAACGACGGACGCCTATCCACTTATCGTATTTGAACGCCTGACGCGTCTAGTGTTCAAATGCTGAACACATAGTGTTCCAATTTTAAACGACAGGTTCAGCACCTGAAGTATAGTGGCATGACGGGAGGAATAGCCTACCACATAAGAATTAACGGAATCTTTGCATTGGATAATACATTATGAACCAAAATATGCCAATCCTGCATGAGACTTAATTTTTTACCGAGAGATTATGCTAAAATCTCAAAGCTTCCTGGGGCGAAGCTTATCGTATTTGAACGCCTGACGCGTCTAGTGTTCAAATGCTGAACACATAGTGTTCCAATTTTAAACGACAGGTTCAGCACCTGAAGTATAGTGGCATGACGGGAGGAATATAGCCTACCACATAAGAATTAACGGAATCTTTGTATTGGATAATGCATTATGAACCAAAATATGCCAATCCTGCATGAGACTTAATTTTTTACCGAGAGATTATGCTAAAATCTCAAAGCTTCCTGGGGCGAAGCCCCCCGGACCCCCACTAGGGACCCTGGGGCCGGCCCAGTGTTTTAACCAGCCCCTATTTGTGGGACACTGTCGCATAAACGGCGACAAATGTCGCACAAAAAAAAATTTGACAAGCAAAATTCTACCCGGGTGTAAAGTTTGAGGTTCCTCATTAGGGCAGAAATCCACTCAAATATTGTACCATTTGCGATCTAGGCAACTTGCAAATTCCAAAATTTCCAAAGGGGAGGGGGAAACCCCCTCCCTTAGACCTCTCCCCCAGGCCACAGATCAGTAAATGTCGCATTGAGAAAACGTCCTAGCTAAAGCACTGGCCGACCTCTGGATCCCAACCGCTTAAAACTATAGCGACCTCGCGAGAGGAAATAGCCTAATACATTAAAATAAGTGGGATCTAGTTTGTATTTGATGATGCATTATGAACAAAAATATATCTATCCTGAGACTTAACTTTTCACCCAGAGATATACCTAAACCTCAGAGCTTCCGGAGGCTGCGCCCCCTGGACCCAACCAGGGGTCCTTAGGCGGGGACAAGGACCCCACCTGCTGAAGCTCGTTTTCGCACTACGCATTACCAGATCCGTCGGCAAAACATAATCTCCACACCCCCCCCCCCCAAAGATAACACCTTCGCTACGCCCCTGAGGAGGAATCCCAGACCAATCATCAAGGATTCGCGCTTTAGAGGCTGAGAGACTGAAGCTTCGCTGGTACAAAGTAAACCCCCTGAAACTCTGAATTCGTACCGAATGCACACATCAACAGGGCTGTAGCCGAAGCCACAAAAGCTAATACTATTCCAGTGACTGACAGTACAGGCCAATTTCGAGTCCGGCATCCTCCGATTCCCAGCCAATTTCGGTTTCAGTGTACCCAATGCTGGTCCAGTCCCGAGTCCAACCATTTGGCAATGTTGGATATCATATACTTGCTCTTTATACTATTTTGTCAAGTGTAAGTATTTAATAAGGTCATTTTAGGAGGCAATTCAATAGAAGGGCCCTCCCTGCATTTTATGTGACTGTGTGTAGCCATCCATGTAGTAAGCTTTGGATCAATAATAGTGTAGTCCGGAATTGGGCCTCAAAGCCCTGCTGATCATAGTAATCAATTAAATTTTCATTTTTTATCGTCGTAAAACCTACTTTTGTTGCCAAAATTCTACGATATTTAGTATCAAGACACTTTTGTGCCTCTGAGACATTTAAAATATTTTGTTGTTCAATGGCCAATGTTAGGCTGTCCCCCCCCCCCCTTTTTCGTCACTCAAGCTACGCTACTACCTTTATGGAGCATGCGAACTCAATTGTATGCTATATATTTATACTCTGAGCTTCGGAAGACGCAAAAGCAAGGGAAAAGAGTTCTAAACAAGAAATGCTTCGAATAACGTATCTATAACTTGTAATAAGAGCAAATGAAGGTTCTTAGACCAAGGAAGTAGACAGCATTGGATAAAAGAAAAGAAAACGTTAGGTAAAGTCAACACTCATTTAGAATTTTACTGCTTTTACTGCGTGTGAGACTTATTGACAGGGATGATGCATCAGTAGCTCTATAATTAACCACTATATTATTCTCTACAATGTTTTGCACTGTTGTCAAAATGTAGTAAAATTAAAGTAATGCTATTTTTATTTACTACTTTATTTTTACAATTATAAAGATGGTAGAAGTCAACATCGTAACGATGTCCACAAAATCTTACGGTAACATCTGTTAGCGCCCATAATATTACGTTGTTGGTAGCTATTGGTAATGGCACGAAACTAGATCAAATTTTTCACAATACACAGTAAGCAAATACTTCTCTACTATTACATTACCTTACAGTATCATCACTTTGTTTCCAAATTGCTATCTTTAGCTTCTCCCCTCACTGTATTTTGGACGAGATCTTCAACAACTTCGACTACGCAAAACATTGTTTGGCATTACTCTAAAGTTTTTATCCATGGTAATGGCGGTGATAGTGGTAATGTATGTTGTTTCGTGCTCTGGTCCTCCTTGCTCTAGCCCGTGCCCTGGCCCTTACTCTAGCCCGTGCCCTGGCCCTTGCCCTGGCCCTTGCCCTGGCTCTTGCCCTGGCCCTTGCTTTTGCCCTGGATCTAGATCTTCCCCTACGCCATCCTCTAAAAAGCCGACCAACGTGGCGAGCACCATGATAGATAAGTCTACCGACGTGACGGAGAAAGCGTTTCTCTGGCGCCAAAACGTTTGAATCCTGGTCCCATTTTTCTCCCAGCCCTCTGACAAAGAATTTTTTATCGTTCTCATCGTCTTCGTTGTCATCCAATGTCCTATCCACCAAATCATTTTCGGGGTAGAGATCGACTTTTCTCACCTGCAGATCAAAATTATCTTCATCACCTGGGTATTCATTTTCCTCTCGCTCAGTCAGTAAATTTCTTTGACCGTCGTCATAATCTTCATCTCCAAACAACAAACCTATGAAATCACAATACACAAATAAACTTATTAAAATCCCAACATGACCAAGCCCGTGTTTTACATTCTATCGCGGCACCCAAACCTCACCTGACGTTTAACAAAGTATTTTATAAATGGTGGTATAAAGTAAGGTCGGCTAAAGTTTTGATGGGCCCTTTTAAAACGTAAGACGTGACTACATATCTTTATTGCTGTGGAACGACCATTAAGTACCAAACAGCTTTATAACTGCAAGCCACCATTGGGCACTATCAAGTGGTGATTAAAGTTTCAAGTAGATTCTACAATCGCTGGCATCACAAACTGTAGTCACTCAAAGGATTCATTCCTTATTTACTAACTGCATGTGTATATGTGTGTTGATGTATATGAGTTTAAGGTAGGGGAGAGTTGAAACTATGAATGTGGGCCTGATATGTGAACCAGTTTTGAATCCGTTGCTCAGGCGCCAGCCAAACAGTTTTGAATCAGTTGCACAGGCGCCAGCCAACCGAAGTTTAGCCAACTTTCGTAGTGTACAGTGTTGTGAGCCAAATTTCCAAGTTTTAATGTTCATTAGAAGTAGGCTTTGTTTTTATTTTAGTAGCGCTGATACTGTCTGCATTTTATTTTTGACGAATTGTTAACTGGCATTCGTTCCCTTGTGCCCTACCCCACACCAGTTAAACCTATTCTACTGCTAAAGACATTGGTATCCACGAAGTGATAGATTTTGATTGTACTCATGAAAAATTAAATCTCGCAGCCTAGTTCATCGCGCGCTTTATACCTCCGTAAAGAATAGTCATCACGTAGCCTTGTAGAATGCCATAAGTGTTAAATTCCAATTGCAATCATGCCAAGGGGAGGAGAAAATGATTCAACCGCTCCTAAATCAACGTCCCAGCAAGAGAGAACTTATACCGAAGGCAACGTTTGCATATAATATAGATGTATCCCCTACAGCCGTCACTGCACCTTTCACACAACTACGTAGTACCTCCATGCAGACATCTTGGATGAATACCTACATGCAAAACTAATGCTCCTGGGCATTATTTGTCGTCTCTGGCAATAGGCAACTACCACTTTTTTTGCAAAATATTCTTTTTTTCTACGTTCATGGAAAGAAACCAATTGTTTTTCTTAGAATAATAGCTTTCAAGCAAAATGGTTCCTACTTTTAACAAATAATATTATACAGTAAACTTGATTTTCTGTGTACATAGAGAACAAATGTCGAGTCAGAATTTTTTGAATAATTTAAACTTGTCATTTTTATATAGGATTTGTTTAATTTCTCATTAGAAAAAAAACACAGCAATTTCGACAGAACTTGCAGGTAAAGTAGCAAATTAACAAAAGAAAGGTTAATTTGTCGATGCTGAATAAAAATACGGTTTTTTGATTTCACACCAACGAAAAGCATGAACTCAGTAAACACCTTGTAATAGAAACATAACAAACCTTAGATAAAAGTTAATTCTTTTTGTTGCCCCTCTAAATATGAGACCTTTGCGTAGTCCAAGTTATTCTTCCATTAGGTCAAAGTTTGTTACCCCAATATATATATATATATATATATATATATATATATATATATATATATATATATATATATATATATAATATATATATAAGGTCAAAGTACTGCGTAGCACTTATGAAGTAGGTAGGTAAAAATAAAGTAGTAAATAGTGCTAAAAGTTTGTGAAAAATTCCACGACATTTCGGGTTTAAACCCTTCATCAGGTGGCAAAAATGCAACTGATCGTTTACACGGCCAAACGTACAATTTAAAAAATACACAATAAAATTGGGCACGGTAAACCTCGGCTAGGAAAACAGACAGTGTTAAGTGGTTACCACAAGTCAAAAAAGGCAGGAATTGCTGCGTTATAACAGTTCAAGTCTAACGTTCAGACCATGTGGGGACAGGGTTCCAAGTTTCATGATTATTGTAGGTCCCAACAACAACCGGTTTAACGTTCATCAGCATTTTACCTGTACTTCAGCCAATGTTGTTTACGTTCTCGTATGTAAACGCTGTAATATACTGTACGTGGGAGAAACAAAACGTCGTCTTGCTGACCGAGTCACCGAGCACCTGAGGTCAATCAAACAGAACCTCCCAGGGTTCCCGGTAACCACCCACTTCAATCCCCCGTCAACATGCTCGATCCGTGACTTGATGGTTTCGGCGGCCATCTCGTGTCGAGGTTCCGATCATGACCGCCTAGCTGCCGAAAACCGCCTAATCATGAAACTTGGAACCCTGTCCCCACATGGTCTGAACGTTAGACTTGAACTGTTATAACGCAGCAATTCCTGCCTTTTTTTGACTTGTGGTAACCACTTAACACTGTCTGTTTTCCTAGCCGAGGTTTACCGTGCCCAATTTTATTGTGTATTTTTTAAATTGTACGTTTGGCCGTGTAAACGATCAGTTGCATTTTTGCCACCTGATGAAGGGCTTAAACCCGAAACGTCGTGGAATTTTTCACAAACTATTAGCACTATTTACTACTTTATTTTTACCTATTTATATATATATATATATATATATATTGGGGCAACAAACTTTGAACTAATAGAAGAATAACTTGGACTACTCAAAGGTCTACAAAACATGATTGCACAGAAATTTTCAAAATTTAATTATCAGTACAACTGTAGCATCAGAAAAGGTAAATACTTATCCCGCTTCTATTTTCAACGGACAGAAACTACAAAGTGGTTAAACTTCTATGGTTTTTATCCTAAAATTTGAAACCTTGTTTCGCCGTCCACATTGGTATTATGTTTTGTTCAAGAAAAGTTAATGTGATGTGCTAGCTTTATTTTTTCAGATAAAATTTCCTTTTTTTTTAATTTCCAGAAACGACTAAAAATTTTCAGATGCGCTAAGCTTTCTTCTGCAGTGAATATGGCATCAGTCAGGAGTTAATTATTAAGTAGGAAATAATTTTATTTCGTAAAGAACACGGTACGTGTATTTAAGTTTACCGAAAGAAAAAAATAACAAAATATAAAGTTGTAATGCACTGAAGCAATTGCAGTGAGTATTACAGCCACATCTTTTAAATATCAATGGTTATTGCTCATACTTCTACTTCATGAGCAACTTAAGGCATCCGCCCTAACAGAATCATTGGTGAACCATGCATTGCAACCCTACATTACTTTTGTCATTTATCCCAGGACAATTCAAAACTCCCTAAAGGTGTTTGGGGTATGTTTCTAATTATGATTCTAAAATCTCTCCTGTTTACTAAGTATCTTGGGTAATTACTACAAAAAAAAAAACACAAGCAGGTGCGATCTAAGTATTACAGAAGACAACTGAAACAGATGGTCGTGTAGCTGGGTTAATATTAAAATTATAGACACATGCAATGATAAGTCCATCCCCCTAATTAAAGCATATGTTAAAAGTTCAAATTGAGGATTTTGTACTTCAATTTCTTTTTGAAGATCTCATACTATAGACTAAAATAATAATTGAGGAAGCAGCAGTTCACAATCGCAAATTAAAAAACATGTATGATTGTTACACATATGTTTGTAACAACGTACTGATAATCGTGTCTTGAATGTAGCTCATCCTTATCCAGACCTGCCTTGAGTATAGGCCTACTCCCAACCGATACACAGCTTCGATATACATTGCCCTCAAACTGAAATCTACATAGGATCTTCTGACCAAACGATAGATTGCTAGATTCATGTACCAAAGTTTCAACAAATGCATCCATAACACATACTTTAGACATTTCACACACAGAGGGATATAATTTGGTCATACTATTTTTTAAGACAAATTGTGTGTACTACTTCCTACCTTAGGCAAAGCCCTGAAACCACGTACAAATAGAAGTACGTCCCCAAACAGACACGAGACTTGTGAAAAACGCATCGGCGAAAGTGCAAGCAAAACTTTTCTTCATCGGCGTCAAGAGAGTTGCAGTGCTAAAGCTAAAGCCGTCTTAATTTAGATTGCTCCAAAAAAGTTTGTGATCATACTACCATTTGGACACAATATAAGCGAGGCAGCCAGTAAGTACCTGCTTTTGATTTTGCTATAAGCAGAAGATTTCTAATAACACCTTAGTCTAAATCAGCGCTTCTCAACCGGTGGGCCGCGAAGTTTCCCAGGTGGGCCGTGAGATTCGCCATAAAAAATAAAAAAATAAAGAATAAACTTTTTGTAAGGTGGGCCTCAGAAAAATTCTGAGAGTCAAAGTGGTCCTCGAGTTTAAAAAGGTTGAGAAGCGCTGGTTTAAATCATAATTTCTTGGCTTTTTTCATCTCATTATTCTTGGCAGGAAGAAGCAACGCTCTGATTTAAGGAAGGAAATCGACTTACCTGAGGTTCCTGATAGGAGGAGTAAAACAAGTAGGAGCAACATTCTGGACAGTTGTAAAGGCCAAGCTCTACGCAGTCATAGTCTACAGAACCAGATGTCGATTCTGTACGAGTGTTTTTTGATGAAAAGACTGTTTTAAATAGGTTTTGAAAAGGAGCTCTGTTTCCTCGTCCATTATTCTGTTAGGTTTGCAGATTACATATAACGAAGTCCCCTTCCTCTTGTGTTGTTAGACATAAGATAACATATCGCGTTACACGCGGAATGGATATTGCTTACTTGAATCGATTTGTTTAATAAACCACTTGAAGAAGTTATAAATTTAACACTCTTTTGGCAAAAGTATCGCTTATTTTTTATTTGTTGTAATTGTTAGAGACCTTTGTATGACTTAAGCTTTCTTTGCCGGTCAAAGTTGATTGACTGATTATGTGACACAAAGACGAAAGTTTTACTTAGCTTTCATTTGATACAAAGTGTGAAAGGTTAGGCCTGATACTATTTTTACTCTTGTGTTTTGCAACTTTTCAATTATATGGAGCAGACTGCAGACTATAGGCAACCAGACCCCCTCCCAAATATTTGCAATAATTATCCTCTTTAGGTCTTTTATGCATATAATAAAAATATAATCACATTAAAAATAACACTAAAGTATTTTCAAAAATTAGCATATTCGCATAGTACCAATTGAACAATTAAAACTGAATAATTACGAATAAATTATTTTATCATGTATGCATGTATGGCATCCATTGAATCATTTTTCAGAACAAGAAATTAAATCTTGGCTAATACCTATACGCGAAGTTTCGGTGTCCTGCCTGTAACGTGCATGTACATGTATGTCATTTTGGTTCCCCTTCACAAACAGATTTGTTGGTATATTGCTACTTCAGCTCAAGTTTGAAATCACATGCCCATTCCAAGTGACAGTTATTAGCGGATGTGACCCCCATTTATTAGTATTCGAACCCCTTGACTAGTGCATGACTCTTCAAAATCCATGCAACGCTTTTGCTTTGCAAGAGCGATGACATTTATAGGGTAGGACCATAAAATTAGCAATCTTCACTTCTTTCTACCTTTTGATCCATGTAATGAGTTAATTGCAAAATCATTACTCGTTCTAATGACAGCATCGCTCTGTCCGCACTTTTGTTCTGGATCGTGAGTTCATCAACAACTTCTGCATAATCTGACAAAGTCTGATTTTCATGTTGAAATCATCGGCGAGCGGACCTGGGACGGACATGCGGGAGGTCAACCCAAATTTGTGTTAGGGAAAGAAAGCCAGCCTAAATCCGAGCGAGTTATTGACAACTGATATACTGACATTCAAGCCTAATAATAGCAAATAAATATTGTCCCCTTATGCCTGAGTTTTGACCCAAGCGAAAGAACATTTTCTTGCATATGTTTCCCCTCATTTACAAGTATGCAAAGGTGCTCGCGCTTTGTGATCCTCACACCGGCGTTTAGTGAGAGCAAGATTCGGGAATGATTTGTCAATTCAAGATTACTCTCTCCCTCTGTTCTGATTAAGATGATCACCTGGAATGCCTTTTTATGTTTATTGAAAAAATCATACCCAATATCAAATGAGAGGAAGAAGAATGAAATTGGCCAAAACGTTAACTTGAGTTTTCATATCTAGTTGTCTATGTAGAAAATGCCCTTATGAAAGATTTGCGTGGTGCTATCCTTGAAATTTGTTTTTAAATGGATTGTGCAAGTAAAAATTTTATCACATTTTGTTTTTGTCGTAATCAGTGCATTTATATGGGATATTTTTTCGTTTAAGTATCGCGAATTCCAGAAAGGATATCAAGTTTAGTTGCCTTCGCTTCCTTTCAGCTTTTATGGCAATCGACAGCATCGTCACTCGTTACATGATGAAGACCAGTGGATAGTTAACAAAATTCATGTTGAAATGTAAACGTTTAATGTATCCGTTTTATGACGGTCTAGTCTTTAAAAAGTAATACGGACTGCTTATTGAGTGAAAAACCCGCCCCTTCCAGATCGAATGATTGATAACATTTCTGGAAAAAGACTTCATTTTGATGAATTCTGTTAGAAATTGTTGCCCGTAATTTCCCGTACATCTGCTAAATAACTACTTGGTGTATATCACTGGCTCTCTACTTAGTGCCAAAGGTTAAATAAAGTTCCTACAGTTTTACAAAAGATATGAATTCTAAGAATAAAGTATAAAAATATTGACATTTTTGGAAACTATGCTCTGTGCAACAGGTTTCACCAACCCCAGTAAAAATGCTGAAATTCCATCAGTTAAAAGCCTAACCTCATGGAAATGTTTAGGCATAACATTGAGGATCATCCGCCTAAGTTGAAAGCTCTACTCAATTGTTGGATATATTACACCTAAAATACTCTTTCTTTGTAAAAATGAAAATGCAACCACTTTCAAACATCTTGATTTGTTAAAACTTGGGGTGCATTTACACTAGATCCGGATCTGATCGCCTGCGCGGGGTCAGATCCCCTGCTCGAGATCAAATTTGTAGTGTAAACGCAGATCAGATCCGGATCTGATCGCCCTATTTTGATCCTGGTAAGAGGGGAGGATCAGACCCCGCGCAGGCGATCAAAACTTGTAGTGTAAATGCTCCCCGGATCAACGGTGACCCGAGATCAACGGTGACCTCACACCGACTTCCTGTTTGGAGATTGCTAGTACGCGCGAAGCTACGGTGTGGGCCGTGTGTTACAGTAGCATAGTACTAAATAATAATGCTGCAGTATAGTATCAGAAGAAACTGCATTGCTTTGTGTACACAAACCAGTCGCATCGGAACTTCGATCCATCCAACTTTACGCCGTAACTCCTTGCTTTGAACATCATTCGCCGGCATATTCATGCAATATCCCGACGCTGCCGCTGTTCGCGGATACTCATTTCTGTTAATCTGGAAGCTGAAAAGTTTTTCACCGAATTTTAGAGCGAATTTTAGAGCTAATTCTTAAAACAGGACCAAGTTGGAACTTTGCTACTGCTACTGCTAGGCCTAACGTTAGGCTTAGCCCATAACGTTAGTGGTTAGGCCAGCGAACGAACGCCTAACAGGGTAGGGTACATACCTTCCGCCTACTTACGTTACATTAATGATTGACACTGCAACTTTTGGTCTCAGGTCTTTTATGGATTCTAGTACAGTTAGGCTTCCACTGGTTAGGCTAATGCTGTGATATTGCCGTGCTGCCTAGGCTAGGCCTAACAATAGTAGCCATACGCCTAGGTCAGTCCATAGCCTGCAGCTCAGTTCCTAGCCTAGGCGGCCAAGGCCCTGCTCTTTATTGAACTTCTGAAACTCAGGGCAATATACGCTAACCTGATGGATTCAGCTCGTGGAAAAGGATGGTCGGAAGATGAGAACAGAATATTTATTGATATTTGGGGAAGTGAAAGCGTTCAGGCTCGACTTGACGGTACTTCAAGAAATGCCATTGCTTTCAGGGCAATACAAGAAAAAATGAAGGAGATGGGTTTTGATAGGACATTGAAAGAAATAAAGAACAAAATCAAAAACTTGAAACGTGATTACAAAAAGGTCATCGACCACAATAAAAGAAGCGGTGTGGAACCACGGGACATGCCGTATAAAGATGTTCTGGACAACATCCTAGGAGATAGGCCAGCAATGGTACCAAAACACACATTTGAGTCGAGTATCGACTGTGAATCGGATATGAGTTTTGAAATGGACAGCCAGGATGGTCTTGATGAGGACACTGATGATCAGAGCACACAGTCTGAAAGTGAAGCATCGGAAGTCAGTCCAACTCCAAGTCTGTGCAGTCCAACTTCCAGTCAACTCCCAGATGGTAATAAACAAGGTACTATTACTAAATGCTTGTGTTTTTAGTCCAGCACAGTGTACTGAACAGTTTGAGTATCAGTGTAGGGGTATAACATGAAATCATGGAGAAAACTGAAATGTATGCAATATCTTGTTATAACCAACAGAAGCATAGTTAAGTTAGACCATAGTATAGACCATACTGAATTCTATTTTTTGTGGAGTACTGTAACCGTAGAATATAATTGCACATTTAGTAGAAATTCTGTTCTGTACCTACGGCTACAGTGTCTTAGTTCTGTGCCTTGTTGTTTGCGAGACTGTATAGATAGGTTATGCATGCAGTCAGGAAATGCCTTCAAGTTCAACACAAACTAGGGATAGCATGAGATATGAAGTCTTATTTAAGTTGAGAACTAATACGCAACGGATGTCGTATGCTGTCAAATTTTAATTTTCCGAGTAGGGTACATTTCCAAAGTGCTACACATTCAGACTTACATTTGATCACACTAGCATACAGGTAGGCGACACCCGTCTTTTGGAGGTTGTTAGGTTACACAGTTTGGTTTCATAATTAAAAAAAAAAAAGGCTATGGTAATACAAAGTTACCCCTACTGTCTGAATAAAAGGTTTCATTCTCATAGGGGTATTCTGCAGTTGCTCTATTTTTCCCATCTGCATAGACTGCATTCCATAAATCTGAGAGGCTCCACATGACATAACATACCTTACACCAAAACGAAATACTAACTCTAAACTAGAATCCTACAGATACGAATTAGCTCAAGGAATTCCAAGTTTTCACAATTTTTTTCTTCACTGATGTACAGTATTACCCCCATCTGAAATCATGTTTGGAAACATTTGCAGTTAATATTTTTTACATGTAGTGCTCATGTTTGAGTACTGCCTGTTCGCACCCGCATTGTACTGTACAATCATGGCCAGGTATGCCTGCCTGCAATACCTTTCTTTTACCATATTTTTGTCTTTAATTTGACTTTTGGGGACTTAATTTTTTTTCAGTGGATACTTCTGCAACTGCTGGACCTATCAAGAGGAAAAAGGTTATGTCATCACTTCCATCATCTGGTAAGTTTCAAAATTAGCATTAGCAGTGGGATTGTGGGAATTGCGAGAAAAATGTTGTTGATTCCCATACTAAAAATATGTTCGGGGAAATCCACGTACAATTTTTTGGATGGACCCATTCTGCGAAATTTCTATAATTTTTGTTGTGTGTGGAGAACTATTAGATCTCACAAACTGCACATGCAGTAATACGCTGGCTTACTTGAATAGTCCAGGACCAAATTTATGTTTGATTATGTTGAAGAGGAACATATTCTGTTGTAAGCATTCTGGTGAAATTTTCATTCATTTCAATTTTCAAATGTTCGGTTGTCGAGATATTAGCAATTGAAGTTGTCACATTTTCTACAAAAAGTGAACTTGAAGCAAGCAGGTGTGATGTCATGGATTCACATTGTTGGTCAATGTTTTGTTTTTCTTCATTTTTTCACCCTATTGTTCTGACCTTGGATGGATTAGGGATGCTATCTTGCCCCTAAGACATAAAGTTTTCAAAAATCCATTGCTCAGCATGCATTTATGGTATAAAAACATCAGAGATTTGTTGTATAAAATTGGCTGTAAATTTTTAAAGAAAAGCAAAACATTTGTGGACAGTGTTAATCCATGGCATCACACCTGCTTGCTTCAAGTTCACTTGTAGAAAATGTGTCACCTTTAGTTGATAATATCTAGAGAATACAACATGGGAAATGAATGGAACTTTCACCAGAATGCTTAGACTATGTTCCTCTTTAACATATCAAACATAAATTTGGTCCTGGACTATTCTTTTAACTACTTCTACTTGTCACAGGAAAATTTTGTCACGTGTGCTGCACATGCTCATTTGTGACTTAGTTTGCCCATAATGTGGCAGTATACTGTGTTACATGTAATGCAGTTAGAGGTTCGATGCCATGGCATAGGCTTACAAGGCTGGAGCCCCCCCCCCCCCTTCGGACAGAGCATTTGCTATTTGTGGGCAAAATATATGCTATTTTTTGGGCTCGCATGCATTAGAGTTCGGGCAAAAGTGCCTCAGCCCCCAAACGAAAGGGGTCCTGTACACCTATACTCTCTGTTAAGTTCAGGCTGCTCGCTCACAAACATGACACTGAGGTAGGTTTGACACAACTCCATATATAAAAATGTTAGGATAGTGATGACCCAATGGCAGAGCTTTAGCCATGATGGTGAGCTCAGGGAGTCCAAACAGGAAATACTAGTGAAATTCTTGTTTTAAAATGTACTATACATATTTAGCCAATCTAGGATTGAGGGAGCCCAAGTGACTTCTGGACTGCTCTCCGCTGAAGCCTCGCCTAATGGGTTACACATCTGTTCCGACATCTTTATGTTCTGACACACTAACCCTATATGCTCCAACCAAACTCATAACTACAAAACCCTTACCTAAATCACTCAACTAACATTGGTCCTAACATAGACTTGTCAGAACATAGAGACATGGACCAAGAGCCATCGGAACAGATAGGTGTCCCCTGTCTGGTGTGGGTATATGTGAATGAAAAAGGTTCATGAGAAATATAGTTCTGAAAATATTTTGAGGGGCTCAGGTAGAGGTATTTACCTTTGGTCTGTAAGTTTGTACCATGCATGGACAGATTTTCCAAATATTTTGTGTGGTTGAAATCGTGTTCTAAGCACACCTACCCCCCCCCCCACACACACACCCCTGCTCCACATCAAGATTTTTAAATCCCATCCTAACTGTTAGGTCAAGGGGGACCCCATAATTTGTTTATAAATGGTGCTAACCCTGGTAAGTATCTGGGATTGTGTGAGTGTTTTATTGTCTTGGCAGTAGTGCCTTTTCCTAAACTGAACAAGGAACATTTGTAACATGTTTTGATATTGTAAAGTTGTATGCTATTCAACAGTATGAAGTACACTCCAATACAGTATACAGAATATGGAATTACAGAAGGCTCATTAGAGTTTCGGTGTGAGGGGCAACAGTACAAAGAACCTCAGGGTCGAGGGTGTATATCACCTGCTGCATGCCAGAATAGGACAATGTCATACAACATGGGCATGGGTACAAATTTTTGTGACTTGTAAATTGACTTGTAAATGCTTGCATTGACTTCTTGACTTGTGATGTGAAAATTGCTTGTTACTAACACAAATTAGAAGTTAGTTTTGCAACATTGAAATTGTTGCGGGTGAGCTATATTTTTATGTGTGTATTGTTAAATGATGTTCCATACTCTTACTTGGTACTTTCAGGTTCAAAAAAAAGTAGACAGGATATCAAGAAGACACGCATGAAAAATGCAGTAAACATGGTTGCAGAAGCTTTCTGTGAGCAGAATGAAAGGTCAGAGAAATCCCAGAATGAAAGAGAAGAAAAACGCTGGAAGGAGTTTCTTGACGCAGAAAGAGAATGGAGAGCCGAGGTTTCATCATTCAATACAAGCTTTCTCGATTGCATGAAGTCTGTAGTCGAGGTCATGCGTAGCTCCAACAGACCTGCTACTCCCACCAGGTATCCATTCCAAGATAGCACCCAAGGTGGACCGTCCACACCAGCCTCTCACTATCAGTGGCCCGGCGTAGGTCAACTGCCTCCCTTTGGGGTTCTGCCATCTCATCATCATAATGCTAGCATGCCTTCATCCTCACGGTACATGACTTATCCAAACAGTGATGCAACTACTCGAACAAGCAGTAGCAGAGCAAACTATCACGAGAGTTCAACCTTCACCCAGCTGTAGTGAGCTGTGTGTCTTTCTCTTTCACACAGTCTTTCATACATATTCTCATTTTTTCTTTCTCCTCCACAGTCTAGATGCCAGTCATACAGAGTTGAACCAGCAGCTCCTGTAATGGTTCATTAGAGTTAGAAACCTATAAAATCAATTATTTTATTCTGTTTGTTTCATAATATATTCATTCTCATACTTGCCAAGTTTAAGCATTCCAGTTTAAAGTATTGTAGAACCTTTTTTTTTTTCATTCCTTTGCACTTTTTACTTGTTATCTTAACATGCATGCATTTCACTTTTACACTCTTTGTGATAATTTTTTTTTCTATTAGTAGTTCATGTACTTTGTTTTCCATTATTGCATTTTTGGTTCTGTTAAAAGAGAAATGCCTTTCATGACTGTATGTGTGTATGTATGTGTGCGTGCCTGCATGTGTGGTACATGTGTTTGTGGATGGATGGGTGGATGTGTGTAGGTATGTGTATGCATATTTCTCTTCAAAGTTAAATTGTACTGGCACCAACAGATGTTTCTATAAAGTTTTGTATAGCATATGTCACAACTTTTTTTGTACACTTCATATACCCTCCATTATCATCTTGTGTGCTATTTGTTTGATATTTTCCTACCTTGAAAGGTTTGAAAGCACTGGTTTTCTAGACTGGTTATTTTTGGTTTCAATGATAAGAGAAACCTATGCATTCGTGATGGGGTGTGTGTATGTATGTCTGTGTGTGCATGTGTGTATGTGTGTGTTCATCACACTGCTCGTTAACATGCTATCTCAAGAAGGGAAACTGACAGTTCTCAAACTTGGTACATAGATGCCCCATATTAAGAGAAAACCCTATTGTTTTTGGTGGGGTCAAAGGTCATCTGGGGTCACCGGAGGTCAAACGCTGAAAAGCTTGTTAACATGGTATTTTGAGATAGGAAGCTTGGATAAATTTCATACTTGGTATGTAGATGCATTATGGCAAGAGGAAGAACCCTATTGTTTTTGGTGGAGGTCAAAGGTCATCTGGGGTCAAACCCTGAAAAACGATGTGTCAAGATAGGAAGATTGGATAGATTTTATACTTAGTATGTGAATGTGTTATGGTGAAAGGAATGCTTTCGTTTTTGGTGGAGGTCAAAGGTCATCTGGGGTCACAGGGGTCAAAGAGCAAAATTTCCCAAGAAATCCCAGGATCAAATATGAACCTATAATTTTATTTTTCAGACATGTTAAGATATCACTTGACCAGTGACTGAAAGATGAGGGACATCATGGCATTATTTGGAAAAGAACATATATCATCGAAACCTCACTGCATTTTTGCATTCTGGTTTATTCAACTTATTTGAGCTGATTCATGAACTGTCCATTACTTGTATGTCCTCTTATTTGAAAGTTCTTGTGCCTTTATTTAACTGTAACACTGAAAGAACCTCACCCTTATTCAACCTAACACTGCAAATAATGTAATGGAACTTGCAGCTGATATGGGCATTGCCTGTAAGTGAAGGGCGATTTGTCTTCACTTTCATCCATATGGGCGAGATTAGACCATGGTACTAGACCGAAATTGCCATTATGCAAAAGATTTTCTTACACCTTGCATCAATATTTTTATGTTAAAAGGGACAATATTCTTGTATGATGTATTTAAATTAGCTACCTCATAATCTGTTACTTTATACTTGCCTGTCATTTAGAAATCACTTTATATTATATAGAGGATGACCAGAAACAAAAGGAGTTTTGAATTTTTGTTTCAATTGTTGATGTGGATATTTGGTGCAAATGCCATTTGCTTTATTGATAGAACAAACTAGCCCACCAGGGACCAATGGCCCTCAGCTCTGATGCTAACACCATATTCGTGCCATCAAAAAAAGTCCATTTTCTGGTGTGAGAAGTTGACTGAGGGTTTGTTGTCATCGGTATGGATTCTCTGGGTTGAAACTGTCCGTGGGTTTGGGGTTTGTTCTAAGGAAATGTTGGGGGTGGGGGTGGGGTGGGGGCCTGGTGACGTTCTTCAGAGGAAGTTCTGTCAGATCATCATGGTGACACTTTAGGTGCCATAACCTTGGTTCACGAGTGCTGTGTAAGGAATGCAAACTTGACAACATGTTTTCATCATTTTCACTGATTGAGTGCAGTGTTACTTGTTGCACCCATGTGCCAGTGGGTGGTTAAACTCTAGCTACAGTACCAATGCAAGACTGACCAGTTACAGTTCATGTATGACTGAAGCCATATCACTTCTCAAACATGAGCGACACTGAAAAATAAACATGAAACTGGAACTAAATTGTTGACATTAAAATCAACTGGGTCAGTGTTGGGGGTGTCAGCCATCCCCACACTGGGGAAATCCAAGGGTGGAAAAGTATATGCTGAGTGAGTATTTGAACCACACCTTCATGAAATGGCAGAGCACACAAAAAGCTGACTACACCACTAATTAGAATGGATCCATTGCTTAGTGTCGAAGCCATTAAAGGGTACATAAGCGATAATTTGAACACCTTTTTTTTAAAAGGCTCAACTTGGGCTATAAACAGGTGTTTCAATTTCAAGTTTGTTTTGGTATTGCAAGTGAAGAATGGATGAAGGTAAGGGTTATATGGGCCTTATAAAAAAATATCACAAGCCATCCTGCATTATTGTACAGGCATCTATATTTTATCAAATAGTGTCCCTAATTCATATTTGTAGCTTTGTTCCATATTTTTCAGGAGTGAGTCCATATGTGGAATATCTACAGGGATGCTCCCAAGTATGTCCCCAAATAGTGGTAAATAATTAGGGATATGTATTTAATTCTTGTTCAAGACCGAAGTTTCCAAGCAGTCTGGGTATTAAACGGCAGGATGTTCTTTCTTATGAGACCTACAACCAACCATTGCAGTACAAACTTCTAACCTGAAAATTCTATGGGAGTTCCTCTTGTACTCACCCCTCCCACCCCTTCCTGCCTGAAAGCTTTCTTGTATCATCACAATCATCTAGTTCAAGAGAGATGGACGCATCATACTGGAAATAAAAATGTCATCTCAGAGACCGCAGAGCCAATTCTGGAGTGGTGGGGGTTAATCATCTAAGCAGCACAATATGTTCAAGAAAATAAAAGCCCCAGTTCCTAGTTTAAGGCGGCCCAAAATGCCCACAACAGAAAAAGTGTGGGGCGTAAAGCCCCCTCCCCCATCTTCGCAGTCCCTGCATCTTGACTGGAAGAATAGACACAGGACGAGAAAAATGGACAGACAAAGTTCATGATGTTTCCAGAGCTCCTATTTAAGAATATACGCAAATTTAAAAAGATTAAAGGGACATTTTACAGTGAAACACACACACAACCCACAGACGCTGTACATTTTGAATGTGAATATTCGACTGTAGGCTCTGGTAGGAATTCCCCGAACGTTGAAATTTTTCTTCTGGTTAAGATAGAAACTCATGCTACATATGGATGGAAGATGACATGGGCGTCCGGAAGGGGGGAAAGGAGGTGTCCCCCCTCCCCCCCCCCGGAAAATCAAAAAGTTAAAAAAAAAACGAAGAAAAAATAACATTAACATTTTTTTTATGATATCGCTAGAAAATTTCCAGAACATGAGCTTTCAAAATAGAAAATGATTTTTGGTCAAATTTTTTTTTGGCCCTTTGCACCAAACTATGGTGGCGCTATGCTTAGATAGTTTGCCTACAGGTTTCGCACCCCTGGCAAATTCCTGGCTACAACCCTGTAAAAGGCGACAACATTTAGCGATTAAACTCTTTTCTGAGTGTAAAAATTTCCCATGATTTGATCAATTAAAAGTTTTGCCCCCCCCTTAAAATTTTTTCTGTGGACGCCCATGGAAGATGATTATATTGTTCAAAATGGTGTGAAGATAAATATGAGTGGTCCTTCATATCTTAGCAATCACATGTCCATTTCTTTAAAAGAAGTGTCACAAAACTGATTACAACAATTTCCAATGTCATATCTCTGTGTTGGCTGCTTTCAAAGAGAGAGATTTACCAGAACCTGACAGATGACCCATTTAAAAATGTTCTTACATCACTTTCCTCTTACTTAAATGGTAAAAAAATAAAAAATAATAATTTATCAAAACTCATGTTTTGGGCTGAATAAAGCTATTTTTTGCTTTCTCGAAATGATTACATATCACTTAACTGTGACGCATTGTGGGGCTTCCCATAGCGACAAATAGTCCCACCTGTTATCACAGCAGACCGCTATATCTCTTGCACTCATGCTCCCCAACCTTATTCCCATGAAAGGAAAACTGCATTGTATTATAATGGCCATCACCTCAAGTGAATTCCTTATTTTCTTAGTTATGTCTGCAACACTGCAATGAAATATTTGGATAACTTGCACAAATTCACTGTTCCTAACCATGATTTCTTCTTTTCACATACCTAAATTCTACATGTTTACCATCCACTTTGTATCAGTCACACTTACAAGCATATGAGGCAGGGGCATTATCCCACACACCCAATTTTTTGGACAAACCACATATTTAGCCACAATTTGGAGAAATTTAAAAATTCTGTCTGAAAAACACATAATTCAGGCAAAACCATACCCACCAATCACCCCAAATGCTTACAAATGAACTTATTTACTGTACCATTCTACCAGCTTTGAAAATTTGCTTTGTTAATAAATATTCCCTTCTAACCTTGCTATGTACATTCTAACAAACTCTAGTGTCCTGCTGCAAAATAATCTACCAGAGCAGCTCTCACAGCCTCTCCTCCAACATTTCTGTCATTGTCCTCATGTGGAATTCTGCGTTCTTGAACGTCGTCCCACTCCTGCTCGAATTCATCATTTTGTTCTTCACAAATGTTATGAAGTATGCAACAGGCCGCAATTGTCACTGAAAGATTGTGGAGATGGGTATCATTTCGCTTGAGAAGACATCTCCATCGGCCTTTAAGCCTACCAAAGGCGCACTCGACAACCATTCTAGCTCTGCTAAGACGGTAGTTGAACAGCTGTTGTTCCCTTGTTAGATGTCCTTGGTCCGAAAACCCCTTTAGCAGCCAAGGCTTGAGTGGATAAGCGGGGTCACCAATCAGAAATACAGGGATGTTAACTCCATTGATATCTCTACTCAGGTTCTGTAATATGAAAATAATTTAACATGAGATTAAGCACTAGTATGTATAACTCTTCTAAGGTAGTAACAATATTTACACTTGTGAGCTGTCAGCTACATGACATAAAATCAGGACCATCATCATCCCCGTCAACTCTCTTGGTTTACCGGGAGGCTCCGGGTTTTTTTTTTTTAGCCAATCTCATGCACTGAAACGGGACTCTCCTGGTCTTCAATCTCCCTATTTCTGAGCAAGACAATTTGACATGTTGGCCATCATAGAGTTATCACCCCTGAAACGGTAACTTCATTTTGCCATAGAAAGGGATGCAATAGCCATGCATCAGGGACCCCAGAGTGGGGGGGGGGGGCTAATCATAGAAATGGCCCAATATGTTCAAGGAAATAAAAGCCCCAGTTCCCATTTTAGTTAAAGGCGGCCCAAAATGCACACATCAGAAAATGTGCGGGGGCTAAAGCCCCCGTAGTACCGTCTCCACGATCCCTGGGTATTCTGGCCATCATCACAGAAACTTTGAAAAAGGTATTGCCTGTCACTTCTTGCCCTTGGAAAAATAATTGTGTACCGAAATTCAGTTTAAATCTGTTTGTATGACATACAGCATAGGCTGTATTTGGTAAAGATCAGATGGCTGTTAGAGAGGTTGAGGGTGTGGGAATTAAGTAATGCATAATGGTAGCATGTGACTCACTTCAGGGAACAGAGTACCAGCTCGTGCTTGGCGGCAAATTTCAGAGTTGTCCAAAATGCGGGCGTCATGAACACTTCCAGGCCATCCACTGTATATATCTCTGAACCTGTTGTCAAGAAAAGGAAGTGCTTACGACTCAATTTCTAATGAATCGCTAGAAAAATGAACAGTACAACACTGGTTGGCAGATACCACATGCAATGCAGTACCCATTTGGACTAAATTGAAAACCTACACATAAATCCGTTTGGTTACAGGTCACTCATCCAATTGCCAGTGGTGGTGCCAGGGAGGTCCCCGTCAGGTAAGGCTCCCCCCCCCCCCCCGTCAAGATTTTCTCTTTTTGTCAGGGCGTTTCCAAAAGCGACCGGTTGCCAATACATTAGGCAACCCTAATGGCTAATGCCTTCATCCTAATTACTCAATACCTTTTCCTAACATTGGCCATAATATACACAGGCTCTTTATAACACTCTGGGCAGGTATCATATAAAAGACTGTCACTACTACTACTAGAGGCCTATGCCTCTGTTTGTTATTTCGCAGAGTATGTCAACACACCTGTACATAGCCTTAACTACCGAGATGTATAAAAGGAATTCATCACAGCACAGTGTTATTGTCACCTAGCCTATGTATAGGCTAGGCCTAGGCTACAATACGTACGTACCTGTATCTATAATCAACTACTGCTTGTACAACTATGCTGTGGTAGCCCTTTCTGTTGTAGAAGTCGGCTGCCATTTCTGGTGGTGCTATGATGGGGATGTGTGTACCATCGATGGCCCCACCGACTTGTGGAAATCCCCATCGAGTTTCGAACCCTCTCACCACGTCCTCAAGGTCTTGGCCAGTCGGCAGGGACAAGTATCTTCTTTTCAATACAGTCACAATGGCATTCGTCACGTCGTGTGTAATCACACACGCAGTTCCCGGTGCAACTCCGAACAGCGACCCGATCGTTCTAAACTCTGCGTTGGTGGCTAGCCTCCACAAAGCAATTGCTACACGTTTTTCCACGGTAATACTCCTCCTGAAACGTGTATTTCGCTTCTCCAAAGCTAATCGCAACTGATTGCACAGAAAATTGAAAGTTCTCCGCGTCATACGAAAATGTTTCTTCCATGCTTCATTACTGAGGTTTTGTAGCATGTGCTCCCAGTTAGCGCCGGTCCTGGGAAGGACCCATACCCGTCTCCGAATGCGTTCTTGGTCTTCGTTGAGGGCCACGGCGAACAGAACTTGGAACAATTGTGCCATGTTTCTCCTTCTTCGCGCTCTTTGCCTTCTTGTCTCCATCAAACAGAATTCGAGTCTTCTCCTTCGCCCTTCTTGAATTGTGTGCACAGTCCCCAATATCATACGAAATAATGCCAACAGCAATCCTACGTACCTACGAAAATCCATCTTTACGTATATCTGTATATTGTATGAACTCGAACCGAAATATGCAAGACGTAACAAAACGAGAGTAGTTTCATGTAAAGTGTACATGCACCTAGTACTGGTCACACATGTGTTTATCTCGTTTCTTTGTTTACATTTTGGTGCGCACGCGCGTGTGCTTCTATTTCGTAATTCATTTGGAGGCCACTTCCGCTGAAGCACGGAGGGGGATCAGAGTACGAGAGAAGTGTAAACGCTCCAGGATCAAGCCACACGTGTAATTCGATCTACTGATAAGATAGGGCGATCAGATCCGGATCAAGTGTAAATGCACCCTTGGTTGGTAAGGTTTATTTACTTAGTTAAATGGCTTTCCCTTTAGGGATTCTTTTACAACTTGCATGACAGTTGAGAGGCACCCGCACATTTGTATGAATGTCGTTTGTTTACTAACGAGTACTTAAAATGATTGAGTACTTCCTTTGTTATCACAGTAAGCAAAACGATTTATTCAACGTTCGGGAGAATGCCAAGTGACATTTTTTCTTGAAAGGTTCCTTTTGGATTCCCTTCCCGAGACAAAAGTAATCTAAGCAATCGTGCTGGCGAGTGTGTGCATGTGTGTGTTTCTGACGCTTGGCTTGTAAACACGATATCTTAAGATAGCAATGACTTTTAATTTCATACTTGGGATATAGAATTCCTACTGCTTTTGGTGGGGCCAAAGGTCATGAGAGGTCACCAGAGGTCAAAAACCGAAAACCTTTTAAACACGATATCTCTGGGTATAGTTAAAAAAAGTAAAGCCATTCGATTTTGGTAAGGGTCAAAGGTTATCTGAGGTTACCAGAGCTAGATGCGAACACCAAATTCTTAAAAACTTCTTGTGAACAAGATATCTCAAGAAAGTAATGATGGACAATCTTCATACTTGGTATATAACTACCATATTGAAAGGAAGGACGGTATTGTTTTCAATGGAGGTCTGACATTTAAGGTCATCAGTAGTCAAAAAGCGAAAGCATTGAAAAAACAAGATATTTCAAGACAGGGATGATGAATCATTTTCATACTTGATATATCGATGTGTTACTTTAAGAGAGAGGGAAAACTATGATTCTGATGGAGGTCGGAGGTCTTATGAGGTCACCAGAGGTGGAACTACGAAAATTTCGTAAACTAAATAGACAATGGACGGTACCTCCAAATTGCGCCCGGCGTTTCGTGACCTTCGAAAAGTTAGAGCTGACTTTTTTTACCACTCCAAAGATAAAGCTATAGAGAACAACATTTTTCCCAAGCGTAAATGTTACAGTAATAATACTAATTGGAATTACCTAATTATAAACACGTGAAAAGGATGTTGTGACTTTAGCATGATTAGAAATACCGTACCCTGAACGAGTTCTTTAGTGGCGTAGTAGATTAGAGCTCAGTTTCTCACCCAGAAGGTCCGGGTGCGAATCCCTCCTAAGACATTTTCTGTTTTTTTTTTTCCTTTTTTCAGTTTTGCTAATCACTGTTTGGTGGGGTTCAAAGGTTATATGAGGTCAGCAGGTCAAGTTGTGGAAACATCTTAAAAAAATACATAGTCAAGAAGTATAAATTTGAGGGATGAACCTAGGTGCAGCAAATCACCCCCTTTCAGCAAGGAATCACTAAGCCTTCGCTTCATATATGAAGAAATCGTTACTCAAACTCATAAGTAAACCTTAAATCACTTGGAAACCTAAAATTAAATTTGTTCTTCCATACAATTCAAAAAGGACTGTTCCCTTTTATCCCACAGGCCCCAGATATCATCAGTATACCTTTTCCAAGTAAAAGGTTCCTCCGTGAATTTCTCTTTCATCATCTCTTCAAACAGACCCATTCCCAGGCAAATGATGTTTACCCATGAGTTCGATTACTCCAAAGTGGTTTACCTAGATTTAGAAATTGCCATGAAAGAAGGCCGTATTAGTACGAAACTCTTTACCAAACCCTCTTGTACAGATCCTTTATATTAACACTATTCATCATTTCACAAGAAGTCAGTTAAAGACAATATTCCTTTTTGTCAGGCTCTCCGCATGAAAATAATTTGTTCCAAAAAGGATGATTGTAACGCAAACTTAAAACATTAGAAAACAATTTAACTAAAAGAGGTTATCCTACCGAAGTGTCAAGATTATGATCGAGAAGATTAAAGCATTCACCAGCAATTCTTTACTGAAAACTTACAAAAGTCAGAGCGTCTCGACAGCACCCAAAGCCTCCTTTGTTACTCGCAATCCTCGCATACCGCACTTACAAGAAATTATTAATAAATGTTTGCATATTCTTTTATTGTCTGATAAAATGAGCAAGATTTTTGAGTCGCCACCAAGAGTCATTTACAGGTAACCCCCCCCCCCCCCAATTTAAAAGATTAATTTGCTTGTAAGAGCTAGATTGACCAGAAACGCACCGAAAACATTGGGTATAAATTACAGGTTACAAGGGAAAAATTGTGTTACGCCTGGAGGCCATGTTAGTTATAGATTCCTTTAGAAGTTTCTATAAGGGAAAAGTTTTTAAAATACTCAGGACTTTTGTCTGTATGTCAACTAGTTTTATATACCTCCCTGATTAATAGTAGTGATTGTGGGAAACAGTACGCGTGGTAGACGGGGAGCCAATTACGACAGAGACACCGGTGCCATAGGCAGGAATTGAAAAAGCTAACACCCCGCTAGGGAAACATTTTAACACGGACTGCAAGTATTTCAATTAAATCATGGAAGTACTACCTCGGAGGTAGGTAGTACCTCCCAGATTTAGTCGCCATTCAATCGATCGAGGGCCTTAACAAAGCACAGTGAACGAAGAGGACTTTTTTGGATACACCATCTCCACAATTTTGCACCAAAAGGGATTCAATAACATTCGAAAAAGCAACAGATCATGAGGTCCACTCTTCATTTAGCGTCGGGTATCCTTACTTGGGGTAGCTTTTGCCTCACAGTTTTCCTGAGGAAGGACAGTTGATCTCCTCGAAACGTATTTTCTATAGTTTGGATCAAATTTTTCTGTTTTATATATTAAGTCGGTGATTTTTATTTGTCTAATTATATATATATATATATATATATATATATATATATATATATATATATATATATATATATATATATATATATATATAGACAGACAGACAGACAGATAGATAGATAGAGAGAGAGAGGGGAGAGAGAGAGAGAGAGAGAGGCAACTGCCACCTTACAGCACTCAACATCTCAAGTGTATAAGCGTAAATCCACTAATTTTACACCTGAAGAAGCTAGGTAGAGCCAATCGAAACGTCGCAGTAAAGTTGAAGTATTTTTCCGTAATTCGTTTGTCTACGTGTATATTGTTATATTTCTTTATATATATATATATATATATATATATATATATATATATATATATATATATATATATATATATATATATGTATATATGTATATAAAAATGAATAAGACACTACAGAAGAGTCAACTGCTCGTCTAAAAGTTGTTAAAAGCATCTCAACACGGAGCTTTCGTCTTTTATTTCAGACTTCTTCAGCGTGTATGATGAAGCAAGCATTAAAATCCTTATATATGTGCACCCAGAGTGTGTGCACCAGTTGCAAACTGGATAGTTAACCCCAATGGTAAAGCCGGTAAAGCATTTGGGAGGGTTAAAACGCATAAGGAAGGCAACCCTTTAAGACTTATTACCTCCGGGCGGAGAACTGCAATTGAAAACTTGTCAGCTTTTACTGATGTTTTTCTTAAGCCACTGGCAATGGAATCTCCCTACTATTTAAGAGACACCACCGACTTTTTGAATAGGCTTATCAAGTTAACTGAAACAGGTCCCCTTCCCCAGTCAGCTATTTTAGTTTCATGGGACGTAGCAGCGATGTTCCCTAACATCGATAATAATTTAGGACTTGAATCCGTCAGAAAGGCCCTTGAAAGTCGGGAGGATTCCAAACCCTCTACTGAATGCATTTTAGAAGCAGTTAAAATTTGTCTTAAAAACAACAATTCTTCCTTTGAAGAAAATCATTTTTTACAAATCCACGGGACGGCCATGGGCCCCAAAAATGCATGCAGCTATGCGGATATTGCAATGGGAAACCTAGATAAGATTGCTAATACAGAGGGGCCTTACAAACCAAACAATTGGTGGAGGTTTAGAGACGACATTTTTGAAGTGTGGACTCATGGGGAGGAGGCCCTTCATGAATACACAGACTTTATCAACTCCATATATCCCACTATTAAATTTGTCTTGCGGCATTCAAAAAAACAACTTGAATTCCTAGACGTTAATATTCAACTAAATAATGGCCTGATTTCTACCGACGTATATTCTAAGCCTACCGATGGCCACCTTTATCTTTTAACAACTAGTGCCCACCCCAAATCTAATTTAAAGAGTATACCATATAGTATTGCTTTAAGACTTAAGCGTATTTGTTCTGATGATCAGAATTTGGCGAAGAAGTTTTCTGAATACAAAGATTACCTTATTGAGAGAGGGTATGCCCCTGGTTATATTCAGGAGCAATTTGATAAGGCTAATAAATTTTCTAGAAACGAACTTCTAACCTCCCGTAAAAAGAAAACTAAGTCGGGAAAATTCCCGTTAGTTGTTGATTATAATCCAATCCTTCCAAAAATAGGGGACATTATTAGAAAACACACACCTTTATTGCATAGCTCTACGAGGCTGAAGAAATTGTTCCCAGATAGTTCCATTTTCCCAGCCTATCGTAAATGTAAATCACTTCAAGACTTACTTAGGAAACCTAAAAAGAATGATGCTTACAGGGAAAGATTGTGCTTTAAGTGTAATAGAGTACGTTGTGACTTATGTCATCATTATCTAAGAGAAGGTTCTCATTTTACTAGTTCTGTTACCGGTAAATCCTATCCTATTAATGAAAAGTTTTTTGTACGAGTGTTAATGTTGTTTATTTAGCAACTTGTGTTAAATGTAATGTACAGTATGTCGGTTCTACGTCAAATCAATTCAAAGTAAGATTTAGAAACCATAAGTCCGACATGTTGCATGGAAAAAGTAGATGTGAACTTGCTTTTCATTTTAAAACTACAAATCATAGCCTTCAAGACATTCAGTTTAAGGTCATTGAGCAAATTACAAATGATAGTCAAGTTGAAAGTATTTTAACTAAAAGAGAAGGATATTGGCTAGCCCAGCTTCAATCTATTCACCCATTGGGACTAAACAAAAGAAAGGAATTTAACTCTTATAAGAGGATTAGTTTCTTAGTTTCTTAGAATTTTTAGTGATTTTAATGGTTTTTTTTTTTTTTTTTTTAATTTCTGCCACGTAGGCTCTTCGGTTGTGTTTCTTTATTTTGATTTAAGGTTTTATTTTTTAGGTATTTTAGGCATTGTACTTTTAACGTCTCCTTCCAGGTGGACAGTAAGGAAGTTGGATTAGAATGGATTTTAAGTTTAAGCCTTTTATTTAGTCAGAGGGTGAACAGAAGCCTTTTATACGGCGTTACGCATCATTCAAGTTTTAGGGAATTTAGGTGTTTGGATCGAACTTGTTTTCCATCTCTGGTGCACATATATAAGGATTTTAATGCTTGCTTCATCATACACGCTGAAGAAGTCTGAAATAAAAGACGAAAGCTCCGTGTTGAGATGCTTTTAACAACTTTTAGACGAGCAGTTGACTCCTTTTTAGTGTCTTACTCTTTTATTGAAATTTTAAAAGTTGAGTCTATTGAATCCAAACGGATCCTGTAAGTCTTTTGAGGAATATTGTTGCTACCAGCCTCTTCATTCTCATTTATATATATATATATATATATATATATATATACATATATATATATATATATATATATATATATATATATATATATATTATTCGACACATACAGTGCCAAGTAGAAAAATTCATGTTCTTGCGACTAGTTTGGTTATCCAATTTACCTGTTTCTGAGGAGTTAACGAGGTTTTCCTTAGAAGCCAAAGTGAAAGTTACCTTACAAAGCTTAACTAATCTGTTATTTGTCATGAAAATCTCCCCATTTTTAATAATTATCATTGTCTGGGTACAAAGAGATACTTTTGAAAGTTTTGTTTTAATTGACTGTAATACAATAGAGCGCTGTTATAAATGATTTACTATGAACTAAGAAAAATTGAAATCCACTGCTGTCCAACGACTGTTTGGACACAGTAGAATGCCGATTAGGTAGCAACATTTAATTCGAGTCATTTTGCATCCATGATATTTTATTTGAGTGAGTTGGACATGTTGTTGCCTTTGTATTATCCAACTATCCATTCTATCAATAGGGTAGTTAGAAAACTTGCACTCATGTACCTACATTTATGTGAAGACCAGAGAGAAAAAATATACAGGCTAGATAAAATAAGTTTTATGGAAAGAACATCCTTTTGCAACTGTAGAGTTATCTTTGTTATTTCGTAGTTGTTATCAATACCCGGACAGAATTTAAATTTTCATTTAAAAAGAGATATTTCACATTAATAAGGAAAATTAGAAAAGACTTTTAGAGTTCAAAATATTTTAAATTTACAATCTTGTTATTAGATCTATTTCTATGTATGTTCTTTAACTTATAACCAAAGTAAATTCAAAATTGAAGGTCATTGATTTTTTTTTTAAATATCACAAACGAAGAGTGAGTCTGTAGAGCACATAAATTGATTCAGTTTCTTTTATCATAATTTCATCTCACTTAAACTAGCTCTTTTTATGTTACTCTTAACATTAGCAGTCGAATGTTATTAGGCCTGGCTTATTTAAAACGACAAACACCCCGTTGTATGTCTTTGCAATAGAATCTAAAGGAAGTCAAAGCAGTTACTTATCCGTTGCCTCTAAAAATACCAAATTTTAAACAGACACATATCTGACATAGCCGCAAGGCAGAATAGAACGACGATTATGCAGAAGAGAAGTAGCAATTTTTTTTGGTTGTGGAGTAGAGTGTTAACAATCACAGTCACTTGCCTCTGTAACACAGACTTTGCTTCTGTTGTATAAGTTCAATTAAAGAAATAGCTGTCTTACAATAGGAACCAAACCGATGAGGAAAACTTTTATGAAAAGGAGTCTAAGAGGCACTTCATGTACCCTCACATATTTTTTGGTTAAAGTTCAAATCAAGAACAAATGCTTGAAGGATGATAAATGCGTCTTAACGGTCATCCATACTATACAATGATGGAAACTTAGAGGAAATACATATGGTATTTGTTTCCTTTCTTGATTGATTTTTGGTTTCTTTTCGTTTTGTAAGGACAGGAAAAGATATCCACTTATACGATCTGAAATCGTTGATTTAAGGGATATGTGGGAGAGAAGTTGACACCCGCATGTAATCATTCAGTTTCATCTTCAGAACAATAAATGAAATGTTACTTGCCATTACTCAAAGAACATGAATCTACATCGGGCATTTTTTTTTGTGTAAAACTACAGCAGAGAGGTGTTATAAAAGAAACACTGCCCGGTTACAACATAATGCAAACGAGAACTGTTTCACACTGTCTCTCACAATAATTTAAATAATACCACGTCATTAGGTGACGAGTTTGTTGCCGATGGAAATCCTGTTTAAGCTTTCGTCCAAAATTTTATCGACTTGTTGAATTCTTTTACACACAACTTGCATTTAGGATTATTTAAATAGGGTGATAAAAATTAAATATCGTTATTGATTTATCCTGTTGTAAAATTGGCAAACACACAACTAGATCGCCTACTGCAAAGAATCAAAGAAAAACAAATGGAATTAATATTTTATTCTTGATTTTCTGCACGTCTCATGAGAAGCAGTCTGACACGTCAACTTTCTTGGTTGGTAATTGTGTCCTGTATTTAACAATTAAGATTCACCTTCTCAGAGATTTATTTTATCAAAAACGGTTTTTCATTTCATACACATTTATTATCTTTTTTCCTATTCTTACTAGGCACGAGTTATGGGCAACTAAGAGGCTACCCATGGCTTTACCCATCAGTGGCCCAACACTTTTGGTGGCAAAGAGACAGTGACTGTAGAAGCAGGGGATGCGATTCCTCATTTACATGTTGCACAAAGTAATCAACTCTTTCCTCGGGAAAATATAAGTAGAAAGACCTACTTTGGTATCATGACTAAATTTGAAAATAGGATGCAATAGAAACCATTATCATTTTTCACAAATGCAAAAATGGCATTTTGGTAAGCACATGCGCAATTATTCAGTTTATATTGATCAAGCCGATAGTCTTTGGGTTTAACTCGATAACATTGCTGTTCTAAACCCTACTTAAGAGAAACTTTCAATTTCCTTTCTCTCAATCTTCAAGCCCCCACCCTCCTAGGCTATATTAAGAGTGTCTCCATTTTCATTCACAGGCTATTTGTACGTTATAGTTATGGAACGAATTTTCTAAATTTTGAACTAATTCTTTTAACTTCGCATACCTTTCGGTGCCCTTCCCCTGCATTTTTTTACTAGTATAGTAATTGGAGACTATTTAAACATGTTACACACAGTTTTATTTCTGACACTTTTTTCATCAGTCCAACTACTTTAACCGTGGGACATCCTTAATGACTTCCCTTGCCAGTTTAACGGATTGACCATTGTTTTTAGACTCAATGGCTTGCCTAATGCACACTCATCTATTTCTTCATCATTCTGACATTCGAAATTTCTTTAATATTTCAAAGCTTCTCTGATTTTACCTCCTCAATCCTCCGACGAGAAACAATATATCTTCCCTTTCCTCTCTTTACAAAACCCTGGTTAGTTGAAAATAATGACACACCGACAAAAAGGCAGGGATCAATTTAGTTCAGAAACTAACAATCTATTTGTCCCTGCCTCACACTCACACAGTTTGAAAATCGTTCCACCGTCACAGAGCCGAGATGTTGTTGGACCCTCGTGCCCGTTTTCTGCTTAGGACTTACAGAAAGCTTGCACCGGGACATGTGGTTTTGCATCACATTGACACCTTGTTCTCTGTAAAAGTTGGTATTAAATTCAATGTTTGGACACAATTATATGTTTGACTGTCTTTCTTTCTATGCTTGTCAGACGTGTTGAGATATGTACCTTACAGATCAGCACATTGCGATGATTGCTAAGGAACTTTATTCTTCTGGCGTATGCATGAACAAAAACTGGATTTCTCTTCGTCGTATAAATTTATTAGAGAAACACTATTGCCACTCATACTGTAATGGATTGCATTTGAACAAACTGACAAAATTGTGATCCTGCCGTCTGCAGGTTTCCAAGGAAACGAGCGTCACATAATTGCAAGTTTCTGCTAGCCTGGGTAGTTGTCCCTACATACGCAAAGGCGTGCAAACAAAAGCTTCACAATCCTGCTACCTTGCCAAAAGGTAATATTATAATAAAATAAGAGTGATAACGAAATTGGGTCATTTCAAACTGAATGGCAAATTCGCTTAACCAGGTAGTTGTTACTGAGAGAAGTTTGTGTGGAATGGGCTGGCGGCGGTCCATGAGCAGAACATGTATATGCATCAGGCCTGACTATACAACAGTGACCTGGGCCCAAACCGTTTCCTTAAAGAGCGTGGGTGTAGTGTCTTCTTAGGGCAGCCGGTGGGGTCCAGGGGCAACATCCCAGTGAAGGATCAGGGGGAAAGCCAGACGTACTCTCAACACAGCATTAAATCCGATTCATACTTCAGTATAGCGCTATAAATCTATAAAACTGGCAACTCTGGGCTGTATCCGTGATTCTCTGGCGAAGGAGCAAGGTATGACTATACGTGGTTTCCACAGCCCTATAGCGCGAGAAAATCTGGAAGTATGAAATGACCTTTACAGACGGGCACAATATGGATCACAAATATCACAATGTGATCAATGGCAAATTTTATCGTTTGAACTTGAGGAATTATCGGATTTCCTGAAGTAAGAGCAACAAAGATGGGTCTACGACGTGGGTTTGCGGGTCTCCTGTGGAAAAGATCCCCCCCCCCCCAAAAAAAACGCCGTCACATCCAATTTCAGGGTTGTATGGTCTTGTTTTCGTCAGTACCTTTTTAAATCAACAAAATATGGGGTTTGGATCTAGATATAGGAAGTGGGTTTACCGAGTAGTCAAAGTCGGTCCTTGCTTAGGGCCTCTTTATGCAGGCTTACGAAAAATAAAGGTAGATTGTGTCGGGAAAACTTTACTTTCACTCGTAGGTAGAGTTACTTCGCAGCAGGGGTCGAATATGTACCTCTTTTTGGCGTTCAGACTCCAACGATTACAAACAATGTCAGACTTCATCCCATCGTATCTATGAGAATACCTAATTTGAGGTTAACTCTTACTATATATTAGATCCCATTTATAAATGCTCTTATTACAAGGCGGGTAACACAACATAGGCCATAAGACTTTCATTGGGCTAGTTTTAAGTGAGAGAAATCACACGTCAACACCCCATGGACTTTGGTCGTGTGAAATATATGATAATCATCTTGCTTAATTTCGACTTTTTCTTGAATATTTATGATTTGTGGCTTATGCTGAATGTTATTCACCTGTGTGCCACCTGACTAAGCAGGTGGCTGACGGGGAAGGGAGTCAGAGACTCATGTAATCCCCTATTAGTTGCCCCAAACAGTCTTTGGTGAGGAAGGACTTGAAGGTATTGATGGATGTGCAGTCAACAGCTTCAGATGGCAAGTGATTCCAGGCGTTGATGATCCTTTGTGTAAAGAATTACTTCCTAGTATTCAGACTACAGTGGCCCTTGTGGCTGTGCCCTCTGGTGAATCCAAACCTCATTTCAAAGAGACTTGCAGGCTCTATATCCTCAAAACGTCTAATAATACGATAAGTTTCAATAAGATCCGTCCTAAGCCTTCTCATTTCTAAAGACATAAGACCAAGATCATCAAGTCTATGCTCATAAGACAAATGCTGTATGTCTGGTATCATGCGTGTAAACCTCCTCTGAACCTTTTTAATCGGATTAACATCTTTTATTAAATGAGGATTCCAAAATGGACTACACTACTCCAAGACAGGACGAACTAAAGACTTACACAGAGTGGCAGCATGATCTCTCTTTCCTTAAAAATCAGAGTTCTACTTAATGTATATGTTATGAATTCAATAGCGTATAATCTGTACGCAAATCGAGGACTGGGGAATTTCTTGGAAAAGCATATGCATTTGGTAAGGACGACGTTCGTCGCACCCTACAACTAGCTACCCAGGTAATATAGGACAGCTTAATCCAGCATGGGTGAGGCCAAAACAAGCCGATGAAAGAAGCATTCTAGCTAAGAATTCCAGTTGAGTCCAGTTTAAACTATGAACTAGACTTGAACTGGACATGCCCAAAAATGAAGTAAAGTATCTTACACAGTTTTAAAGTGCTATTTGCTGGACGTTTGGCGCGCAACCACTGCAGCTAATTACGTTATTATCGATTTCTGTAGGACAGCTTGAGTGGTGTTATTAGCTCAATAAACTCCTATATCAGCATTCAACTTCCCTGGCACCATTAAATCCACGGGCAGTTAGTACGAAAGCTTTTGTAAAATTGATATTCGAATTGCATTTTTGTGGCCTGTCTAGAGCATATTTAAGCTATGTTCAGAAAGTGAAATAAGTTACCCACTCGAGAGAGAGAGAGAGAGAGAGAGAGAGAGAGAGAGAGAGAGAGAGAGAGAGAGAGAGAGAGAGAGAGAGAGAGAGAGAGAGAGAGTTCATTGTGTTCCTAGGACGCCTGAAGAACCCTTAGATCACTCAGATCTGAACCCTCTTGGAAAGTCCTAGCAACACACCTGGTACGAATTTATGCCATATGGAAGTTCCTTTGGTGCCATATAAACGAACCGGGTCGCCACGGTGTTCACCTGGAAGCAAAATCATTTACCTACTGACACGTAGCCTGAAATACATCCCCATAAGAGGCGAGCTCATATTATCAAGTCTGTGTGCCATCTTATGCCCAATAAATGTCTTCGGAAACACGTAAAGGCTCCATTCTAAAGCCAAACTTCTGTAAACAACCCACAGCTTCCGGGGACGCTGCCCTGGACCCCACCAGGGTCGAACCTGTGGTGGATTTCCGGACCACACGGTCAAAGGATCGCGTCGAGCTCTCATGGTATCTTATGCTCCGTTGGCTTGCCCCACCCTTTCCCCCATTTAGGTTCAGAATACTGTACATCAGCCAATGCTTACGAACAGTGTAAGAAGTTTCTTAAGTGGTATCACAATGACATCTTGTGCTGTTCGTAAAAGCAGGGAGTTGTTAGGAGTTGTCCTAACAACTCCCTGGTAAAAGTACACAGCGTGACTGCAATAAATGCAAATGAGCCACTCGTGCTTGTATCATCATCTCATCTCCGTATATATAATATATGTGGAGATGAGAAGTTGTATTTCACCTAACATTGGAAATGCGCCAGTGTGTGAGTGTCTGAGTACGTGTGTGTGCGAACGAAAAAGTGTGTCGCAAACTCCTCCTTAACCGTAAATCCGATCAAGTTCAAACTTGGTGGGTAGGTACCTGACCGTGTAAACTTGTACACTCGAAAATTGATGACGTCATAGATCAACGGTCAAGTTTGCAAAAAAATAGTTTTGGCATTATTTGCCCATAAGAATGTAAGAAAAATTAATAAAAGCACATCATGTGTTAGGGACTGATGAAATACTTTTTAAATTAACGCATTTTGGTTGCTAAGGGTGGGCTCAAAGGTTAAAATTTGGGAGGAAAAATTCCCTTAATTTGGGGAAAGTGTGTCGCAACCATTTTTCCTGAAGGTGGGGTTAGAGTTCAAAGTGCAGGTCAAAGGTCAAATACCGAAGAAATGTGTCGCGAACTCATCCTTAATCGTGCTTGCAATGAACTGCAAACTGGAGATTTTATCTGCAACTTCATGGGTTACCCTCGGGTTTCTCGATTGTCGTTGTTATTTTGACTGTCCTCTGTAGTAGGCAGTCCACAACTTCACGGTATAGCGTTCAATACGCTATTTAAGATGTGTTTGATTGGGACACCGGGTTGGGTGAAGATGCACACATTTTCCTTTCTTAAATAACGACCTGGCAAGATTAGCTAACGTTAGTCTGATCACGCTTTTTGACAAATAACAGCTCCTTGGTCTGAAGCATTTTTCACTTAGAAAGTAGTCTTTGATAATACCATCACATAGTGCTGTACTAGCCCATTTATTTGATGTAAGGGAATTTGCTCGATATACTCGATGAACTGGCTTCTTTAAAAGACACTGTCACGGGTAAATCCCGGGTTCCCTTCAAAATTTAAGTGGAATGAGGTTTGCGTGAGACTAATTAAACAAACAAAAATGACTGACAGGAAAATCTCTTAATGCTTCTTATGTATTCACATAAGGTTCTCGTTCCCTTCTTTGCCCTTTGCTTTTCTTTTCCTTTCTTCCTTGATTACAGTTTATTTCTCCCTCTCTCTTCGGTTTATTAAATAAGTGAACAAATACAATTCCGGCATTCATAAACTCCGTCCTCCAACTGTCTTCTCCAAACAAAACTGCCGTCTGTAGACAGTTTTCCCCAAAGCATGGTATTCGTTACTACTTAAAGAGGGATTTGCATCACCCCAAGTGTGACTTTTACTTGGTGGTAAGCCCCGCCCATAATTGTCTTTACTGCTTCTCCTTGTGTAAACACAAACATAGTTCACTGCTCAAGGCCACATCCTGGTGAGCATAAAAGACCCCATGTGTAATCAAAACATTCTCTGTGCGTGCTGTGTAATATGAGCTGCTCTGCATCTTTTGAATTTTGTAACTCTGATGTCAATCAAAGAGTAGTCACCAACTGAGACTTTTGCTAACCCCAACTAAAAGTCATACTTGGGGTGATGCAAATCTGTCTTTAAAATATTTCAACTTTTCGGTCATGTAAAAATGTTTTCGTACGTTCATAAACATTTCTTCGAAAATTTGGGAAGTTGGATTTTTTTGTACCTGACCACAATATGCCTCCGAACAATGGCAGACTGGCTGAGGGCCAAGAGAGGAAAGTGGTTGACACAAACTATTTTAAAGAAATGCTTCCAACTTCTTGAATCTTTTAGCTGTACACAAAAAGAAAACGTAAAGTTATCCTAAGGCTTGCAAGCTGCATTTATTTTGTACCATTAACTGTTCGGAGTAATTTAACCACTACATAAAACGCATGCGGGATCTATTGACATTCCTGTCAAAAGATTCTGTTTTCTAAGGTCGCCGTTTTGACTATTTATCTCATTATTTTGATGTATTATTGTTTTTCTTTCTTTGGTAAATGTAACCGCATTAATGTTCAGTTTTATGTCATTACTTCCCATACTTCAAAAGTTAACATATTACTGTGTAAGTCAAAAGCATGAGATTTACGTATATGAGATTCCATTCAGGTCATTAGTTATTCTAAGATCTAAAGGATTTCAAAGTTATAAATTTGCACTATTTATTGTAAGATCAACATTATCACCACTTAGGTCAAATTAATGAGATCGAAAGTCACGTTTTAGAAGTAACTTTTTCCTGTGGTAGTGTATTGACGTGGACGAGAAGGATATTGACAGGTAAAAGACTCAGATGCAGTCAAGTTACAAAGTGACGTGCTTAAAAATATAAATAGACGAGCATATTATACGGCAACTAAAACACTAACATTTATCGACAGTGAGAAAAATAATTGGCGTTTCCGTTAGACCTTCAGGTAACGAAAGTGCCTGCCTTTAAACGTGACCAACCTTTCTTAGGATACGTATATTTCACGTTAACCGTCAGATATGTGTAAACAAAATTTTCCTAGGGATAGTTTGCTAGACTGAATTCATGACAAATCCAGGATTTTTGCAAGAGCGCTGTGGGGCATGTTCGAATGAGTGCTTCTTCAATGCGTAGTCCAACGGGTTCACCTCAGGGGCACCTGGTGGAGTCCAGGGGCCGGATTCACAACGAATACTTACGCACAAAACATTGCGTAAGTCAGACTTACGTAAGGTATCTAGTTTCTTAGTTGGTATTTACAAAGGAAAAAGTTCGTAACTTTTTTGCTTAACTTTACGCAAGCTTCAGACTTGTCGTAAGTACAAAAAGGCATAATAACCTATTATACAAAGACACGCTGTACCAAATGGTTGTGTACGGCGTAGGACCGCGCGTCTCACCACAGAAGACCGTGCGTGTCGCTTTAACAATAAGAGTCAAAGTGATTTGCTCAATATGAGACAAAGCAAGATGCAACCGCATACACGATTGACTCGTGCATGTATGGCAGTTACGCAACTTATCCTTACGGACTGCGTAAGTTGTTTTCGTGAATACCACTTAAGAAAATAGCAGTTCTTAAAGGGAAAATGCAGTCACCCCAATCAGAGTTAGTATGCCCCGTCACTCTAATTCATGAATGGCCTATTTTGATCATCAGACAATGTTTTTGATAGTGAGTTGTGAAATTCAAGGAAAATTTCTCCTTGCTTCACCTATATAGACCTTATGCATATGATGTCACAAAGGAGAAAGTGCTCCCTCCTTTGGAGGAAAATGGAGGAAAAGCGCGTATCATTGCAAGTTACACCAGTAAATGCAGACAGCTGATTCGTCAACCAATCGTATACGCGCGTGAGTCTACTAAACGTGCTGCGAAATCTACGCCGTGAGTGCACGTGTGCTTCATTGTTTTCACCCAAAATGACGTCAGTGTGATGTCAATGCATAAGGTCTATTGTTTGTAATAGTATGTTCAAAAAGTCTTCAGAGGTGCTTGTAATGCAATAAGAGGAGAATTTGCAAGAGTTTGCTGATTTTTCAAAGCAAATTTTGGGGCGACTGCCTGTTGCCTTTAAGCATTTTCACTTACGCAAGAACTAATGCAAATGTCAGTGAATCCCACCCCAGGGCAACGCCAAAATATTGCCAAGAGTTGTGAGTATTAGAACAAAGCACTTACAAGCGTATTTGGTGGCTAAGTTTGAACTTTTCGAAAACTGCAGAGAATTCGTGTGTGTGTGTGTGTGTGTGTGTGTATGTTAGGAAGTGAAAACACTTCACAATGTGCATGTTGCCGAGATACTAACCCTCGAAGACATGCTCGTATTAAGCTTCTACAGTGCATGATGGGAAATGTGATGTCATCTGGATCAATTGATCAGTGGACGACGCTTTCATCATATCTTTTATAATGTGGACACCACTATAGGCAATATCTTATAACCGTTTGCTATACCATACACATGGCAATATTTTCTATTAGATCTACACTGTTAACTATTCAGACACTCCAGCAGTAACAAATTTCAAGGACAAACAAGTTATTAAACTATAATCAGAAATAACAAAAGGACTCTGAGGCAATCGGCCCACTTTCATCACATTGTATGTCCTTAAGGAAACTGAAAAGAGTGTCGTAACCAAAAACAAAAAGGAATAATTTAAGTTCGGAATGCAGTTCCAAGGGCGTGGATCCGTCTCCAAAGATGGGGGGACTTTTCACCATTTGCAAATCGTCGTCCTGTGGGGAGGGGTCTAAGGGAGGAGGTATCTCCCGCCCCTTTGAAAAAGTTGCTCACGAAAGGTGGGCTGGATGCAAAATGGTGCTACAAAATTTGGTGCTAAATTCAAATTGAATATATCACCAAGAATTTTTACTTTTTAGGAGGTTTTTCATCTTCCTTGCTTTAGTGAATATTTAGTTCTTGGGGTAAATCAAGACCACATTGTGTGAAGTAAGTCAACAGTAAATCGTTAGACTACATATACCATTAGCCAGGGGCGTATATACATGAATTTGCAGGGGGTGAACTATTTTGGGACCAACTACATTTCTTGGAGACCGACTCCCATTAACACAGTTGAATGATCCAAATTTCCTAGATAATTACAATTTACAGGACGGTAGTAATAATCATAGGCGTACGGGACTCTTCCAATTTGAGGATAGAAAATTTTTTGCCCGAATCTCAAAAAAATTGCCCGGAATTCTTGGCAGCTCAGATGTATAAAATAGACCACTAAGCCATTACATCCGCGCGAAGCGCGCAAAAATGTTTGCACAATTTTTGGGCATTCGATCAAAAATTCGGAAATTCAATAGAAAATTTGGGCAATCATTTCAATTCAAATGTTGTTCATGTCTGGTCTATTGTTACAAAAGCACATTGAACTGGATTTGAGACCGACTTTTTGGCGCCCAGAGACCGACCTTAAGTTTGATTTTCACTGGGGCCAACCTCCTCCGTATTTACGCCCCTGTCACTAGCATGTTTACTCATATCTAATAAAATTTGGATATGGAAGTGATCAGGACTGTGCATGTCAGACCTTTTTCGAAAGTCTGATAGAGGTGATACTGGTAGCAATCGTTTCATTATTTCGCTGTGGTACACCTTGTCCTTGCATATAGTCGACTCTCAACGAACCTTACTAGCATAAATTAGTTTTAGGAGCTTTAGTAAATAGTGCGAGTGGAATTCTGTGGCACAGAACCGTCGGCAAACTAAAAGGGCATCACGGACATTTTTGACGTCGGCGTTAACTTAGCAATTTTTAAGTGACTTTACGATTTTGTCTCTTATTTCGAGCAATGAGTAAAGACCACAAACATGGAAATGGGTGGGGGGCACCTCCCCTGTGAAAAAAATGGAAATTGGAATGTGTCTAGATGGCAAATGATGCAATATTTGGGCACAATTTAGCTTTTAAAATGTAGTGTCAATTTGTAATCTACTGTTATATTATCTTCTACACAGTTTTAGTTTTCATCATTTTGAAAAAGTGGGGGGGGGGACTTTTTGGAGATGTCCCCCTTCCAAAAAAGTGAAGTGAACGCGTCCCCCCGTCCCCCCATGATCCACGCCCATGTGCAGTTCTGCTACATATGGGGTGTAGATGACATAAACTGATTTCTTTCTTTTTGATAAAGGAACACTTCAAAATGCTCCCAGAAAAATGCCCTTTTCTACTTTAGAAATGGTATGGCATTTGCAATTATAGTAACACAAACATTACTTTGACAACATTCTACTTTTTACAATAGGTTATAACTCTGACACTCTGAATAACAAACAATTTGATGATGCGGGGAGCTTTTGTGTAGGCAGGGTGGAATGTAGCAGGGGTCATAGGACCTTGAAACTAGGTTCATACAAGTTTCTTGACAGGATGTAATGATTCGATAATTCAGTTTGATTAGTATGCGCGATGCCCTCCGACAACGAAAAAAAAATACATTTAGGCAACATTTTCGTACCGTATTGGTATTAATTCACTTAACATTGAACTAGTTATCATTGTGTTATTATTCTTAATATCTTATTTTCTTTGGCGAGAGCATAAGTGTCAAAGACCCTGCATGCCTGGGACTTTTCTTAGTATGCAAGGAGTCAGAGATGTAGGATCTCGGACGCACCTGAAAATCAATTTTTCGATTTTGAAAAAGCCTTCGATAGGCTCAATTGGGATTTTATTTATTATTCTTTAAAACTTATTAAGTTTAATGAAGATTTATGCCAATGGATTCGAACTCTGTACGCCGGTTCTTCTTCGTCTGTATGTAACAATGGATTTACATCTCATTCTTTTAAAATAAGTAGAGGAGTTAGACAGGGCTGCCCTCTGAGCCCTTACATTTTCATAATTTGCGTTGAATTGCTAGCTATGAAAGTAAAGAATAATTCCAGTATTAAGGGAATCTCTGTTCTTAACGAAGAACTAAAGATACTTCAATATACAGACGATACAGTATTGTTTCTAGATGGCTCCCATGATTCACTTAGAGAGACTGTTAAGCTTTTGAAAAATTTTGAGATGGCATCAGGACTCAAGATTAATTTTGACAAATGTAGCATTTTCCCCCTAGGTCCTCTTATTTCTCAAAAACCAGCTTTTCTTGATTTGTACTTATTTAAATGGACAGACGGTCCAGTTGCGGTTTCCGGAATCGTTGTAAGCAATGATCGTGAAAGCCTTTTTCAGCTTAACTTTATGCCGAAGTTATCCCGACTTAAAAGTACTTTAAATTTATGGTCAAGTCGTGATCTAACTCCATTAGGCAAAATTGTTTTGGTCAAAACGTTTGGCATTTCGCAGTTCGTGTATCTATTTCAGTGTCTACCCAATCCTCCAATTTACTTTATTAAGCAGCTGGAAAGTATTTTATTTAGATTCATTTGGTCTGGAAAACCAGACAAAATTAAGCACACTACACTGAAAAGTTCCACTTCAGAAGGAGGTTTGAATGCAACAGACATAAAAAGTTTCATAAATGGTTTAAAGTGTACTTGGGTCAAGCGTTTTACCAATGAAAAGGCTGCTATGTGGAAAACCTATTTTAATTATCACCTTAAAAAATACGGGGGTCATTTAATTGTTGATTGTAATTTTAAGCCATGTGATGTCCACACTCAGAATTCTTTTCTTAATGATGTTCTTCACGCTTGGTCTCTTTTTACCTTTAAAGACGTTGTAGACAATTTCAGAAATCAAATTATATGGAACAATCACCATATTAAAGTAAATGGAAAAGTTTTGTTTATAAAAGATGGGTTACTAATGGAATCAAATGTATCAAGGACATTATGGATGCAAATCATCACTTTTTATCCTTTTCAGATTTTTTAGAGAAGTTTCACATCAATTGTCCATTTACTGTTTATTACGGTGTAATTAAAGCTATTCCAAGTTGTTGGAGAAGGTCACTGGATCAGTTCAACAATAGCACTGACATTTCTCCGTTAGAAACAATTCACAATACTGCAAAGCTTTCAAGTTTCATTTACAAGCAGCTTTTGTTGCAGGTTGTTACGAAGCCAAAGTCGATAATAAAATGGAATGTTAATTTTGAATTAAGTCAAGATCAGTGGCATGTGATTTGGAATATTCCATTCCGCTCTTTACGTGAAAAGAAGATTATTTACTTCCAATATCGCTTTCTCCACCGTATTTTAGGGACAAATTATATGTTAGCTCTTATGAATAAGACAGATAACCCTCGTTGCAACTTGTGTGGTCAAAGAGAGGAAACTATAGAGCATCTTTTCTGGGAGTGTAATGTAAGTTCAAATTTTATTTTAGACGTTGAGCAAAGAATTTTCAATAGACAGTTCGTTTTTTCAAAAAGAGATATTTTCTTTGGATATGAAATTTTACCGAAGCATCCTTTGAATTTTCTTATTTTTCATATCAAATATTACATTTTTCAGAAAAAATTACAAAATGATTCGCTCATTGTTGATGAATTTTTGTATAAATTCAAATTTGCTTTAGAAGTAGAAAGTCATTTAAGTACGTACAATCGTGGGCCTTTTCTGTATAGTATGCTAAAGTCAGTTTTCAGTGAGTGCAAAATGTTATTTGATTAGAAATTGGTTTATTCTTGTAGTAAGCATTTTTGTCACTGTATATGTTACGCTCTTTATTCATTTCAAGCAACTGCACGGTTACATAAGTTACTTTTGTATTTCTTTTTCATTTAAGAAGCAAGAATTGTTGTATGTTCTTTTTATCTGATAACAATTTTGAAATAAGTGATGGCAAAAAAATAAATAAATAAATAAATAAATAAATAAATAAATAAATAAATAAATAAATAAATAAATAAATAAATAAATAAATAAATAAATAAATAAATAAATAAATAAATAAATAAATAAATAAATAAATAAATAAATAAATAAATAAATAAAATGGAAGGGCAATTAAATGGAGGAGAAAGCTCAAGAGGCCGGGGGTTTCCTGGAGAAGGGAATTGCTCGACGTCCCCCGCCCCAGAAGATGTCAGTATGTTTCATAGTGAGTGCAGTTTAAAAAATATTTATGCAGTGGCGGAACTTACAAGCTTCCACGTAGGCATCCAGGCCAGGCGCGTAGCCAAGGGGTTCTGGGGGTTGAAACCCCGCCTGGTGCAAGTTTGAAAACCACCACAATCGTTCCACGATTTCTTATCTGGAGATCAAAAGCGGTTTTTTTTTCTCGAAAGGGGAGAGGTGTAAATGGGGACACCCCTCCCCTTAGACTCTTCCGCATGTCACAGTCCAATAAACTCCCCATGACACAATCATGGCTACGGGCCTGTTCCAGCCTGAGGCTTATCTGGTTCACCATCGAAGATGTTACGCTTATAGGAAGCCCTTCTTCCAAACCTTGCATCTGACCTTTTGGTTGTTCTGAAATGTTCGAAAGTTGTTAGTTACATCAACATTTTTTATCTGATAACCCTTTACAAGAAGAAAAAAGAGTGCTCCTCTTTAAGATTAGGTTAGTTACAATCACAATTTCCTGACCCCTGCAGCATCTCAATAGGTTAAATAAAAGCTGAAATTTGGCCAATGGGGTTAAAAAGGTTGCACACGGATGGCTACGTGTCGATGCATTGGGTAACTCTCTCTACAAAGCATGCCAAAACACCATTCTCGCTGCCTCGGTCCCAGCGCCCTCCTCTGCCCCTAGATTTACAAAAAGGGATGTTGCGACCACGTTTCTATGAGGGTAAATAGCAAACAAATAAAAACAAGAAACGCAGAATTATATTGATATATTAATTAAATCCACTTAGGCCCTTTGCCACAACAATTAATTTATATTTATGATTCAGTCCCTCGAAACCCACAGTTGCACGTTATGCCTGCAATACAAGATGCCGTCACTACCATAACTCCACCAGCCCGGAAACAACGCCCACTCCGGCCGCGATGAGCGTGCCTACCAATCTTTTTCTTTCTTTTGTTGTCATTTTTGCCATTCTAGCTTTCAATTTCTTTATTTTCAAATCGTCTTTCCCTATCACCTTTCTTGCATCTTCGTCCAATTTTTCTTCATCCCTGCGAACGGTTGTTTCCTCTTCCTCTTCGTTAGCAGGAGTCCTTTTAGATCTGGCCAAACCGATACTTTCGTGGCCACCAACAACACCTTGTAAAACTCTCTTTAACCTTTCCTTGCGTAGTTTGGGCTGCGATTCCTTCTTCTCATCAAAGTGTAAACCTGTCAAAATTTGAAAACCTTTGTTAAGAAAATGAGTAAATATAGACTAAGACATCATACGTGTCCATTGGATTGTCACTGCAATGTAGATTATCACCGTCCCAAATGGCTCAAGTTCTTCAAAAAGTTTTCTTTCAACCACTTTCTCCATTTTATTACTGTTTCTCAAACTTTCCGTAATGTCATCATAAAAGCTTTTGATCTAATCTAATCTACATATCCAGTACGTATATTCTAAGGAGCTTGTAGTATTGCACGAAAAAGCTAGACGGGGGACCGAGGAGCCGAAGCTCATTAGTCATGGGTCTGGGGAGCTCTAGGCTCTCAGAAACTGACGGTTTTAGATTACCTGAGAGTGAATTGGGGAAAAATCTAGAGACTTTTTAATTTACGTATTCAGCATTGAATATTAAACAGAATTTGATTTGAAACTGCGCATCTTCAGGGTGGTGGACAGGGCTCATCTACCCCCCCCGGCGAAGCCGCTCTCTTTCTGCCCCCTCCCCCCCCCATTTAACCAAAATAACCTTTGATCTATGACAGGGGTAGTAAGATCTGCGATGTGTTACTGGTTCATGATCTTGGAAGGGACGGAGGGTGCTCCCCTTTATCCTTTGCAAAATTTGGTGTTATTTAAACTGTTTAGATATACATGGTTCTGTCTATTGTCCAATCAAATCAATTATCAAGGTGCCTACCTGGCAGGTTATAGGGTCTACATTTAGGTAGATTTAGACATATAACTATCTTAAAACAGACACATTGTAATTATTCTTTTGAAAATGTGCATTGTTAAGTACAGCAGCAAATTATATGATGGTGTGGGCAGCCCAAGAACGTTTAACAATGCCTCATTGTTCAACGGTAAGGGTTTTAAAACAATTCTAACACAAACGTTTGGCACGCAATTGCCAGGGTTCAAACTCGAGCTGATGACCATTCTGACGCACGAAACTATACTGAAGAAAACAAGTTTAGGAAAACATATTAAGAGGGAGTTATGCGGCAATGCTATGCCGTGATGTTAAAGGAGCTGAGTAGTGGCGTACTACGGAAATAAAAACGTCATACTAAACGAGATGTTTACCCTCAGTGTAATAATAAGATTGGAAATATTCCTCTTAATGAGTTTTGTATTCTCAGTTAAAATAATTTTTGCAATGTAATTCAGTAATTACTTTCGTGTTTTATTTCTTAGATTTTTTATTTTTCACTTGCTACATATTTAACAATTTGTTTTTTGAATTTATATTTTGATACTTTTTCTTCTGGCACGGGCAATTTTGTATCGTTTCAACTTGTAACGGTTCTGATCGATGGATCAATTAGTCAATACATCGAGTTATCATGGCAGCTACGTTGGACAATTCTGATACCATTTCCGCGAAAAACTGATCATCTGGTTGCGTTAGCATTTTGTTATACTTGTAGTGCTTCTGGACATTATTTTGGTTTCATTCCGAGTAATATAACCAGTTTCAAAATGTTGGAGGGAGAAAGTTTTCCTTTCGAGCAGGTGAAAAGCTCAACAGAAGCAGATGCGAGTGGTTATACTGCACAGAACCGTCTGTTTGCGTTTTCAAATCAACGTGTCAGCGTAAGGAGTCTCGTAGCGGAGGCTGTCCGTGTAAAAGCACGAGCAACCTTCGCCTGTAGCTCTGTGTATATGTGGGCCAGGAAACGAAAATGCTTGAATCAATCACCTCCGGTAAGCCTTAAACTTGTTGTTCTTGCAAACAATGAGTTTCCATTTCTTCCCCATAAAAGATTCGCTTGTACTAACCACCATCAAACTCATTATAGGCTAACTAAGAAAATCGTAGGCCTAACTAAAATTACGTTAGGCCTAAAAGTAAGCAGTATCGTACTAAAACATGCAATACTAATATACTACACACGTACGTACGTTGTGAGTTGTGTGTACTAGACAATGCATTTCGGATCGGATCGATAAACCAAGAAACATAACCGGATGTGACGTAACGAAGTCGGCGGGTCCGAGAATTTATTCTGTTTTGGCGACTACTCAGCTCCTTTAATGTCTTGAAGTGTCAGTACACATGAATATTCATAAGTCATTAAGTGGTTATAAATACATTTATAGACAATACATATTATGAAACATGCTCATTAGTCATCTACCCCTTTTGTTTTACCTATACCCTCTCTTGACTTTTCCTAATTGGAGGGTGTTTCTCATCGTCACCGATGAGTTTCTCGGTGGACGCTTTATGCAATCACTTTGCCGGGCTCCAAGTAGCAATGCTTGGCAAGTAAGAATGCAAGAAGGAGTGTCTACTTTGTTGTAAGTGGCGTGGGTTTATGGGAAAAATTTGGTCAATTCTGTTCTTGTTCTCCGCCGTTGTGTTCGCCCGCATCCTCTGTCATGTCTTCTGAGTAAGTTATATTATCATTTTGATGGGGAAATAATTAAACTAGTCAATCACTGAACCTCATTTCATAATGTCTAATAGTATCAGTGCAATGTTGTAGTAAAATAATCTTATTTTGGTATATTCATACTTATTTTGACCGTGTAAATATCTCTCTTAATTTCTCCTAACATAATTTCAGTTCATTATGTGCTAAAATGTGGCTTGTGCATGAGTCTATGCAATGAAAAGTTAACAGTTAAATCTTATTAAATGTGCGGTAATCTATCTGAGATTTATTCGGATTTGGTAGCAGGTTTACCGTGAGATCGAAGTTACCCCTGTCACCCCCGTTATCAACTGTTATCCCAGTCACCTCCGCCAACCAAGCTACTTGCAGTTCTCTCATTGTGTCTGAGGCAGTAACCCCGTAACGATTTTTTAAGTCACCATAATATATTTCATGTCTCGATAGTTCTGGGTTATATTTGACGGTTTATATCGGGTTTTGTTAAAATGCATGTTTGTTGTTTCCCGCAGGGAGTTTTGACAGGTTAATTTTGTATTGCTTCGCCTGTCCGTGCCGAAATGTATCATTTTATTCTGTCCAGTAAGTATGATTTTTGAAATGTATCACGGTTTGGTAATTTATCAATTTTCAATTAATTTTTCAATTACTTGGACGGCCATGCTACTTGAACTTTTCATTTTTCGTACCCTGGGACTCAGTGACCGCAGAATGGGAGGGTTGGGGGATGTCGTTGCTAACCCTCTCTTACTTTTTGCTTGAATGTAGTTTTTCTGTGCTGTTCATGTGCAGCAAAAACTGCCAAAAAGTTAAAGAACTTCTGATGTAATGTGTAACTTTTGCTCTGTAAAAGAAAAGTAAATCAGAAAGTCCATTATATGATTCCTTGACATAAAATCCTGCTTTTCAATTTTGTTTTTATTTTTATATGGGAGGGTGGAGCGGGAAGGTGCTGGGTGGTGTTGGACAGTACCTGGCTTAGCCAGGCATTACATGGGTGTCCATCATTTTTACCTTGAACTATCGTGTTTACAATGTTGTTTTTGAAATCTGATGACCTCAAAATGACCTCTTACCTCCACCAAAAACAAAAGGAACCTTCCTCGTATGACAAATCTTTATTCTAAGCATGGCAGTAAGTAACAGGAGGAAAAATTTAAAAACGAAACCTGAAGAAATAAGTGTCTTAACTATTATTCGAACCTCTACCGTCAGAATGAGAAACCGAACACTTTCCACTACACCATCAACATGCACATTGATTTGAAGGTATCTCTTATTATATCCTTTAAATGTGTTCATAATGACAATTACTAATTAATAAACCAGAGTTATGATTAAGAAAAGATACATGTTGTTCTCTATAGTTTTATCTTCGGAAGGGAACAAAGCCTTCTCTTTTCGGTGGTCACGAAAGGACACAATTTGGAGGTACAGCCCACCGTCTGTTGAGTTACAACATTTTCGTAGTTTTTCCTCCTTTGACCTCTACCACAACCGATAAAAATCTCTCTTTATATAACAAACATACATACAAAGTATAAAAAGTATGAATTATCCCTGTCTTTAAATATCGTACTTACAAGGTTTTCGGTTTTTGACCTCTAGTGAGCTCCAATGACCTCTGACATACATCAAACAGTCTAAAGTTCTTTCTCCAAATATGATGAATTTATATCCAAGTATAAAATGTGCCCTTCATGCCTGTCTTGAAATATAGTGTTAACAAGGTTTTGGTTGTTGACCTCTGGTGACCGAGAATAACCTTTGACCGTCACCAAAAGCAACAGGGATCTTTTTATTAATATGATAAATCTGTACACCAAGTATGAAAAGCATCTATCATTGCTATCTTAAGATACCGTGTTTTCAAGCCAAGCGTCACAAATACAAACATACACCCACACATACGCACATAGATTCACTCGCCTAGTGATTACATGGATTCCTTTTACCTTCGACAAGGAATCAAAAAGTAGCATTATCTTTCAGAAACTGTAATTTATCCTGCGAGCTTTACGTGAGCATCAATCGCAGTCAGACGATTTGTTTCGTTATCACAAAAAGGATAACAGCTTTATTGGATGACCTACCGTTTTGGGAGTTTTGATATTTGTAATGTTTCTGAAACATTGCGTTTTGAAGTCAGTTATGTTAAAAAACACTTTATCATGACAGTCGACTACGTAACAAAGAAGATACAACCCCTTTCCCCTTTTGACAATTTAGACGAACATTACACACACCCAGCTAACACAAAACGTTTTTAGAACGTGAAAAGTGGTGTTATAAAACGTTTCATAACACTTTACACGTTTTAAAAACGTTTTGTCTTAGCGGGGCCACCATCACTATTGCTGAAAGTTTTTTAAGTCTAAAGTTGATGAATAGTGAAGATAAGTGCATACCCCGTGCCCCCATGCCGTAGTTAGATATTAACGCTTCATATCAAACTGGTTTTAATAGGCCTACCGCGAGGCCTAAAATATATGTTTCTTCTTGATTTTACCACAAAAAGTGATATTGCTGTAAAGAAAGCGATCAAGACTTACCTGAAATCACAACAACAAACAGAAAAATAGGGAGCGAGTATCGCAAGGTGAACATTGTATCCTCTTAGTTACAGTGTGCTAAAAAGAGAACCGCTGTAGAACGGTTAAACGACGGAAAGGAATAGAAATGCCAATGATTTTTAAGTTGTTACATTTTATAAGAACATGGCAAAGTAAGTCAGAGTTGGAAAGAAGTAAATTCATTGCTAGTATTGTTATTGAAATGCATTTTGGTTTTTCCGAAACATAACAACGGCAATCGTACTCTGTGTAAAGTTTACAGATCGTCATTTTTAAGATGTCATAAATAACGTGTCACTAGATTTTCTTGTCATTAAAATTCGATTTTACCCAATCGCACTTACTGTCACTTCAGAAGAGAAGTAGTCATGATATCTGTCAGACGGATAGTGTTTGGTTTACACTGAAACCTTTCACACAGTTCTTCATTCACAATTTGAAATAAATCGTATACTTATGGACATAGACTTCTTCTAACTTTGTACAGTAAGAATTTATTCTACCTATCCCATAAATATAGCTAGCAAGTAAGCACGCGTCGCATCTCTACTCTCTATATGCTTACACTTTAAAAAAGGTCTGATCAGAGGGGCACCGAACAGGAATCTGGTCAAAAATTTGAATAGATCCGGCTTAGAAATGAACCAATTCTGATCATTTCTGAACCAAATCTAGTCAAATAATTGATCTGATTTCTGTTCGGTGCCCCTCTGATCAGATTCGGTTCAAATTTGACCAGACCTATTCAGAGTGTATTCAGCGTTTTACATGGAATCAAAGAAACACTCATATATAGGCTAAGCGACAAAACGCTACGAAAAGAGTCAATTGATTTGCAACAAAAGCAACTGGCAATGCTGTGCGATGTCAGAGGCAAAATACGACGATGTGCTCTATAAGACATAGCAGACGACATAAACAGATTGTGTTTCTTTAAGCTTATTTAATCTTAAATAAAGTACAAAGGAAAGAGATCAGTGTTGTTAGCTAGTTTTATGAGTTTGACCTTCGCTGTATCATCGTCGCCTTCAAAGAGATTTGTAAAGTTTCTTCTCTTGTCCAAGTATTAGTTCCATGCTTAAACTACATTCAAAACCATGAACATGTAATAACAGCTAATTCAAATCCCACGTAAACATAAGCGTATGGCATTTCTTAAACGGGGGGGGGGGGGCGGAGGCGCTTCAGCACTCCTTCCAGAAATGTTAATACACGTTTGCCGGGAAAGAACATGCATTTGGCTCGAAAATAGCACGTAAAGCAAACTTAATCCCATTTCTCAAAATAACTGAATCACTTACGAGTTCTTCGACTAGGTCCAGTGAGTCTGTCCGTTGCTAAGTCACAACCACCACTTGCCCCACTCCCGTCCAAAAGCTAGACAAGGTACTAAAGGGGATACATCTTCCAGAGGTAGAAATATTTCTTACAATCAGATATGCTTAGATGTATTGAGACAACAGTACTTTAATTTTAATATTCCAGCAGCGGGGTATTCTAGAGACGCCGCTCACTGATCTGCACCCTAAACTACATATGGATATCTTCAAGTCTTTTAGATGCTTATTTTGTCGATTGTAGCTGTAAGGAAAATTTGCAAACAAATATAAGGGCAAGAAGCCGGTATGAGTAAGAGCTTAAAGTAATATTAGTCTTTCACCGCGATTGGGTTTATATTCTGGTTCTCACTAGGATATCATCATGTATATTTGTAGGCTTTCTCACTATTTTTCTTGCTTTCTTGAAAAAAGTCTCCAGTATATTTGCAGTAAGGTGTAACGGTGTCTTTGAAGCCTTCATGTAAGCATAAGTTAAAATAAACATATTTCCGTCTTGGCAACTGAGTTCTCAGTTTAAAAAAGGAAGTATTACCTAATATAATCGGCAGCCAGCGGATTGTATCTAGGCTTTGGTTTCGTTAATATACAGAATATTACATCTGTGTTGGAGCCTTGAGGCCCAGGAGACGGATTGTGTTTGGCTTCGGCCTTGTAAAGTGATACCCCAACCTCATACCTGCTTGCTTAAAACATAATTTCCTTCAAGAATCATTTTCAGGAGCAACATGACCATGTCACAGAAAGACTGTCGTAAAGTATAGTAGGACCTTGAAGATAATAACACAAATTGAAATAGTATAGTAAGACTTACGTACAACGTCTTATAAACCATGCAAATCTACAGTTACCTGTCCTCAGCCTCTGCAGGAAGTGTGTGTGTGTGTGTAGGGGGTGTTTGTCACTGATTCGAAGGAGTGGCCTTAGGATAGTACTAATGAAGCAACTAGTAAACAAGGCAACTGCTCTTTCGCTCTTTCAAAGGATGTGCCAACGAAGATCGTTGGTGAATTTGTCATACCAGGGATTCTTCCCATTGCCCAGCAGGGGTAGCAACCCACGCAAGGATTGGTTTCTAACCCCCAAAATTTTCCCTTAGAAAGGACTTTGAATTGTCTACTTAGAAATCTTTAAAGAGTTCAAAGCTTGATCATTGATTGTCAAATTGTGCATGTACGCCACCTAACATAAACAAAAAATTTGCATAGAGGTGGTGTCCTCTTTTCAAAAACCCTCACCTTCCTCTGGTATGCCCCAAAGAAAATAAAGAACGAATCCTGATACGTCATATTTAAAAAGTTGACTTATGGTCAAGGTGTCAGATTTGTAGTAGTAGCTTCGTTGATTCCAGGGGTGGCGCTAGGATTTGCCCGACGGGGGGTCACTTGGGCGATAGGGGACCAGAGACCCGAAACCCCCGATGTCGACGAGGGGGATGGGATTTGAAGTAAATTGTTGGCAGCATGTCATTGCAGGCATATTTTTCATAATATCAATATATACTTGGAGAGCTGTGTTATGCGCTGATTTAGTGTTTTTCTGAATTGTGAAATTGCAAAGCCCGGATACCGCGGGAAAGAATTCGGATAGACCTACAGAGAAAAGAAACTGTACTCATTTAGAGCAAAACAGATCAACTGTTGGAGCAAGCCCTATGGGAGATAGCATACATTGTATAGACTTCCCCTCGTCTGCCACACGCAGGCTAATAGCCAAACAGCGCTTCGAACGCACACGGACGTCAAAAAACACGAAACGCAACAAGTTTGTTTCGCGTTTTCGTTGGTGTACAAGGTGAAGATCAACCCACACACGAAAACCAAAAATAAGCGCGAAACAAAATTCAGCTGTTCAGAAGGTAACTTTTTACCTGTTCTAACCGTTGCTCGTCGTAATCTAGATGCTAGGTAGCCTCCTTGAACTGAACAAGTGCCAAAAAGCCCTCTCGGCAGGGGTGGCTCTATAGATAGGGGGCAGGGGCCATGCCTCCCGTTCGGGGAACGCACTGTAAACAGCATGCATACTCGACGAAACCCTCGCTTGACTGAAATCAGATCATCCGGATTTCCCATTTTCCGAACAAGATACTTTAATTTTCAAAAGTCCCCTCGACTCTCTGGAGAAGAGCCATGGGGCGAAACCAAATATTACTCCCGAAGGGGTTCTGCTCCCCAAAGGAGCTACGTCCCCAAGGGACATCAAACCTAACTGACCAACCTCTCGACCCTCAGACCTCTACATCATGGGTCTGTCATGCGTGGACCCGTTCTTCTGGCTACCAATGAGAACAGATACTACACATGATCTTAGCCAAAAGGCCAAGAAGCGACCTGTCACCACATTGGCTGGATTATCCGAACACTGAATGAGGACACGGAGTCCTCGCCGCTCTCCGGTACATGTCCTTATTGTAGTCTCCTTGTAATCTTTTCCCGTCCTTTTCAACAATTCGTTTTGTTTGTTCTTTTTTCTCTTTTGTTTTTTCATTTTTTTGTTTTTTTTTTTTTTCGCTTCAAGGAATTTAATCTCTTTCATCACATATGCTGTCTATATGCTTAAGTCACATCGAAGGAATCATACCTTTGTGGCTTTGTCCGTTGATAAATGCAGTAAATTTCAGTAATTGTTCCATTAGTATCAATGATGATGATTCTTGTCTATTTCGGGTGCAAAGTAAAGGGGAAAGTGTTTATTGTATTGAATGCAGGCCTGTTCTGTCCCGATATGACCACGCTATTGATTACGGTCACTCTCCCTTTCAGGCGCGGATCCAGGGGGGCCTGGGGGCCCGCCCACCCCCCTCGCCAAAAAAAAAACGAAAGGAGAAAATAGGAAGAAAAAAAAGAAAAGGAGAAAGAAAAATTAAGAGCAAAAAATGAATAAAAGTGTCTAAGAACGTATTCAAAGTATATATTTCTGTAGGGGTTGGGTGGAGCTATAGCTGGATTATCTCTTTAGATATCTTTCAAAGTGGTTGGCGACGAAAGGAGAGCTACAATGTTCAAAAACAGGTGAATAGCTGAGTAATGATCCTTGACTTAAGATCTAAATAAGTAAACATCGTTATGTGCAGTCTGGACCCGGCTAGCTGCGCTGAAATTTAGTAACAATTTTGTGTTAAAGAGTGAAATTTTTTGTAATCTAGAGGGATTGAAAGGCAAAGTTTTCGCCATACAGACCTTGCAGAATGAACACAGAAGACAAGCTGTCAGGTCAAGTGCTATTGTGCACAGTGGCACCAGCTGTTGCAGGCAAAGTAGCGGCGTGCATACCCTATTCGATTTCGAAACTGTCTGAAAAGTTTTAAAATGAACTCAAAAAGCTTTTAAGCTACAGACAGTTGCGTAGGCACAGTGGGCAATGGGTGGCGTGTGTCTCCCTCCCCTATCGATTCTTGAAAATTTTTAAAATGGTCCCAAAAGTTGTTTAAGCTACAGATTCTGTGGAAGGTGTAGGGTGAGATGTATTTTTGATGATTGGTTTTTTTGTTCTAATCATTTTCTTTCACGGACTGTTCTCAAACTATCATAAGTTTTGGAAATTCTTGACAAATTCCAAATTTTTGCACGCTCCGCTAGCGTCAAACCTTGTGTCAAAGTTGTCCTGATTATCAATAGCTTTCGGTAACTACTCACGGGGGAACAAAGGAGCAAAAGTGCTTTTTAAGAATTCTCAGTCAGAAGATTCGTTTCTGAATAGCATAGGTTGGTGGGAAAGTGACAGTGTCCGATGCAGGTTTCGTCATGGACTAATATTTTATTCAAAATTTCGGCGCGCTTCGCGCGCATACGACAGGGTTTACACCTGATTTTATATACCATTGACAAAGCTATGACGAAAGAAATTTTTCCAATGCAAACATTTTTCTAAAAAGTACATTTGCTTCTCTGTAGGGCTCTCATCATTATGGGATCTTTGACTAATCTAGTCTAGCACATGATTTGAAAGATTGAAAGTACACGCAATTGCCGTTTCCTTATTTTCCAAACATTTTACCGCTACGTTCAATAACGACGAAAATCTTTTCTGAAACGAATTTTGCCTGTCCACCATCCCTCTTGCTATACCTAAAAAGAAGGTGATATATCATAACTCCTCCCATGTGGATGTCGGGTAGTGAGAATCCCGTTGGTCCCTCTTTTGTATACTGTAACTAATTCAGAACTCCTGGGAGGCTCTATACTGTTCTCTGTCAACCTTGGATATCCTTTTAAAATGTAAAGGAAATTTTTTTATTATAGCCCAAAAATGTTTCTGTGGACTCCACGCAGGTATAATTGCGTGTACAATTTTCCCATGGGCGTGGATCATGGGGGGGGGGGGGGGGGAGGAGGGACGCTTCCCCTCACTTTTTTGGAAGGGGGACATCGTCAAAAAGTCCCCCTCACTTTTGCAAAAATGATGGAACAGACTGCAATTATGCCTAGGAAAACGAAATTTTTAGAAGAAAAATAACTTAAATATCCTTCACTTTTGTTGCACCAAATCGCATCTGAGGGCATTCGGTTCTTGAAAAATTTCCTTTACACCCCTCCCCATGCCGACGATCACAAAACTTATTGCCTCCACATGACGCAAATTCTTGCTACCACCTGTGCTTCTTCCACCAGGACGGCGATTCACAAATGTGAAAAAGTCCCCCCCCCCCCACTTTTGGAGATTGATCCACGCCCAACATTTTTCCTGGGACTTAAAGAGGTTTGATGGCAATATATTACCTGTCTCTTACTCTCCCTTTTCAGCCGAACAAAAGCTGGAATTCACTAAATTGTGGACATTTTTTAAACATACAATCACTTTAGAACGACCCAAAGATACCACCATTTTGCATATAGGCACCCTAAAACTAACAAAAATTTCTCAAAGGGTAGGGTAAACCCCTTCCTGGGATTGCACTCTCATGTACTAAGAAAAGGCTCTCCCACTCTTGTATATAGCGTATGCAAAATTCCACTGCCTAAAAAAGCACGGTTTAGCAGTTATCTGCGGTTCCCCCAATCACCAACTCCCGCCGGCAACATCGGTCATAGATTTCTGAAGGGTATACCCTTCAGAAATCCAAAAAGAAGGTGATATATCATCTCTCCTCCCATATGGATGTCAGGTTGTGAGAGTCATGTTGGTCCCCCTTTTCAGTGTACAATTAATGCAGAGCTCCTGTGAGGCTCTATACCGAAAATTTTCGGCGCGCTTCGCGCGCAATTCTTTACGCTTGCGGAGAGAGGTACGTTTTTATTGAGTGATGGATTCATTTTTATCACTTTTTACCAAAAATCATTTGAAATCTTTCACGATTTTTGCAAAGTCTTCTCAATATTTCACGATTTTTGCTTGATCTGTGCACTTTCAGCCTTGAATTGCCCCTTTTACTATCAATAAGGTCCCAAACGTATTCGCATTACACATCGGTGGGGTTCTACCATTAGCCAATCATTCGTGTGCATAAACTTGATTTCAGAGGAGCCAACATTGTAAGGATGTAAAGCAACTGGTATTCATTTTTTCACCCTCCTCTTCTTGTGAGAACTGAAAACTTAGTATCGAACCCACCTTCTAATTGATAGACACACATAATTGACACCGTTAGTCATAGCAATGGTTTTAAATGTAAATTCAAATTTTCGGCGCGCTTCGCGCGCAATTGTTTCATCTGACGTCCTATACCCGAATACCGTATAACGAAAATAAAATACTCATTATGGCAAAAATCATTTCAAGTTACGTATACGGGCTCATGATGTTGGTGTGTAAGTTTTAAGATAACTTAGATTCTCCGGAACTTCTGCAGGTACATATAGTAACTTATACTGAGCCATACACATCAAATTCCATACAACATGAAAAGGTATAAAATCTCACTGACATAAGAACTGGAGCCGATTTCTGTGCTCTTAAAATGCAATATTGCGAGAGCTTCCGGGGGCTTCGCCCTCTGGAACCCCCACCGGGGTTCCGCCCCTGGACCCCACTCGTAGGAACTCGCGCTTCGCGCTCGTGGTGCACCTTCGGTGCACATGAAATTTTCCATCTTGCCCCCCCCCACCTCAAAATTTCTGGATCCGCGCCTGCTCCCTTTAATTCTATTGACCCAGATGTTAATTGCATAGGTAACGGTAACAACACAGATTGCCGATATTTTTCAATGATTTTTCTCAGACTGAGTGGAATGACAAAGTAAGCCTTTTACATTTCAATGCTAGATCACTGAATAGAAATTTTAATAATTTTAACACGTCCCTAAAATCTGTTAATCGCCGTCTAGGTTTCATAATGGGTGACTTCAATTGTAACTTATTGCATCCTCGTGAAGCCACTGCTTGTCGGTTCCTGAATCCTGTCTACTCTAAAACTTTTAGCATATACCTCTTCATAATTTCCCTACAGTGTGACCTCTAGTTCTGCTACACTTCTAGGTAAGGTTTTTTAACTAATCTCTCGAACAAACCTTGCATTCCAGAAATACTCATTGACGATGTTTCTGATCACCTCCCTGTTTTTATACGTTCTAATATCCCTCTTTCGAGTCAAAACTTTCTCCACAAACCATAAGTAGGGCGCAGAAAACCTTTCTCTCAATTCTTCGTGCTGAATCATGGGCCGACGTGTATATAGAAGAAACCATCCCAACGACGCATGTAGTGCCTTTTGTGATATCTTTCATAGCTATATAGAATGAAAGTGCGTACCACTTGTTACAAGGAACATATCTATTCCCAACCTTGGCTGACCGTTGCTATTGTCAACTCTTGTCATACCAGGGAGTTGTTATTTAAATAACAGCTCCCTGGTCATACCTAACAGTAATTGTATGTAAAGTATCTGAAACGCCCTCTTCCTGAAAATGTGAGAGACTACAAACGATTTCATAATAGAGTGGAATCAGTTATATGATGTGCTAAAAGATTGTATTATCAGGATTTATTTGCTAATTGTGATCAGGATATGAAGGAGACTTGGCGCTCTCTAAACACAATTCTAAATGGCAAACACTTTCAGTTGTGACCATGTTGAGAAAATCCGACAGGAGAGCAATCTAATTAATGATCCTGGTGATATAAGTGGTGTTTTTAAAATTTTCTTTCCTAAGATTGGCCCTGAAACACAAAAGAATATTCCTGATGTAGACTTAGTCGTTTGACCAAGTTTTAATCTCCTGTCTGTAATTCTTTATTCGTTCGTCCAGTGACAAGTGATGATATATTCAACAAAGCCATGTTATTAAAACCTCTTCCGCTGGTTATTATGAAATTTCACCCGTCTTCATTAAGTATGTTGCTAATTTTATTTCTAAGTCTTGGTGTCATATATTTAATTTATCATTGGTCCGGGACGCATGAAAATTGCACGTGTCGTTCCTACTTTAAAAATGATGACAAAGAGCTTTTTACAAATTACAGACCAATCTCAGTTGTTCCTTGACTCTTCAAGATTCTCATATGCTTGGAATGTGGGTGCGTATTGCCGAGGGAAAGATTCAACTTGGTTTTTATTTGGATAAAAGGCCATTATTAGAGATCATCCGTGGTCAAAATCTAAACCGTCATTGTTGATACAATATCTCAAAGTTGGAGGCTTGGATACATTTCTTACTTTGTATGAGTGTGCATGATTAATGCTAAGAGAAATTAAGCCTTTTGTTTTGGCGAAGTACAAAGGTCATCGGGATCATCTGGGGTCAAACGTTGACAACTTGTTGATCCAATATAGTCCAGCTTCAGATTGAGGTGAGTGCCACCTAGAATGGTCATTAATGCCACTATGTTTTTTCGATTCCCTAACATGTCTATGAACAGGACAATTCAGGTATATATGGGTATATATGGGTATCTTCGGGTGGGTTGGGAATTATAGCGGGGTATCTGCTTAGAGTCAATGTGTTGAAAAATCAAAAATTTTGGCCCAAGGTAGGGGGAACAAACAGGGCTGTTTAATTTACATTGAAAAGCCCGAGAGTAACAAATGATCCCTCAAATGATTTGTGGGGGAAATCGTCTTTCTATTGATGTACATATGTGTAGTAAATCACATGACTGATGAGGTCATTAGAGGGCAAAAACGTACGAAATTTGCCCTTTGATCTAAATCTTGACTATGCCATTTTAGAATGTAATTGTGTACAATAAACTGCTTGATTGGTCCTATTTTGATCTGACATGATTTTATTAAATGTCTCTGGACAACCGCTAATGTCCCAAGATTTCTGTATAGTTATAAATCACCAGTGAGAAATGATGAGCCCACTTATGAAAAAATTGTTAGAAAAACTTACTTTTATATCCTCGGACCTTCTTTTATATCCTCGGACCTTCTTTTTAACTAACAAAGTGCGAAACAATACTATGAAATATCCAATATATAGTTCCACATTGAGCATAAGGTAAAGGTACACTCTAAAAACTGTTGGTTACGTATGCCTCCTGCTAAACTGTTGGATAAAAAAATTACCCTCGTTGGGTTAAACGTTACCCAGCAATGGGTAATTTGTAACCAAATTGGGCAATTTCTTGACTGCATGTTTATTTCTTTTGGTCAAATCTCATGTCAGTTCAAGTGCATGCAGTCTTTTGAGTATCTTGTTGCAAAGAGCCTCTGCATTAGGTATAAACACTAATTGATGGAACAGAGCCTCTGGTACGTTTTATAAGAGTCTCCCAAATTTGAGAAGTTGACGTAAAAATACTTGTCAATTCCCTGAAACGCCTGTTGTATTGCCTTTCATTTCATGCACTCTCTTCCAGAGTCAAAGAAACGATGAATCACGCCAGACTGTTTCTAATGCCTCGGGAAGGCTAAAGAAAACTGGAATTATACCAAGTCAATGTCTAGAGAGAGATAAAGAGGACTTTCAATGGTTGTGAAACCCACAGACAGGCATAACGTGAGTAGAGGAATTGCTCATCTGACCTGCCATAGGCTTAGGAAAGGTAGGAAATGACCGAAAATGTAATCTTGGGCAGGAAATGGGTAGGGCATCCAACATCTCGATAAACGACGAGAAAACCTTTTTATTAAATCACGTTATAGACATAGCGACCAGCACGATGAGCCCAGCACAATGTGGATCAGACAAGGGTAGAGTCTAAAGTGGCTACAGGAAGGGATGCACAGTCCACAGTAGACCCGGGGTTTGTTTTGGCATGACCTGGGCATGATCACACAAACACGGCCTAAGAGGGTAAAGTGGTCACCATTCATCATCACAAAAAGATTTTTTGTCGACTCGCTTGAGACGTTCCTCATACCAAATGTAGGGGGTGTTCGTGCTTCCAGGAACGAAGCCAGGAGGGGGATCAAATCCCCCATAAGACAAGTGCAAAACAAATAAAATCCCCACTATATGAAACCACTTGTTCTTTGGAAAGTTATTGCGATACGGCTCTTTACCCCTGACCTGTAATCCTCATTACAAAGAAACACGCGTTAAGGTGGGCCCTTGCCCCTCGTTCAAGAAGATGCCTTAATGGTCCTTCGGTACCTCTGGCATCATTGTGATATATGTGTTCGAGCCCCCTCCCCAACTAGATTCTGTCTGTATACGGTACTTAAACATATTTCCGCATACAACATTGTGAACACCCACACCCCACCCCGTCTGCCTTGTCCAACACACCTCTCTCTAGCTCATTATGTGCAAAGTTGCCATGAATTTGCCTGCAAATCTAGTTAATTCGATAGTAATAAAACTGGCAAAGAGAAGAATGCACATTTTAAAGAACAGGTGTTTTGAATTGCAATCCTTGCATTTATTCACTTCTAATTTTTAATATTTACATTTTCAAATAATAAATACATGCATGGAAGTAAACAATGTACATGTTTAATTCTATTTCTTAAACTAACTGTACATTTGTATAACATTCACGCTTAAGCCTATCGAAAGGTTTTATCTGTCAGCAAGCAGAGGTCAAAGGTCACGAGGTAATGTACACTGAGTATACATTTTCATATCACAGCTAACAACAGAGGGCAAGTAAATGTACAATTTTCCTCTCATCAAACTTTCTGAATTAGAAGTGTTAACTTCTTAGTGGTTGCACTGCGTGAGACAGAGATAAAAGAATAACAGCAACGGCGCCCTCTTTTTAAAACATTTGGGCGGTCTTTATTGTGGCTGGTAAATAGTAGGAAGCTTTTGATGCTATTGTAAAATGTGAACAAAATTGAGGGTCACATCCTGCACAGATACATACTACAAAACAGAAAAAGAGAATGAGGGAAAGAAAGAAAGGAGAACTGTAAGCAAGGTGATATATCGACTTTTGCCGATTCAATGTAAATTCCAAATAGGCTACCTGATTTCGTTTGAACTAAGCTGTCGGTCAACAACCTCACCTACACATCTTCTGCCACATTCCCCCTCCCTCACACCTCCTACTTCCCTACCCACCTTGAAATCGTGGGTACTTTCCCTTCCATTATTGTTTACCCTTATGCCATGCATTTTGCTCTCAAACAGGCAAAGTTTTCCGATGGTATGTAAACCGCACATGTCATCATTGTTCGAGCCAAAAGAAGGAGTCTTTTACAGTCATATTGGGGTACGTAACCAAAGGGATCTTTAATTAATCTTCCACCAGTTTTTTGTTGTTTTTATCTATGGTTTCAGTAACGGACCTCTATAAGAGATCCATGCAAGCATCCCACTATGAACACACAAACAACTTATACCCCACCAAAATTGGTAAGGGCCATACAATCAGTGCAAGCGACATGACCTAATCTGATGCACACATGTGCTATCTGATGTCAGGTTTTTATGTTCTGTTTTATGTTCTCAACAAGGAAATAAATCCCGCTTAGCGCCCTCTAATGATTGTTTGGCGTACGTTTTTTTGGAGAACATCCATTATTTCATAATTTTTACGTGTTAACAGAGGGGATCAAACACCTTTTTGAAAGTGTGGAAAGAACGATGAATTTTTCCTAAAAGTCATCAGTTTTCACACTGTAAAAAGTACCTCAGGAAGGTGGAGTTGGTCAAAGGAAAAAGTTCATTTTGAACTCTTGTGAACGCAAAAAAGGAAGATCCTTTGTCGTCGAATTACATCTGTTGACTTCATTCTCTGTTTTCCTTGCTTCCCATGCATGCATACACATGGCACCCAATAATTCCCCCTTTTTTGGTGACTGAAGTTAGAAAATATGTAATACTATGAGATTTAAGAAACACCCCTCAGCAAGAAGCAGTCATTATGTTGATTTTAGGGCAAACCATATGTCAAGATAGTTTACCAATTAGGAAAATTTTCAGGACAAAGACCCCCACCCCCATCTTCCCCACCCCCACTCCGCTCTTGTAAATGTCTTCCCATAAGCCTATGTCTCTGCATTGTTTTTTCAATCAAACTAAACTTCTTTAGTTTTCTACTTCAAAAGAGACAGCAGTCGCCCCCACTTTATTTTAAGAGATCTGCTTAATCTTACTGATGTCCTCTAATTTCCCTTTTCATTAGTACCTTTCATTATGTTTCAGTATAAAAACATTGAATATTGAAAGTAAACTAGTGAAATATTCTCCTTGAATTTTAAAAAATAAGTAACAAACATTTTGTGGCATGTATGATTAATAGGAGCCATTCCTGAATTAGTATGACGAGGTACTCTAATTCAAAATGGGGGACTGCATTCCCCCTTTCAAAAGTTCTAACGGCCAGACCAGAGGCGAAAACGAGACAACCATTTCTCGGATGGAGTTATATCACCAGACGCAATGAACGAACATATGATGGACCATTTAAACATCATTATTTAAATCGTGTTAGTGTTTCAGTGTAACCTTGAATCTCTCTTATCGTGATAGCCTTGTAGAAAGTTGTGAAAAGTTTCCCGTAGTAAAAGTTACTCCCATAATTACGTCATATAAATAGATTGAGAACATGTGCTATACAAATTTTACTTGTTGATTTTTATGGAAAAGTTATACAAGTTGATAATTAACTGATTAAACATAGAGTTCTATGTAAGCAATGGACATTGGTTTTCTTTATATTGTAAAATGCTTGTCACTGTCATTGTATAATTTTCCAAACATGAGTGGTCTCACTCATGCATTAAGTTCCTATCATATCTAACCAACAAAAGGGTAATAAATAATAATTAATTAGTTGTACTACTCAGTGCAGCCACCTCTCGACTGCATGGAAAAGTCGATTAATCAATCAGCTGATCAAACAATTGATCAGAAGTAGTATTAATGCCTCTATTCAAGTCGTGCTGTAGCGGTCCAGGAACGAACTGGCGTTATTTCACTCTACAATCTTTTCAACAGAAACACTCCCGATCGTTTTCTTGAAAAATAGATCTTCGAGATGGTCCCTTGATACTCTCTTTAATGCAGGCATTGTTAACAAAAGCTTGCCAAACCTTGCAGGGCTCTCTGGGTGAATAATATTCTCATATTGAGCCAACACTACTTGTGCCTGATCCCTGTAATACTCCACGGTATTCTTCTCCCTCACGGCGTTTTTAGTGTCTGTGGAAAAACGCAATTACACAAATTAAGTTTTCGAAGAGAGGTGGTTCTTTAACTACAAACATTCACTCGTTACACTTGTGCGGACCCAGAAGGCATGAGACCCCTCCCCTCCCCCTTCGTTTACCTCTGGATGTTTTATGCCAAACACACTACACTTAGCAAAGGTCCGATAGTTTGCTATTTAACCATATTTGCGCTTTGGTCATTTTTCGAGCCTCACTTCGTTCCTCCGGCCTTCCCTTCCCTTCTAGAAATCTTAGATCCGCCACCGTTATAAGCCATCAAATGTGTTGGTCAGAAATTTGAACTTGGTTGTGCATCTTATTTTTACTTGTTTATAGTTCTATAAAGTATTATATATCATTTGATCGTTTCTTTCGTTGCAACGTACTTAGGCTTTTTATTTGAGGAATGTTTTACATGCTCGTACATGTTATTTTTCACAAACTGTTCTCACCTACCGACGCAGTGATAGCATATAGAATAAAGTCATTGTAATTAGAGAAACGGATTTCTGCAATTGTAAGGTCGATACATTATCTCCAGTCTGGGTCAAAATAAAATCCAGTCTTCTTCAATCAACAGAACAGCTAATACATCCAACTTGTAAATTAAAAAAGGCCTATTACATCACTAAACCTTTACATTTTTTTCTTAAATTCGTGGTTTCTTTGAATCGTTGAATGTAGGCCCTGATTTGAAAAGAGGGGCTTCTACTTTAGCAAAACACCCAGACCGGAAGTACTTCATACAGCAGATTGAAAAAAAACATGCCCTTATCTGATATATTTCTGCAAAAAATTCGTTTCGGCAGATGGAAAGAATTACTCTAGAGGGTGATGAAAAAATATCGTTTTGTTTAGGATAAGCTGATTTGACTATGATTTCTAATTTTACTGTGAAATATCCTAGGGAAAAAGATAACTCCTGACTCCGTTTTCCAATATGCTATACTTTTCTTCAGCTCAAAAATCTTGTTCTAAAGAAGTAAGAAGATGATCACTTGTACATGTATCCATTCAGTGTGGCATGGTGCTATCACAAAGTCGAGATTTGTCGATATACTTGCATTTCTCCTTAAAATGAGTTTTGAAGAAGGAACAACTTTTATTAGGCTATAATATAGTTCAGTTTATTCCCCTCCATTCTAATTAAAAGCTTCACTGAATTATTACATAGCCACATAGCCACATGGACATAATTACATTCCCGTGTTTTTTCATTTTTCCTTTTTTCTATTTATTCATTTTTTTAATATGCAATAAAACTTGATGAGGCTTTATAGCGCTATACTGGAGTATGGCCCGGCCTTTAGACATCCTTCCATAATAGACGATACTTTGTAGGATGTAAGAGTACAAAGGTAGCATTAGCTTTGTTAATTAGGGAGGCTAACACCTCCCTGGTTAAAGGTAAATCAGTGTCCTTGGAACTCTAGAGTTAATTACTTACCTGATTTGAAAAGAATGACTGCCTCTAAAAAGGCGAACTCGTGCGTGCTGAGATTAAGTGTGCGCAGGCGCACTGTCACCTCTTGGATGTCGTCGACCACCTCAGATTTCCTCTTCTTTGGTTCCTAAAATCGAGTTAAAAGCAGAAAGAAATTACTAAAGTCTATCGAACTTTTCCCAGCTGACCTTTTTACAAACATATCGCAGCCTCCATGATACATTTTGTTTTTCCTGGAAACTGAAAAATTTACAGTGATGCTCAAGTGATCATTACCAAACATAGATACCCTCCATATAACTCAGGAACAAATGCGTCACAACATTAGATTTTGGAAACCCTTCGAAAGTGGGGGAGTTTTTTTAGAATACACTCTTTAATAGACTTGTCTATGGGTATTTAACAGGGTGACTAGATTATATCAATCCAAGTAAGCTAAATACCGGTGCGATACATGCTAGAATGGCAAGCAACATGCTACTACGGCAACTACGTATTCGGGAGTCAGTACTGTACCTATTTTTACCGATCATCGGGCATGTAAGCAGTTGTGGATCGACTCTGTCGGGAGAGTATACACCACTGTCCTCTGATATCATGTATACATGTGTGAGATGTCTACGAAGTATCTAAATTGAGTGCTAACACTAGCATGTAATATAATTCAGTGATTGCTAATCGTTCCTATCGGCATATATTTTGGTGACTGATTGTTACCATTGTATGGGGTAAACTAGCAGAATGTTCCCGATAAGATGCCAAATGCTAGAACAAGGCCAAATAGGAGTAATGCTACAAAGCTCAATATTTTGTAAAAGATGAAAGGGATTTGCTAAATCTAGCATAATTATGCTAAATCTGGTCACTCATTGGGTAACGTTTAGCTTGTCATTTGGTGTCACAACGAACCTTTTCATCGATTTGTGAAACTAGTTCATCGTCCAGTCGAAGATTAGAGTGACTGAGAAGGGCGCAAAAATCAACGGCTGGCCAGTAGGCTGCATGGAGGAGAAACAGTTCTCCCCAACATTCATTCAAAAGAATTAACCGATCAGATGAGTCAAGTAGTCTGTTCAAATGAAAAGAAACGCTTATTCAAAATGATGTTATTTTTAGAAGGGAAATATGGGTAAAACTTGTGTGAACACCTCGTACTAAAGCTTTGATACATGTATGCTTATTTAAATGGAAGTTAAATGTAATCAAAATAAGATTATAAAAGTAAAAATTATGGAATGGAAGATAATTGCATCACGTAAAACACGTGTTTTTCAGGTTAGTAACATTCTGGGTGCTCTTTTAATTATTATTCTTGTTATTTTTTTCACTTTTGGCGTTCCCTTAATTTGCTGATCCTTGCAAAGTTTCGTCAAAAATTAATAAGAAAAGAAAATGTTCATTGTAACTGTATAAAAGCGAGGTTTTGATGCAAGGTGAATGGTAATCGTAGTCTTAAGGACATGCTTTTTAAAATTTATTTCTCCATTAAAAAGTTTTACTCATTTATCTAGTAGAATCAGTTGTCCCAATATAACTTTGATTTCTTTTAGGCCTATGCGTATATAAAAATATTATTTTCCACAATGAAGAATTAAAACTTATCGTTGTCTGCTTTCTTCTTGGGTACAAAATAGTCATTAGCCTACATCTAAGTCTTTCATTCTTTAAATTCCTTTATTTCGTGTAATACATAAATATAATTATAAATTCACCTGAATGGTTCTACGGCTTTAGTTGACTTCAAAGAATGTATCAAAATATTTGTTGCAGTGTCTTCAATCGTTGTTAGATTAGAGGGCGCCCTTGAGGGTATGCCTAAATGTGGGAAACTCCCCGGAAGCTGCCCTGCTCTGGATGACCAAGGAAATATTTGAATGCGACTGCTCTCTCCAGCTGGTGATGTTTGAAAAGGAAGTGGAAGAGCTGGAAGTTTTTGATGTAAACCTGTCGAAAGAAAAGAATTGACATAAAAGTAACAAGGTGGAAAGAAAGCATTAGTTAATTACATACAGACAATTTTCGTACGGTATATTTTCGTTTTTGCAAAATAAATAAAATTGGTAAGACTTCAGTATAGCCGAATTGACTGCATCTATATCCAACCATGGAGCTCCAGATCCAACGGAATCCAACGCGAGGCAAGCGAACTGTTTGAAAAGTTTTGGTAAGCCTTATTATTCACTCTGAAAATGATGGCGCTGTGCACCTATTGCCTACAGTTGATTTTCTTTATTACGAAAAGTCTTTGAATAGTACTAGACAACCTGTACACCTCCCCCTCCACCAGACAATTCCAACACCCTGACAGTTTTCCTGGACGACTATCCCACGGACAATTCCAACCCAGGCCAGTTCCAACCAGGACAAGTAAGAGCCATAACTTTGCTTCCAGACAACCACCCTAACCGAATATTATCATATTGTTTACTCATGAGTATTTATCCGACGGTCATTGAGAGATTGGTATCCGCCCGGTGGTTGTTGCCTTGAATGAGATTTTTACCGGTGGGAATTAACAGGGGTCTAGGGTAAATCGTCCAAGAGAGAAATAAATTTCCAGGGGGTTGTAGCCTTTAAGGGGATAACAGTTTTCTTTGTGAGGATTACATTATGAATAGATGATCCGGGAGATTTATAGAAGAAACATGGTGTAGCATTAATTAAAAGAATAGCATTACTTTTGAGCTATTCAGAATGTAGGTATAGAGCGTAACAGGGGATACCGTCACAGTGCAGATTCTACAATATACAGAGTTGATCAACGCCACTGTGTAGATTCATGCTACCATTGTTTTCTTCTCAATGGATTAAATTGCAAAAATCTATGTTCGTGTGCCGAACTTGCTTGTTTGCCAAACGTGTAGTCACATTCCCACGACACTCATAATTTCATTACCTCTATAAGTTAACTTACAACTATCCATTTTGATACAATTTGTCTCATATTGGACAATGTAAAGAGCAATTGCCAATTAGTATTATTGTGTAGTCTTAAAACTGTGAATTACGTTAGATATTGGAAATATTATTTGGCTATATTTTCAGTAGCCCCCCACACTTGCGGTTAGCCACCCTGCGTGGCCGACAGTAGGTTTCTCCTTTATACATTACGAGCAAAATATGCAATTTATTTATGTATCTCTCCATACGTTTATAAGTTGTGGTAATAGCGGGTCAAGGATGTTATGATAATTCCGTTGATCAAAATTAAAGTTGAAATTCACGAGGATACATAGCTGGGGCGTGGGGTGTGACTCGGAAGATCCAGACCGGAAAGAAAATAGTATACATTTGATAAAAGATTATCCACTACAAAATACGTTCAAAGGGGCGAGCTGGGAGCTGCTTTTCTCCTTCCCCATCCCCCTTATTGGGCAGGAAATAAGTCATTTTCGGCAAAATATATGCCATATTTTGCAAGGTGCTAAAAGTCCCGGCTAAAAGTGTTGCAACCCCAATTGGCCATCAGCTTAAGACCAACTTGAACAAAGGCTTCACCCAAAAGCAAGTTTCCCTTTACCTATGATTCCAAACATATTCATTAGTTAATTCTTCTGTTCTCCACACGAAAAAGTAACTTTCACTTTTGAACCATCCATCTTAGCAATTAAGATTATTTGGTTCAGCTATAAATGTCAATAAAAAAACAAAAAATGCCTTAACATTGTCATAATGATAGGATTCGAGACTCGAAGATCAACCCGATTAAAGCATCGAGATTTACTCAGAAGTTTCAAAAGAGAAACCAGTATTCGTGTAGTACAATAGTACACCCCTAACAATAATACAGACCGAAGGACATAATTTGAGCGTATCTCTTAATTAGTTGTCATATAAAGTAAACAATTGATCATCACCAATTTAATTAAAACGGTAGCCTACCATAAATCTTCCTGTTATATGACAGAAGTTTCTTTGTAACACTACTGGGAATATGCTACCATTATAGACCTACGTGACAAATCGATGACTGTAAATGACATCGTCATTGCAGATCTTGAAAATAAAGGAGTAGAATGCAAATTGTTCTTTGTTCAAACAGATGGGCCAATGAATGAATTTAAATCAATTACATACAACCGATACTAAACGAAAAGTGCGACGTGGCTCTACTCGGTCTGTATAGGCAGTTTTACGAAACTGAAACCTTTCAACCAAAACTTTGAACAAGTTGTTGGTTCTTATCTATAATTCGATGTCATATTCACTTTACTTTCATTGCTATTATAGAGTTGCGACACACAGCATGCGATGCAGATAATCCTGCAAGGGGGGTCAAGTTTTGAAAGTGGTCCGCATACCATGCAAATTAGAACTGATTTATTAGCAGAAAATTTATAACCTTGTGCTATGTTAACTTTTTTTGTTTTTGGTTTGATAGAACTTCTGAAACAAATGCAAGTGAACCTAATGAAAGGGCCCGGGTATGCCCAACTTCCCTTTAAGTCCAAGTTAAGAATGCACTAGGTTCCGCTGATTGTTCGCTACTTCCATTACTAGCCTGTGAATTCTTCATTTCGGGAAAACACCGAGGTGTTTCCTGGATTAAGAAAGGTATTGCAATTACCCTAGCTATTTGCATATGAATGAACTATTTCTTTTGTAGGTGTTAAGTCTTTCTGAGCAATAATGGTGTATAACATTTCATATTTGCATTAGCAACGGATCACGGTCAGCTTGCATAATTAGCATCTAGCTATGAAACGGCTCATTTGCAGCACATATACAATAAGCTCTCTGATATAGCGAGGAAAAGCAGAAATGATGTCCATGACCACCACTTAAGAACTTGTTAATGTATGATAATACACATTATAAATATGCATTAAATTCCACAATAATAATAGATAAAATATGTCAGAGGGTTGAGATTGCTCGTCACTGAAAATTTTCACAGGCTTCATGGGATTGTGGGTAAAAGGAGCAAAGTGGCGGCATCTATGGCCCATCGTTTCTTCCGAGGTAATTATTAACAACCCCCCGCCCCCCACACACACCCAGGACTTTTTTAAAATAAATTTCTTGCTCTAGTCCTGGTTTTAACAACTGACATGAATATAGAGTGACCTTAAATTAAAATGTTCGCCTTCATACTAAGTATGCCAAAGAAACGGATTAAAGAAATAAACATAGAACGTTTAGTAAAAATATTTTGGGAAGAGGAATAGGGAAACCGTTTTTTTTTCTGTCAGGTAGGGAAATCTAAGAGAAGAGGATGAGAAGATTATAAAGGGCGGCCTACACTGCCATACATGCCATAAATTTGTTTACAATTTCATCAAACCTTTGTATGACGGTGCTCATGGGCAAACGTATGATCGTGTGGACTGTTCTCCTATAACAAATTTGAACAGCGTCCAACATGAACAAAGGTTTTCAAACTTTCAGCTGCATGTTTCATTTTCCCAACAAGTGTTCAAACATTGGTATGACGAAGCTCACAGACAAATGTGTGATCGTGTAGACAAATGTGTGATCGTGTAGGTCTGTAGGTCGTGTTTATTCGTTGGGTATCTACCCACTACAAAGCGTCGCTAAAGGCCGGCCCACACCCCGACCTAACCCCCTGGCTCTACTGCTGCGTTAAGAGCACCATATGTTTTCCGTGCGTGCATCCTACACGTCAACTGACCTAAACCCTATCTATACCGTCCATTTCCTAGTAATGGCATTCATTGCATTATTATATTCCCTTTGCACAGCCTTGACAACGGTTCATTCTATGGATCTGTGTTTGACAGACCAATAGCTGGTACGTCACTTTCAGTCATTCTGTATTATTGTACTTGTTATGAATCATAAATGAATGTTGTTTAACCCGTTTTCTTTTGTTTACACTGGTTTTTCCCTCAACCCCCAGGCCCCTAGCCTTCCGGGCCCTTAGACTTAAAGTACTTAGCCTTATTCGTAAAACGTTAATGCATTGATCCACTTGGGGGACCGTGTCAAGCACTGGACCATATCCTTGAGTCGATATCAACATTTTAATTTTACCTACCTCCGCCTTTCCCCAGCGTGTTGTCTAGATCTGGTCGACATACGTGAGGCGGTACTGATTGTATACCATCTCCGGGGAGGCTTCCGGCTTTGAATCCTGGCACCATACCGCCCATAAAACCAGAGCCATGTAAATGAGAAGCAGCTAACGGTGAGTGGGCAAATGCGGTCGCAGCCAGGGCGTTTGGATGTGTAATGAATGCATGGCGTAAAGGAACGGCTTGGAACGCACTTCGAGACATCATTGTTTCACGGGCCCTCTTCGACAGTTGACGGGCTGAATGGGCCGCCCAAGGCTGAAACAATTTAAAGCCTGCTGCATCTTTGTTTGACGTTGACTGTGACTCTCCCGAAGCCGCCAGTGGTTTCTTCTTTCTGGGCCCTCGTTCCTCTTGTACAGCTGAGAAAAGAAATGGAAGACCTGCGGTTACGATTGACTCCTCCAAAGAGGAGTGAACTTTTGGGAGAAAAACTGTCAGTTTGAAGCAATATGTATTTCACTTAGATCAAACTTGATGTAACAACGTTGTATCCTGTTGTTGTCCTTTCTAATGGTATTAATTACAATATATAATGATGTATTTTTAGAAGTAAAAATTCATTTCTTAGGAATCCAATCGTAAACGCATTCAGCCAAGGGGCCGAATGAGATGCAGACTCCTAAAACAATTCTCGCCCCTTCAACATTTTTTCTTAAAAATTACTACTGCCTTTCACCAAGGAAAATTTTTCGAACCACCCCCTCCCCTAGAAAATGTCATGCCTTCTCAGCGCCTTTTCTGGCTACAGAACTGAAAAGTACCATTACTACGTAACGGTGTGACAGTCGTGCTGCAAATTTAAATTTCTAACCGATGTCGATAAAATATCGAACATCGAGATAAATCAATGAGTTACAGTTAGACAATTAACATCAAGAAATACGTTTCAAATAATTGGGTAACCTATTATAACATCGACTGAAAAAGTATTAACTTATAAAGGTACAAAGATTTGTAACATGCGATAGACGTGTTGGGAAATTTGGTACTTCCGGTAGGGTCACAAGGTCAAGTGTACCATGACAACGGGCGACGTGTTTAGCTCTTTATGACCAGCATGCAACACCCGCGCTGGGACAATGTAAGCGTGGTACACTTCACCTTTGACCGATTCCCATATTACATTGCGTGGAAACATTTCCCCACTCGTCTATTGTCATTTATTAGTCAACGCCGATATCTCAGGGGCGTAGCTAGGATGAAGTTTTCAGGGGGCCTAGGTATCAAATGGGGGGGGGGGTCACGGCATTGATCTCCGTCCTTAATTCTTACAAATTTTATTAGGACACACAATTTCTGGGGGGCCTGGCAAACATCTCCGCCCCCCTTCCCCGTAGCTACGCGCCTGCGGTACCTCCTTAAAGCCTATATCGAAGTAGAGTTACATCGTCGGCAGGTCGATGAGAAAAGGAGAGGACCGTCACTATAGTTTGAACGATTTTTTAACCGGTTATCGGCACACACAACTAAACAAACACGCAAACAAGCAAACACACATACAGATTTGAGGTATACTAGATATGGGAGTATCACATGTAATATATAGTACTACGATTGCAGGGACTCTTTCCTCACAGGGAGAAAACTCTCTGCTATGTATAGTTGTCCACAAACGGGCAGATTTCAGAATACATTTTTTTTTCTCACTTGTTTACTGATACCTAAGCTACTTTGAAATTTTACTACGTCAGTTGCCCAAAGGGGATAAACTGAAACCATAGGTTGAACCTAGTATTCGCCTTAAGTAATATAGCAGCATACTGTGGTTTCATACCAAACTTTTCAAACAATACGGTAATTACAAATATTACGAAGTTGACATGATCTAGGTATTTAATCAATGCTGCATTTTTGTGTAGCAGGCCTTACAACGTTTTGACCTTTCCATTGACAGCCTACCCCATGCACAGAAGAAAGTTTCGTGCTCCGAACCTTAGAGGTGTCGCGCCACATGTAGGTATCAAGAAAGATCATGGCCGACTTCCGCATTTAGATGACACAAGCTGACCCTTGGATTTCGCAATTATAACAGCGTTCAACAGACATGCAGGCAGACAGACAACTTTAGTAAAAAAGAATCCCAGTACAATATTCTCAAAGGCATAAGATCAGGGGCAGATTCACCTTTGTTGGGGCTCTGGGCGCAAACTAATGTGGAGGCCCCCTTCGAATATAATTCTCCAAAAGACTACAGTGCGGCAAGTCACGAAAGAAAGACAAAGGTTGTGGTCACTACCCAAAAATACAATTATAATGCGAGTTTGTGGGGCCCCCCTTTTTTAGGGACTTGCCCCGCTGGCCCATGCTTAAATCCGATCCTGCATAAGATGGTGGGTCAAATAATAATTGAGATTAATAAAGTTTGAAATGGACAGAATCATAAGTGAATCAGTTGTACCTTCAAAAAAAAAATCACCTCTCTCCAGCGGGCTAGGTCTTGTGCTGGTAGAGCTGAGTATGATATATAGGCTGTACCGTAGGTTGAATGTCCGAATCTCATCCACATTTTATATGAACTTGTAACTACATGTTGGAAACTTTGGAAACGTTGTTGAGTTCTTGACGTTGCATCTTTCTAAGTTTTTATGAAAATCTCCTAAATGACTTCCAAAACTTCCATTATATTGGTGTCTTCTCTAACTGTGTAGTTACGTAACACATATTAATAAAGACTGAAAGGGCAACAAGTCTCGCCCTAAACAGGAAAAAAATCTCCCTTTTAAGTCTACTTCGAGCCCCTTCTAAAATTTAAAAGAAAAACACCTCTCTATGCACCCCTGGACAAATCTACAATGGCCTGTTCTAAGTCTAAATTGTTCAAGGCAATATCCACACATTTCTGTGTGTGAGCTGTCAGCTATGTTGAGTGATCTAAACAAGTCATCAGTTACCAATCAGAGTGATGCTTCAATTCGAATTTACATCAATCAAAGTAAGTAAAGTCATATAGGGATGTTCGTAAATGTGTTTAGAATGACGTCACAGACCCCTTAATGTTTATCAGGTATAGTAACCCCGTGGACTTGCATTTAGTTGTTTGTAGTAACTTTGACCCGACGTACTTCAACGAATGTTCTCAAATGACACTTTCAACGCGAAATTTACTTTCAACGTAATTAATTCTCTTCGTCTTAATGTTGATCCAACCCACTTATGATACACCTTAAACACTTACATTATGTTTGGTTAATGCATTCTTACTTCCCCTTGTAATTTATGGATTTTATATTAATTATCTATTTCCACCTGCATTTAAATTTTTTCGGTCAATTTGTGTTGGGATACTTCTTGTCGATTTTGCTTTAAGCGAAACTTTCGCAGTAACGTATGAAATATGCCCTGCAGCAAAACGCATGGACTATACTGGGATTGGATTTGACGGTTGTTCACGGTTAAGTGACATCCGAACGAACACTTTCATAAGACTCGAGTGTTTTATATCTTTGAAGGAGATAGAATCAAAAATTTTGATGTTCCGTAACTTTTCATAGAGCTAAGTCATATATAAACAACAGTAATGGAAAATATTAAGGAATAGCTCTTTCAATCTTTAATGTGTTAACTTTACTATAATCATCTCGAAGGTTGATTGTTGTTAAAATGTATGCCTTTATTTTATCTTTATACATCTTGTTATTGTATGATCAGAATGTAATTATAAATACAACAGCTATATGCTAAATCACGGTTCTACATGGAGTAAAATTCGGAGGAGAAACTAGAATGAAAAATTTCTTGCAGGTTTGTAGGCAGCCTGGGGAAGCAAGCCACCCCCATTCCATTTGAGCCACTCCTGTCCTGTCGACACCACTGATCTTTTGAAGGCGTAGCCACTGGACTCTCTTATTCCTAGTGGGTAGTGGGTAATGTTTAAATATTGTTTCTCACAGGAACAAACAAGTAGAGAACAGTGTGCCTAGAAATAACACTTAGCTTGTCAAAAAGTTTTCCCAGTATTTCCAGGGTAGGTAAGACGCCCAGCCCTAGATACGACCTTGACCTTCTGTGTAGCTAATCAGACAGAAGGTCGGAACAAGAGTTTTTTCTCTGCGTTTTTAATTTAATTTTTCCGACAACTCAGCCCCTCGACAAAGGAGACGGATTACCGGAAGGATGAGGAACACAAAATTTTGAGCTTTTACTGAAGAAAACTTGAAATATTTGGCTTCTTATTGACAAAAATTTTAAAATTCCATCATTTTATTCAGAATTCTGCCTTCAGCAAAATCAAGTTTACCGTGAGAGCAAATGTTCGCCGTCGGGCATGTATCCGAAGAAACTGGAAGAATTTCCCCGATGGGGGGCAGCCTTCCCACAACGAGGGGGCATGGCCCCATCTGCTCTCAACTAGCGCCACTCCAGGCCTATCGTAAACCAACAGTTGGTTCATAACGTCGTTCCATACATCACAGTATGCGTCATCTTACCAACAGATCCCTCAGTCTACCGTTCGACCTAGTGTAGGGGAAAACGCAGTTATGTTATGGAGTAAGTTTGGAACATTCTTGATCGATTTAATCAGTGCTTAATTATGTCTATCTATACTAAAGTCTGGTTATAACTTTGAATCGAGAGCAATACCACTGTTCACTTTTTCAAATACACCAGTTACTTGCTCGCAACTGCTTCCCATGCTATACACTTAAAGTATGGTCGTAAACCGCCGACGCGATATCGCTCAAGAATGCACACAGCCGTAAATAAAAATAAATCTGACAATTATCGATAAAAGAAACATGATTTAATATTATTAAAATATAATAAGCTAGACGACGCGAAAACATTTAATAAAAATTACTCAAAATACTGTCAAATGACTATAGACAACCTGTTTTGACAGAAGGCTCTGTCATTTAAATGTTAAAGAAATCACAAAAGCAGAATCGTACAATTAAATTTCGAAGATGTATTGATTTTGTTTTTAATTTCCTAAATAAGTGAAATTTTCCAAAACTTTGTGTACTGTCTTTTTGATACTGCCAATATTCTAACCTACAGCTTTATCGATCCATATTAATCGATAATGAGCTATACCTTGCATGAGGTTTGATCTTTCCACTGATTGTACTGCATCGATCAATGGCCTTCACTTTTCACTTTACCATACTTTTTCGAATCAAATTCCAACGAGACGAAATTACGCAAGTTGGTTTAGAAATGCCCAAAGACCTTCAAGCAGATATTAAAATATAAAGCATCCACGGCTGATGGTTAATCTAACATTTTGTAACTAAGAAGAAGTCCTTCCTTCCATCTATTTATCCCGGAAACGAGAGACTGTTCGTTTAAACACGTGGCGTTTTTTGCAGGATAATTAAACAAATTAACACGAAGGGAAAGCGGCACAGAATAGACGCGACCAAGTGGATAAGCGGTCACCAGTCGTTTGTACAGCCGTCATCGAGCGGGAGCAGCCAATTAAAAGTGACGCTCCGTCGTTGAGGAAATAGCAAAAGACGAAGAACGACAAGCCTTTAATTTGTCTAGATAGGGAGAAGGGTCGGGAAAATTAAGAAAAAAAGAACTAAACAAATTTCCAACGAATCACAACTTGCCATGAGGAATGGCTATTATGCTGAGAATGAAATTTCTCAGGAAGATTTACATAAAGAGTTTTCAATGAGTCCCTTTCATGTAAAAATCAATACGGAAGATTTTGATGATTTCATGTACAGACACATGACAGTAGGCTAGATCGTCTTAGGACTTCAAAATATATTTCAAATACCATGAGTTGTTTGACAATCTTACGAATATCTGAGTTAAAACATTGAATAATTGAATATTTGAAGCAAATTCATAAAGGTATTGAAAAATACATTAGTGAATTGGTTCAAAACCAGTTGACATGACGTCACTGAATACGTAAACGTTACATTAAGGAAATGTAATGGAAACAGTTCTAACCTTAACAACATTTTAACAAACAATCCTTCTAATATTTTCGTGGTATACCTCTTAAATATCCTTTTCAAATTTGCAAAGCACCTAATAAGGAAAGAAATAAACCGGAATCTGGTCACATAGTTGACTAGATTCGGCTCATAGTTTACCGAGTTAGATCATTCTAAGCCAAATATGGGTCAAAAATTAGAAGAGAAGCTAATCAGAAGGGGGAGCAAACCGGAATCTTGTCAAATGCTTTACTAGATTTGGCTAAACATTAACCAAATTTGATGATGTTTAAGCTAAATATAGTTAATTTTGAGCCAGGTTATTTTTGAGCTAAATCTATCAAATTTTTAAAGAAAGCTAGTCAAATAATTATTAAGTACATTGTTTAAGAGGGATCATACCGACCGTCGCCACATTTGTAAGGCATTTTAAAATTCTTTGTTGGAGCTGAATAAGACGACCTTGCTCACCTCATGTCATGGAGAACCCCAGATTTGGATGAACTGGTCAAATATCAGATCAAAACCCTTTGGTCTGAACGTCACGCGCAAAAGGTCCGACGGTCATTTTCTGCAATGCTTGTATATGCATTGTCACTTAAATGCACTCCCTTCCCCCTCCGCCCCTATTCCCTCACAGAAATAAAACACCAAACTAAGTCCTGATATTTGGATTAAACGAATGTGAAGTGGAGTTTAATCAGGAACATCTGCCTCTAATAACAGTAATTCTCCCAAGGATATAGTATGGAATTTTAACTTTTGCATATTGCAAATGAGCCTTCTGTTAATACTGTTGAAGGTCACAGTGCAATTTCAGTTGGTCAGTTTGGTTCCTTCATCAGCCCGCATAATTAGAAATTTCGAAGCCTGTAACCAAGTTTCTTTTACCCCTGATATAGAAAATGCCTGGTTAAATTTTATAACAAACAGACAGTTGACATCCGCAAAAAAAAAAAAAAAAAAAAATCCTCGATCGTCCTAACTCTTAGAAGGTAAACATATGACGTCGCAACTGTTGTGGGAAAGTAAACTTGCAACGTGTTTAGACTAGTTATGCTATATTCGCAAAACGATTTGATCTAAAACTTAAGTAACCCTTATTCACGCCGAAACGCACCGAATTAGTCGTCTTAATTGATATAGAGGAATCGAGTCGCAAGTCATCTAGGTCACCCTTTTGTAAAAATCAAACTGCAGGATGCCAGATTGTCATCACTGATCTCTTATTTACACCTTTGACCCTTTTCAATAATTATTTACAGTGCATGTTTTCTATTGTCTGTAGGTTTACGAATTAATTGAAATATTAATGGTAGATGCTTATGCGTCACCATACTGACTCTACGTCACTAATGACGTCTTACTGAAGTAGTTTAGTCCCATTTCCTTGACGTGGGTTTCAATTTCAACCTTGAGTGTCCATGTTTCAACAAGACTCACAAAAGGGTGTTCGGCTTAATAGATGCTATTAAGTTGTTTTTCAAATGATGGACTGAAAAGTACTTGATATCTACTAATTGGCAGTCTGCAATTATTCTTTGAATTGCGCAAACTGATACGTCATTAAAATAGAAAAGCACTCATGTATCTTAAAAACCGTCAAAATTAATGATTCGTCGATCTCGAACTTCATATTTTATTTCAATAGTCCCGTCTTAGCCCCATTCCCTCCAGACTGTGTCTGCTCTTGACAGATACGAAAGTACTAATTAGTTTCGACCAATCAAATTCTTGGATATCAATCATGTGACACACTTTTATAAGCGATGTTCCGAATCATTTTTTTTTTTTTTGTTAATTCCTTTGACATCGGATTATGAATAAACAATCTTTAACTCTTTTTAGCCAAGGAACCTTACCTCTTTCTTCGGCCTTTCTTAAAGCCCTTGGTTTGAAACAAAATTTTAAAATTTTCGAGGAGCCATTTTGCTTATCTGTCCTGTATAAAGTTAACCCCGCCTCTCCATTAATTATAGCACATCAATCAATCTGTAGATACCTGCAGCAGAGTATATCTTTTTCATAGTACTTTAATCAGGAGTAATCATTTATTAATTTATTCAAGAGATTGATCCTGTTAAGTCTTGTTTCCCTTCGAGTTACATAGCTCGTTTGTGGAACAGAACTCAGGAGTAACGTTTGGTTTCGCCTTCGCCAGAGAGTCGAGGGGGCTTTAATAAGTAAACAATAATTCCTCTTGGATTATATTTTAAATTTTCTGATTTTTTCTTCAAGTTTCTACAAGTTTATTTTGAAACAGTTTTGAACCGATGCACAAATTTCCTTTATTCATTAAAATTCTTTAAAACTTTACAATTTGTCTACTTCCACGGGCGATCAAAAATGAAATTATATCACAAAAGAGGTCAATCCACTACGGCACTAGTGGTTGTTCGAATTTTTTCCATTACTTTGTGTTGTTATAAAGTCTTTATCGAATCTGTCCAAAGTCAAGTCATACTCATGGCAAATTAATTACTTCCCATTTTTTTAACTGTAAGTTTCCTTAATTAAGAATTAAACTTAGACCACAACTGTAGAAATGGCAGTTTATTGCTCATCCTGACAGCCGCAAGACACCCCTCCATACCCGATAAATCGTATGCAACCAGATACCTTCACTGGAAAATACAATCCCCTCTTTTTTAAGCTTTAAGAACATTCTAAGACTAAGTCTGACTCACTTTTACCCCCTCTGTCAAAAAGATGACTGACTATTAAGCTGCACAGACAAATAAATTACATCGATGGACCAACTTTACTTCCTCAAGGGAAACACCTGAGCCGGCGGATTAGGATCGAAACTTTTGTCCATAGGGTGTGTAACCCCGGGACTATGATTTAACCAACGCTTTAAATTGTTATCAACTTGTAAGACGATCCCATTTTGCTGGAGGGATGAAAGATATGTAACCATTCGTCAAGCCAGGAAAAGTGTGAGTCAAGCCGCATACCGAATGTTTATTTAGAAAATCTATCCTTTAAAGAAACTTGGAAGTTGCCAAAAAATCGAAATTATTATTTTTTGTTTTAAAATGTAACTTCCGACTCGCTGAGAATATTGACAAATAATTTTTATCGCAAAAATCGATAAGACATATGAGTATTAATCTGCCTCAGTAAGGGAAAGGTTTTCAGTTTTAATAGCTTTGTGTCGCTTTTGACGATTAAATAAAAATGAAGCTGTAAAGAGATAAATCGTGAAGCTTTAAACCTTGCTGTCGTATTTATTAATTATCGAAATATCCATTATTTGACAGAAAACAGTACAGACTCAAATATTAATGGTTTGTTTTAATTCTAGTAAAATAGACCGGGAATTATGGCAACTAGTAACGTCCAAATCCCATATTTGATGTTTAATATATATCTCATAGAAGAATTGAGATGACATTAGAATTTTTAACTCCTTTGAACCACACTAATGAAATGGATTCATGATCTTTATTAGTAGAAAACAAGTTGTAAGTAGTAATAAGAAGTTTATTTTATATACCTACTTTCATGTAACATTTCAAACCGGTTTACAAAGATATAAGTTAAGTGGATAACGCTCAAAATCGAATCAGTTGAAAAAATCCCTAAAAGAAGTTACTAAAAACAATGAACGGAGACGAAAGAACCAAAACTTTAAAGCAAACTAAAAGCATTTAGTACAATGTGTAGGGCTAGTGCTCTTCAAGGTAGGTGCAGGTAGATGTTATTATTGTGAATTCCGAAGTCTTTTTCTTTGTTTGCGTTGAATTTTTTCTAGACATTCTTTTCCAAACATACTCTTGTAGAGTCACAGGCACAAACCAGCTTGCAGAAAATAAAACTGAAATTCTGGATATAAAGCTAGTCCACTTCTGGTATATTACACGAAGAGTTAAGTATTAATTTAGTATGATAACAGAAGACAAATCTAAGATTTTGTTGAAATTTTCAGTAAATTCCAATGAGAGGTTCTCACAGTATTTGCAGATAAACCTACTACATACAACCCGAAGTATACTTAAAGCAAGCGGAAGTGATGCCATCTTCTCACACCGATGAACAATGCTTTATGATTTTCTTTATTTGACCTTGAAATATATAGAGATATGAGTTTTCCATAGGACAAGTAAATTTTGTACAACACCCATCCTTTCCATGCATTCACACCTCCAAAGCATAAGATTATATGGGATAATTTTATTATGAAGTTTAAAGAAAACAAACCAGTGTTGATTAATGTGAGGTTACAATGTCATGCGTTCTTGCACTAAGTCATCAGTTTTAGTTAAAAATGTAGTAATTTTATTTGCTTATATCGCGATAACCACAAACAGGAGTTCTATCAGAATGTTCAGTTTAAATACCCTAGCTCTTACGTGTCAAAACTAAATTAACCCCTAAACTTTGTTTCTTTCAGTACTTGGTTCCCACGCAACTCTCCACTGCAAGATTAGATTTGATGTAACACGTACAGGATTACAACACCTTACATTACTGTCACAGCTTAGGTTTCACGATTTCCGTGCAAATGTACCAGTTGTTTACATATTCTTGGAGCAAGAGATAACTTCAGAGGCCTCCTTCTTTTCCTTTTAAATAAAAATATTGTCAAATCAGAAGTAAAATGTTTCTTTGAGTTCATCCAAGTAAACCTGATAAAAAAATTGATATGAAAACTTTAGTTTTATTATATGAATATTCACTTGGGAATGTAACGCCATCTCTTGTATTATGTCCAAACCGAACACCGTTTGAATAAATATACCGAACACCGTTTGAATAAATATATTAATTTCAAAGGAAGTGTAAAGTTACACCGATTGCTTTCCGAGGAAGAGGTCCTTGCATCGAATGTGAAAGCAGTCCGTAATTTAATCTGCTCAAGAGTACACAATATAGGGTTGGTCACTCCAGATCAATATCCTTAATCCATAAATGGAACAAATCTAGCTCCTTTTTTAGTCATTCTCTTGAAAGTCTTTTGAGATAGAGTTTCATTCCCTCCACAATAAGGTATTGAAGTCTGGAGGTACGATGAGGTCACTTAAAATTCTAGTGTACTTTCCTTTGTTATTTCGGAGGATTAATTAAGGGCTTTTTGCCCTTTATAGTGACCCATTGCGATGACGTCATACGCGAAACCTGGACAACTGAAACGCGAAAGACGTACAACGGGAGAAAGACATCATGAGTGACATTTTATAGCAAAACTTATTAAACCTCGTAAACCCGACCTTCTTACGGCAGCGTAAACATCACCCTAGTTGATCGACCGTTGAATATTCATGATATTTATATATCACAACAAAATACCATGTAGCTGTTGTTAAAAAAGAAGAAGGGAACATGTGAACTTCCTTCATATTTAAAATTTTAAGGTCATCTGCAAGGTTTCCTTCAGGGTTTCATGTCTCTTCCGGGTAGTAACGCTATTTGGAGATGGTTTCAGGTTTCCCATGCAGTGGGACATAGTCCACAGGACTTTTCATAAAAAATATTCTCTAATATCAAGCTAATTTGATTTTAATTCCAAAAATCCTAATGACTAAGGCCTAAAGATGGAAGCCAAACCAGAACCTTAGAAGGAGTGTTGCTCCCCTTGTCGGACAACATCCTAAAAAGAACTCCCCAAGTAGGGCCACGTCCCCAGGAGAAGTTCCGCTCCCCACGTGGGGCCACTTCTTCAGAAGGGCAACTCAACTGATCGTCACCAATTGTTAAAGTCATATGACTTTTTTAGCACTTAAAAGGCACGTAACCAGGGGAAGCGGGGTATGACAGGGAATCTCCCTACGAAAAGAGACAAAAATGGTCCTGGTTAAGTGACCATCACTTCAATATTTCTCAGAGCTTAGAAGTGAGAAACTCTCCATTCCAGATATCGATATTCACCTTTGAAAAAACATTACATGTAGTGAACAGTGCCTTGTGATAACCTGATGTACTTAAATTGACCGTATTCGGACTAAGAAGTTTCTCGGTTGGGAGTATATCTATTTTTTCATGATTTTCAGGAGGGTGCAAAAAGTACTCTTTCTCCGCACCCCCCTCCCCACACACACAAAACACACACACACACAAAGAATACTTTGAACAATATTTTTCGGCAAAAATCATTGTCATTCATTGTATCGTAAAAATGCGTGTATAGGTGTTTTTCCTTCCCTCGGCCATCTTCACGTGCGTGTTGTACTTAGGTGAAAATAATGTACTATAGATTACTTCTTAAAGTTATGGTGACATGCCACCAAAAAGAGATGTTTTCACTTGGCGGTTTAAGAATAATATCCCCCAATGAAACATCCGCTGAATTTTTTTGCAATATCTTTTACCGTTCTCAAGATATACCTCTTCAAATTTTAATGGATTCTGAAGTTACTCGTTGCTTTTGCAAACATAAAGATGTGGGGTGTTGCACACTGTTAAGATTTTTTTTTATTAACCCTGTGTAATTTATCTCTTAATTACTGATCAGGAAGTTTACAGTTTGGTGATTGATATCAATATTTTTCAAGAAAACAATATTATCATAAGTTCCATAATAAATGCCTCTGGGGATATCAATGCTTCAAGCGTCCTTGAATTGAGATTTGAATAAACAAAGGCTAAAATTAGTCATAGTTGGTATGTCCATCTTTTGAGGTCACACATTTGCATATTTATTTCATTTTTATTCATTATACAACTGTGAAATAGAAATTTAACTTGTAAATGGTCAATATTTAATGGATTTTGATGGAAATTGCGGGTATTGTCTGGATTTTTACATTAAATATCCAACTATGTATCTTTCATGTCACCATACGTTTCAGTTTCTTGTCCATGCCGAATCGTACCTCATTAGAAGTAGCTTCAGGTGCTCATCTAGTAAAGTACGTGAGCCTTTCAAAAAACTGTTTCATTACGAGTTGTCAGGTTGTCAACAAACTAATAGTTATTTATACATGGCAAAGATGAACTAAAAATATATCGTTCGTATTAGGCTTTCTGTGATCAATACGAAGACTAAGTTAGCCTTCTGGCTAAGATCATGTGTATAGTATCCGTTCTTTTCAGCCAGTCAAGAACGTGACCACGCATGACAGGCCCTTGATGTAAAGGTCTGAGGGTCGAGAGGTTGGTCAGTTAAGTTTGTTGTCCCTTCGGAGACGTAACTCCTTCGGGAAGCAGAACTTCTGGAGTAAAGTTTGGTTAGGCCCCTTGGCTCTTCGCCAGAGAGTCGAGTGGACTTTGGGAAAAGTAAGACAAAGTTTGATCCACTTTCAATCGGAGCTAATGGAAAAGAAATTGATCATATTTATAAATCAAACGAAAAAATGAGATAAAAATGACGGCGCCATGATTGACTAATATCTTTAGTTAATTTATGCTATGGGAGATGATCATGACCTCTAACCTTGAAAGGTTATGGTTTGGAAAAGACAGGGAAATAAACAACAAAGAAATGTTACAATAGAATTAATAAACATCACCATGAACCTGAAGAGGAAGTTTACGTTTCTTTACTTTGAAGTCTTCATCTTTCTACGTTTCCAAAGAATTGAAAACGTGTTTGTACATTGTGACCTGCATTGTCTTTGTTAAACAGTTAAAGTAAGAAGCAACTAACTTCCAACCGGCTTAAGCCAGTTTCTGCCATCTGGTTTTCTTACAAAACAAAGTCTTAACCACAGGTGAAAATTTGAGTCGGTTATTTTGATGTTGCAATGACTTTACAGTTTTAATTAAAAGTTTCCTTCTGAGAGTTTGCCAGTAACTTTTTTAGAAGTTTGTTAGTAGCTACAGCAACGGTCATATATATGCGGGAAAATGGATGACAGAAAATAGGTGAATCGCATTAGTTGCAACCGATTATAAAGAATCCATTTTGGCAAATGGACTCGCTGGGCGTTTCAAGCTTTAACTTTTGTCTACACTATGTGACGTCACCAAAACTGACCCAGTTATCCTACAGAATAACTGTCACCCACAGCAAAGTTTGATAAATTAGAACATGACATTAATAAGTTTGTCAATTCCTGTAAAAGCGAGATTATATTTCCTGTTCTTTAAGTCGGTCACGTAATCAATGCGAGAATCTTGTCATGTATGTCTTCAAAAAATATTTATCCAGCGAATTGAGTTTCTAGCTGAAGGCAAACAGAGGAAAAATTAGTTATCAATTGATGGCTGACATCACCTGAAACACTTTATGTGAAGGATGCAGATGTGAAAAACTTGTATCTTGAGTTCCATTAATAATACACTCCTCCTGCAAAAGGTTTAATTAGGCGTGGACTAGTTCTTCTAGTCGACACGAAATCCTTCGTAAATATAACTTCATGAAATTGCTCGCAGGGAAGATCAGTTTTCCTAGTAGAGGGGTTTTTCATTTTTACGAGGAGTCAAATCGTGTGATCCCTATAGCGAAGAAAACTTATCTCGAGCGAGATATAATGTGTTAGATGTAGGCGTCTATCGTGTGGGCACGACCGCCTAGCGCTGGTCCCCTAAAGCGGCATGACCGCTTACATGCGAGCAAAATGTTCGGCGCGTTGCCTCTCTGTAACAAGCGATTTATTTACAATGTAACATAATCGGATATTAGTGATCTTTAAACTGAGTGGTTGTGTGGGCGAGGTGAGTGAATGAATCGGGCAATTTGGCAATGAAAGTTTAAGATACCGTATGTGACATAAATTAAATTTCTCTTTCAAAACCTTTGAAAAATTATTAAGACTCACATGCCAAAGAACACCTATCTATTTATCTCATTAACTTTATCTTTAAATTCAGCTTAAGCAATCTGTAATATTTATCGAAAATGTTAAATCATGACATTAAATTTTACAAGTTATGATGTAATTTGTACAAACTTATACCTTTTATGAAACAAACATATAACTTGAATAATGAATTCATTTGCATTGGATGGGACAATGCATTATAATATACTAAGGCTGTTCTATGTAAAGATTAGACTCGGACTCCAGTCGCTTCAACCAAAAGGGTCACACACAAAACCTGACATATTGCCAGATGGAAGTGTTTGAATGATAAAGTTATTTTCCAATCCTCATTATAACACGTTTTTCCAGTCTATATTTTGTTTATAAAAGTGATATGATCTGAGGTGAATTGATTCTATTTGATTCAATTTGACTTTTTAATTAGAAATATTACATACAGCAGAGTGAAAAATAAATCAAAGCAATGATTGTATTTTAACCATACCAGAAAAAATGTACAATTTATAAAATTTTGAAAAATCCTTATACAAATCGAAAAGGATTTATTTTAAGTGACAAAACGAATACCAGTAACGTATGCGTAAAACGTATTGAAATATTGTTGATCTTTGAAATGATTACTTATTATGTACTTACCGCTCTTGTTCATATTTACAGCGAAACACTTCTTCAGTCTGCAGTAAGGACACCAGTTTCTCCTTGCTTTGTCCACTAAACAGTTCCCTTTCCCTATGCAGGTATAACGCATATTGCGTCGAATACTACGCTTGAAGAAACAACTACAACCGTCACAGCAGTAGACCCCATAGTGTTTACCATAGCTCTTATCACCGCAGACTTTGCACGGTACAGGGTTGGGCAATGTGCGACCTGTAAGATTGGTAAATAAGTTTATTTACTCAACATTTAACATTGATACAATGGAATTAAGGCAACCTGAACAAAAGTAACAACAACCGTACCAAGAAAAATGTCACATCTATATCACAACTCTCTTCACAGCTGTGGAACTCTTCAATTCGTTTTGTTGTTAAAAGTAAAGAATGCTTTGCTATTACTCAAATCAACTGATGATTTACCGTATTTAGCTCTTCACTGACCTTAAGTCTTTACAAAAGATTTCAGGTGTAGACTAAAGCTTTGATAGGGGACGGGACGCCCCAAACCAAAGACTTTATATTGAAAGGATAAAAGACAGCATAAATTCGACAGCTGCCTACTATGTTCTACAGTACTAACAAAATTTCTGCTTGTTTTTGTTATAAACAAACAGGGCCGTTGGAAGGTCCCTGTGATTGGGGCAGAGGCTTTTTAGCCTGGATTTGGGGATTTCTGGGGTACTTTTTGGCCTCTCTCAGATACAACCGGGAAAAAAGTCAAACTGAAATTTATTGGGGCTGTAGATTCCCCTCCTCCAGTCCCCCGGGCTGTAACGGCCATGCTAAGAAGGGTTTATCGAACTAAGGGAGGCTCGCCCAAATCCCGAGAATCCCTACAAGGCCACTGGTTTGAAAATTTTAAAGAGGCATTTTGTCGATTGCAATCGATATAGCTTAAAAAATATCAACGTTTATACGCCTAACTTTAGCAGCTAAGCAGAGAGTAATTTGGCATATTTAGCAACTACCCTTCAAAGTTTTCACATTTCTCAACACTTTTGGACTTGCAATGAATTGAACAAATTCAAATGATATGAATTCGAAATTTTACTCCTTAATCTCACTACCGTGATTTAACAGATAGGACAACCGAGCATTAGTCTCCCGGCTATAAATCCGCAAAGTATGATACTTCAAAAAATTACCTCTTAAATTGAATAAGCGCCACTATGCGTTTATCTACAGCAACTGACAAAAATTTGTATCATCAAGTCATTTTAGAATATTTTATAAATAAGACAGCCTATTCTTTCATTTTAACCACCATTGAACCTGCCATATTTAGCTAACTTCAGCATACGTCGATCATAAACTTTCAAAACCCCGGGGTGCATGAAGATGATACACCCCTGCCCTCAGGGGTTGCTATACTGTGGATTGCTATACTTTACACATATTAGTTGCTTCCCTTTCAGAAAATAATTGTTGAAGGACAATTTTCTGCTTTTATAAACGACGCTCTTTACAACTTCAAAGCTACCGCTTTGGTACCTAATTCTATTATCAAACACATGCATGCTCACCAAAGTCCCTACCGCTATGCAAGTCCACTGTTTGTAGTAAGGTCATTTTCGTTGAACTTTCTTATCAAAAATAATTAATTGTGTAATCAATATTTCATCAAAAAGTCCATTGACGGGTTAATACAATAAATATGGTACCGCTTGATACCTTTGTTATTTCCTTTTTTTAATGTTTTTATTTGAAACTACCTCATTCAAGTGGATAAGCTCAAAATATTCTCGGACGAAGGAAATCGCCCGAGGTCCTTGAATCAACTTAACTATACCGTGCGACGAGCCTTTACCCAACCTATGGGTTGGTTACGCACGCTAAATTTACTTCTGAGCAAACCATTTACATAATGTCCTTCGTAGATGTGGTATTAAGGTATTAGTTGGTCCTGCGTATAAACCAGCCATGATTTAATTAAAAATAAATCAATTCCTCAAATCATGACAATTCTTTTAACAGAATATATCTCTTGTTCAATATGTAACAATATTTTGAAACTTTACTGATGTGCAAAAACAGTGAAAATATACGTAATTACAAAATAGTGATGATCTGAATATTGACTACTTTTCATCATGAGTTGGTTTGAAAATTGAATCAATGTGAAACTTTCGACGCATTTCCTTTTTTTTTTGGAGCACATCATGTGTAGGTAAGATTAATTTCTTCTGAGGTCGTTAAATATAAGTTATCAAACTAAAATGGCACATAGATCTTGTAGAAAAATTACGAAGCTTTAATAAAGGTTTGCTATGGCCAATACGTTTCATATAGAAACAGTTAAATTATTACACCAAACAGAGTTCATCACGTCGCCATATTGATGGAGAAGTTTAAGAACATGCAATAGGATTCCTTCTTGATAAAGTTAATAGCAACGTAATTTCTCAAGTAGATAATGTGTCTTGATTTAAAAATGACCTAAACTAGAAATGACATTTTTTTACTATCTCTGATTGCCAACTAACTACAACAATACTGGGGGCAATTTGCCAGTCATCCGGTTTCAAGTACTTCCATCATTTTGTCACTTTTTCCCCTGTTCCCAGCACATCTAGCATCCCTTTTTCTCATTATTTTCTTATTTAACCAGATAGTTTGTCTTAGGGGCTGGGGGGCTTTAGCCTCCAGTCAAAAATGTGGGGGGCTGAAGTATGCTTCTGCCCCCAAGATCCAAGGGCAAAACCCCCTTATTTGTCTCTTCTGTAAGAAATGCAAAAAATTTGCAGTAATTTTCCTTAAAGTTTGTCCAATATGTTGCACCATATAGCATCTGAGGACCCTCAAATACCCAAAAAATTTTCAAAGGGTAGGGGAACATCCCCTGTTCCCCTCCCCTTACACCCTTCCCCAAGGACGGCGATCCGAAACAAGGTTCAGCTCTCCGTCTCTAAAAGCTTCCAACGCCTATGTCCCAGAAGATATCTTAATGGTAATCAAGTTGGCTCTCGACCGTTACGTTCCTTTCGATCCCTTTCTTAACATACGTCGTGAAAGTTACGCAAATGGCCAATATTCTTCGAAGATTTGAAAATCGGAACTTTTGATTGTAATTATTTCTACGAAAATTACTCGTAAGTTTGTGTATAAATCACCATGCCTAAACTGAGCTGAAATCAGCACTATAATTTCAAATTCACTTCTGCTTTTTGCTTGGAAAAAACTTAAATATTCTGGGTCTAAGTTCACTTCATAGCGCAATCTACCAGCAATCATGTTTTGTCATTGTAAAATTAACCTGAGAGTTTCAGTAAAAAGAATTCTGTGCACCTGCAAGAGGTTTTTTCTGCTTTCAAATTTGTTATTTCAATAGGAAGCTGCAAATCGACATAAGTTGTCCCTCCTTCTACTATGACCATGTAAGCATCTTTCTAATTGGGAACAATTTTATTTCCTTCCTTAATTTGTAGTTAAATAATTCTGAAATTCTGCAGTAAAATACCCCGTTATAGGCAACCATCTATGACACAAATTTCGTCCCGAAGAAACATTCTTGCCATAAAGAGGAAATTTCTTGCTGAGGGTGGGGCTGCTGTCCCCATAACCCCCTCCCATCTTATACGCCTATGCATTGATGGGATGGTAACCTAGAATTACTAAATCTTGCATCTGAAGAATTCCTAAATCAAACAGAACATAATGGAAACTAAGAATATACTAAAATTTTAATCATTTTAAATTCAGAAATGTGATTTCGCCTTGTGATATCATTTAATATCTAAAGTAACAAAAGTATTTAACTCATTTCCTCTAAGATTCTATTTAATTTGCCCCAACAGCCATCATTGCAGTACCTTTGCCCAAACTAAAATGTTTTTTTGGTATCATTCCAAACTTTTAATATCACCCTTAGTTTTATAAGTAACGTGGTTAAAAATATAAATGTAATACATTGAATATAATGAAGGCACTGATCAAACCATGCCTTATAAAATAGACAGGACTATAGTTTACTCTCGAGGTTTGAAAATTAATTCTTTGATTTTGTAATTTGTTTAAAGGTTTTCTGTGAATTTTAAATCTCCGAAACACTTATGTTAAAAAAATCAATTAAAACTAATTACTGGTTATAAGCGAATGAAATGTTTGGCTATTTTTGAAACCAAGACATACAAACTAACCCGCTTCAGCCTAGTAAATTGCAGAACAAAACATACAATCAAAATAACCTGAAAATACGCTACAATAAATAAAGTAACCAACTGGTTACTGCTATGATATTTTGTAAAATGAAAATATTGTCTACCGTAAAATAATGATAGTTCAAATTAATCCCTCAATTTGATGACAAATATGGTACTGTATAGCCTTCAAATTAACATCAAATATATTTTGCTCAATTATTTATACAAACTTGAATTAAAACGGTTTTTTTTTCATACTAAATTTAATGTTTGTATTATAAACCAGGAAAGGGCTTTCTTTTTGATATCATGACAATATATGTATCTTCCATTAAGCATTTTACATAAAGTTTTTGTTTTAACTTAAACTCCTTTTAAAGGGAAATAGCTTTACAAGAATTTCATGTATTTTTTCGAATTTTCTCAATGAAAGAGACCATTATAGAGTTACGGGGTCCGTCCAAATTTCAACTTTTTTCCAAAATAAATACCTGTTAGTTTCTAATATATTTACAACGTGGGCAAATTGATTTCTACCTTACTCTGTATTGGATCTTAAAATAGTAGTGCATGCACACTAATTTTTTTTTAGTTTTTGACGACTGAGGCTCGGGAAAAGTACCTATTTTATCAGTTTTTGATACATTTAACTTTTTGCTTGCATAAAATACCAACCCTGATAATACGAGAAAATAAAATTTAAATTAAATATTGATCAAAGTAAAATAAAAAGATAACATTTTTTTAGTTAGTTTAGTATAATAGATTCTCAAAACAAGAATTGATGAAAATTTCCAGTCTTTCTCGAGTTTAGATTTCTGTAACACAGCAGAATAATTTTATTCATTTGATTCTTACTTGAAAAATATTTCTCACAATTTTGTGTAAATCACGCTTCTGGAAATTTTTTAAATACTTTACTTACAACGGAATAGACTTTTTAGGGTCAATAAATCAATAAATGTAACAAAAGGAAAAAAGAATTCAGAGAATATTAATCGTCATTGTTTTATACTCACCCATATCAGACTGTAAAATGTTGAAAAAGCGAACGGAGATATTACAGTTTGGCTTACAATTATTTAAAACATTCCCCTGTCCTTCTCCACTTTCAAAGCTTTCTCCCATATATCTGTCCGGCCCTTTTGTGACTTAAAAGTAAATACTTTTATTCCTCAACTTTTCAACTCCCTCACTCCTCTTCTTATAACAGCTTCCTCGAAACTCTGGGAGGCAAGGACTCTTGAACATCGATTGGAGGGATACTGATGCGTCATTCGTTCATATATTTGGAAATGGCGGATGATTGCCCAAGTTCCCCTAAAAGCGCGGAACAAATCAAAAGTTGAGCACTTAATACTAGTTGAACCCCTTAAAGGCTGTTCCCATAGTTTTACCTCCCTCCCTCTTAAGATCTGCTGGGCGATACGATTTGAATTCAATTAACGACCGGTTACTTTTCAACCCTTACCATTAGCGCCTCGAGTGTCTGGGACGAATTAGCAATCAAGACGCGCGCGACAGCTTCAAGTGGACGAATCCGATCCATTAGAAAAACTTTTGATTGGTTGCTTAGGGACGGACAAAAGGGAGGGCGAGATATGGCGGGAACGGCGGGCGATGAGCTAAATTGCAAGCGAAGAGATTTTCAGCCAATTTTTCGATTTTTTGCTCTTGCTCTCTGATTCAGGAATGCTCTTGGCCTCATCGAAGAGATAATTCTGTTTGTACAGTTGTGCGATCAATACATTTATTTCACGGGCGATATGGGCCGTTTTTCAATCTTTTTCTTCTTTCCCGGTAGCAGTTAAGAATGTGAAAGGGTTTACAGCATCTCTTCTGTTTTGGAGGATTCGGATAAGAGTTAACCGACAATAGTTGTGGTAAAAGGAGTTGTTGATAGCAGCGAGGTTTTGAGTGAGGGAACAAATACTCATCAACAGAGGGGAATGTCAAAATGTCACAGGAGGAGTGAAAAATCGCGCGCCACAAAGTCTGAATGAATACGAGATATCCCTAAGAGGGACAATGTTCATAAGATCAGGCACTGACTCGATGCATGTATGAATATTGTAATACCGACTCGTACATTAAAGCAGTATAGTTGAATCATTGGTTAAGTAAAAGAATCTCTGTTATAGATGTTTAATGCTCTTTCTGTCCTACTTAGAGGAAACCATCATTTTGCTTTGAAGGATGCTTTTTTGTGCCAAAAAAAAATAAACTTTTAGGACCTACATTTTACAAAATAAGGTTTACTAGCTTATGAAAATGGATTTTGATTATTATGTTTTATTTGTATCTTTTTGTAGTTTTATTTTAGTTTCTTAGTGTCTAGTCAGTTATTTATTTATGATTCTTTAATTTAGTTGTTAGGTTACTCCTTTCATTTGTACGACGTTTTTATTGAGGTAGCCAGTCTGGAATTTAGAAAAAGTTCCATACAATTTCGTTATAAAATACGTGCAAGCTGTATCTAGAGATGAAGCATTGCTATGACAGTATTGTGCTTTCAATCGTAAAAAATCGGAGCTTTAATTTTTCCAGTTTACTATGACGTCCCAAGCGTTTACAAGCAACATAAAGGAATTCAATTAAAATATTCAGATGCCGCCAGTTTCATGAAATAATTTCAGTTTATTTGAAATGCTTTGCCACATTACTGTAAAGCATTTTATTAGAACCAACGTTTATATTGATGGCCGCGTCGAGAGACCTAGTAAAGATTTCGTATTTACAAATTTAGCCCAATTGTCCTAGTGCTTTTAAAATTTTGAATATATCCGTTAGCTCACTCTAAATATTATCACAGCTTGACGCTGTAAATGTATAGCGATACAACAGTAAAGCTTTATTGTGTTTATAATCAGAAAAGATTTATTTTGTGTAAACACTCTCCTAAGAAGCCGCTGAAAAATTTTGGCAATCTAACGTTGATTCAATGCAAAACATAATTTCAACTTTTGTTAAGATGAGAATATGCAAAAATATGATCGAAACTCAACATTTTGATGCAAATAATGGACTTAATTTCGTTTCCTCCATTAACGCTTAAATGTGTGTGCATTTGAATAGTAAAACATTAAAATTAACTATGAAACAAACGTAGGGAAACAAATTGTCAAAGTAAAATTCTAAGAAACGTATGTAAAGTACACTAAAATAACACCACCAGAAATGAATAACACCACCAGAAATGAATAACACCACCAGAAATGAATAACACCACCAGAAATGAATAACACCACCAGAAATGAATAACACCACCAGAAATGAATAACACCACCAGAAATGAATAACACCACCAGTAATGAAATACGGTACTGAAATACCGCAAACAAAAATGAACAAAATGATAGATTGTAATGTCGCCTCTCAACTTAAAAGCTTTTTAGAAAATGTCATATGAAGAAGAGTAAGAAAGTTTTTAATACGGCTCTTCTTCAAAATCATTTTTTACAAACTTTTATTCTACAATGGTGTCTTAATATTGCAAATGTAATCATTATCATTGGGAGAACTGAGTCAATTTAGAACAAATTTCGAAAATGCACAAAAATTATCTCGCTTCACGCAATTGAAAACCCTGTGTACTATTCTAGATTGCATGTTTGGAAATAGAATTTATTTTAAATAACTGGATATTTTTATTAATAATTGTGCATTTTGTATGAAAGAGTCTGACATGCATTTTTCATATTACTAATTAATGTAGAACGACGCATCCTAGGATAAACGGAATAATTGGTTTATTCCTTTACAAATTTTTTCAAATTTTCAGTTGAAATAACTTTAAAAGGAAACTAATTTGGAGGCAACAAATATAGTACGTAGAAAGACATGGTAGCTTCGGGAGTTGCCTTACAATTACTTCCACATGACCTCGTGGAACGCGCCTTTTCCTGCAATTTCTTTTTTATAGTTTATTCAGTTTTCCAGCACATATTAAAATTCTTCAGTTATTTTCTCTTTTATTTTTCCTCCAAATATACACAAAAATGGTCAAGGGGGTCATCGTTAGAGCGGCAAAAATAGCCCTCACAATTAATTGGCTGGGAAAGGTGAAGATACCTTTCGTAACCTCAATACTTGATCAACGTTGGTAATGTTTTGTTTTCTGATATTTGTGAATATGAGGCGACCTTGCTCATTATGAGTGACATGGCGGAAACTTATTGATTGCAATGTGCATCTCCGATCCTCTTTCCTAGTTCAGCTTTCGTTGCTGAGGATTTTATCTCAATTCCTAAAAGAATACCAAGGAAGGAGAACTAGCATCGAACATCTCCCTCAAATAAGTTTAAAGTCTTCATCCCATGTTCGTTTGGCTTGGAAAGAAGAGGGGCCTTGCAGTTACATATTCATGATTGAAATTTATGATTAACATATAATCATCGTAAATACCGTTTAGGATATTGCCGAATAAATTTCTTAACTTGTCTTTCTTGTCTCATTCAACTGCAGACCGCCAAGCGGGTTTGCAACCTAAAACAGGTTAATGACATTCTATTCTTTTAAACTATCTTGCCCAATTAAAGACTTACGCTGCTATAGAGATGCACAAGTTTCCAGTTCTGATTCATCAAACTTTAAATAATACCTTATCGTCATTGGCATCTTCAAAACCACGAAGATCTTTTTTTTTATTGTTAATCATATAATAATCAAATTACCAAACAATACCAAGGTCCCACCTGAGATACAACCATACTTTGAAAACCATTAATTTGTGTTTATTCTCGCTTCTGAATAGCGTTGTACAAATGCCTGCAAGGTTGGCGTGTTGTTCTTTGAATTGGAATTGTAAAGTAAGGTAAGCAACTAGTCAAAGGTGAAAAAATACGAAGCAGAAGCGAGTAACGTAGCCTTAGGTAACATCAAAAGTGATAAGCAGAGTTAGTTATGGAGGAAATTGTACCACTTAGAATAAACACGAATAATTTTACAAGACATATTAACATGTTAAGCAATCTATATAATATCTTTGTGAGGTCAGCAAGACTTTTTATTATTAAATTTAGAGAATTAGTCTTTGGTTGCAAAATTGCTCCCTTTTGTAGCTAAGTAAGGACTGCAGTGTAACCGTAAGGTTGATCTCGGCTTTTTAGTCCTTTGGATTCGACACTAGTCAAATTGATTCCCAATATATCCCGTACGCGAGTGTGTTTACTCCGACTAGCTTGCATGAGTAACACTTTTGACAATATCTTACTGATTTGGTCCAGCATTACCTGTCATTTAAAATTTCACATTGATTTTTATATTTTTCCCAAGACAAATGACGAATCAAACCCGGGTACACGGTGATTACATTCAGGGTGTCATTAAAAAAAGAAAAGTCGTACAATGTCATGTTAGTTTAGTATCCTATCTCAATTGATCTATTTGAAAGAAAATGAGAAGTTATTTGACTGACCCTTCTAATAAACTAAACACAAATCTGGAATTCCAAGAACAAGTAAAATTGTAAATATTATGATTGTTTCTGTCCCGTAATGGTCATGATACTTCAATACCAAGCCATTGAAAAACTTACTCAGCCAGTGGAATGAAGAATAGGATCTTTCAGGGTTTATATTGTATTTCTTTAAAGTGATTGTTCTTAAAACATGATTTGTTGTCGAATTAAGGTTATCATGTTCATCCATTATTTGTAGCATCTGCTTTAATCACGGAACATCCAAGTATAGAATCAAGTCACGTGACGTCGTTTTGTTTGTGTATGTGCGTACCCGCGATATGCGGTACCGTAGGCTCACCAGTTACGCCACTGGCGTAATGCAGAAATGTGTTTGCTCCTATAAGAAACTCCAGTACCGTCGTTACCCCAGACATTTCCACAAAAAACGAGATTCCATGATCCCTCATACAGCACACGGAAATTTCCGTGTTCACTGGATGCATAAAAAGCGACCTTGCATCATTCCGGTGATATGTTTATGCTAAGAGAAGTATTGTTTATACATTGCATCATAATGGCCCGGACAGAAGCTAGCTTTAAAACATTATGAAACCATTCAGTCTCACTATTAAACACTAGCTTTTCCTTCTCTAAAATATTACGCACTTCAAGAGATATAAGACTGTTGAATCATGTGAAATATAAATATTTATTAAACGTATTAGTGAACCATGGGTCTCCGAGGTATTACTTCCGTCAAGTTCAAAAAAAATATTCATCAGCTACAAAGCAGTGCATTCTTATTTGTGAGAACCTTATTTCCTGAAAAAAGTTAGGCCGCGACCTTCTTTTGAGTTGCCTATCATTGGAGTGGATCCAGGATTTCACAATGGGGGGGGGGGGGTAACTCCATGACAGCAAAGTTCGCACCTACGGGCGTCAAATGTACGAAGCCACGATGGGGGGGGGGTGTAGAGAAAAGAATGAAATTTAGACAATTAAATGGTATTTTCTGGTATTTGGCAATCAAAAATGGCCATAAATATTGTACAGCAGCTTGGGAACGTCTCCAAAAGGACAGTAGTGTCCACAAAGGGGTAGTGCTGAAGCTGGAAACGCCCCCTCTGGATCCGTGCCTGTATCACTATACTGCTGTAAATTACGGTTTTATAAGTATTTACATTTTTGCACCATTAAATCAATATTATCATTTATTGTAAGCCAAACACGTCTGACCTCGTATTTTATATCCGGTGCATTTATTAAGAAATGAAAACACGATATTTCTATTTTTACGGAATAAAATCTCCCTCTAAAGATGGGTCTGAGTCCGGATCTTTGGATTCTCCCTTATCTGAATCCGGTGTGCTTGACTAATTTCGATTCAAAACTAACCATTTTGTGTTCAAACTGAACCAAATCTAGTCAAATATTTGACGAGATTTTGGTTCAGTGCCCATTTCAACGGGTTCGGTTCAACCTTGAACCAGAGATTTTTAGAGTGTATGCTCGTATAAAAAAATGCCTAAACTATTCGTCTTACATTCGGGTCCTGCGTTGCTATAAAAAACTTGATATAAGTGAAAATGGTCTAAGGTTACGACTGGAATTTTGTAGGAAGGGAGAGGAGGAGGCTAGTACCAAAAAGTGGAATGAGAGCTGTCGAGAGATGAGTCTCTTCTGGTAATTTTGCTCTGTGTTAGGACATTGAGGACACACTCTAAAAAAGGTCTGATCAGAGGGGCACTGAACAGGAATCTGGTCAAAAATTTGACTAGATCCGGGTCAAAAGTGAACCGAATCTGATCGTTTCTGAACCAAATCTAGTCAAATAATTGATCAGATTTCTGTTCGGTGCCCCTCTGATCAGATTCGGTTCAAATTTGACCAGACCTTTTTTAGAGTGCATTGGACGTGGATTCGGGGCTTAACACGAAGCTTTTTTTATGAAATTTACGGTCTTCGTCTGGAAAGATTTTGAAATTAAACCCTGTACATGACATTTCCTGTTATCTATCAATCATGATAAGTTCACAAACATTTAAATTCAGTAAGGAATAATCTAAAAAAAGAATACAGGATGACGTGGGGTAAATAAAGTCTGACCTAACCCCCTCATATCCGCGTACGTGTATAACCTGTAGGGAAATTTAAATCAGCCTGCACGCTCAGTTTGGAGGCAAAACTAAAAGAATTTGACATGCAAACAGAAATATAATTTGTTCCTAAACAACCTTAGTTGCAAACTTTCAATCTAAAGGAGAAAAAATTTGAAGCATGCCTTCGGCCGGTTAAGAATAACCTGTTACAATTCCACAGTTTTGCTTATCTTTCAATATTCTACGATACTGGATGTTAGTACACTAGCTAAAGTATGCTACTTGTTACTTGTTATTTGTTAGGTATTTCTTGTCTTCCATACAATGCAAGTTGTATCAAGAAACCGGCTTTGCCGGTTTTTGGTACTTCGACATGATAAGAAAATAGTAATGAGAACAAATCCATTAATGTATATTTGAACCTGGTTAGAAAATTACGGCTAAGATGCTACATACACATTGTAAACATATTACAGATAGGTACAGAAAATTTTAAAAGTGGACTACTTACAGCTCAACACAAAATAAATCACAAATAATTTAAATATATTTTTCCCAAATATTACTTGACATCTTGGTATTTTTGGTTTCCTAGCTAAGCTGGAATGGGTGTTTCTGAAGATTAGAGAAGAATTTCAAGATCTTTTACGTTAAGATCTGGTTGTTAAAACAACATTTTGTACATCTTTTACGAAATGGCTTTACCTTACTCAATAATTTTGAAGTTTAGCTACCTGAGTAAAGATGTTATACAAATCTTTTAATACAAAACCTACGAAACAAATCATGAAGTCCAGTAAAGGTCTGTCGCTTTTCCCACAAAACATTAGATCGTCCTCCTCCACCTACCGACGCCTTAAGTATTACGGTACCAAAATTAGTGCTCACATTTTACTTTCTATCCACTTAATTGAAATTTTATTAGCCATTGTGCGCGCTGCATTAAATCTTTTGAAAAAATCATTTAAGAATAGAAAATAAGGAAGGATGCGCGGTTCGTTAACTAATTCTCATAAATTACAGCAAGCCTTCAAAAGGCAAATATGGTATATGGAAATACGTCATCATTTCGTAATTATAAAATCATGAGCTCCTCTTATAATTCAACAAAATTTTCTTTCTAGAGAAACCAACACTTCCTGTTTCTCTCTGGTCATAGGAAACCGAAAGCAAGAATCTATAATATAACATCTTTGTGGTGTCTTCTAAGATTGCAGCTCTTTTTCTCCAATCGAGAATGGCGCCGACGAATCTGCAATCTATTGCTTTAAGCCTTATTTTGCTATTTAATCATTTGGTATTACCCGCCATTGCCTTGATTTGCCTTAGAGCAACCAACTCATTTATGTGTTTTCAGCTTTTGTTTAATTTACAATAAATTCGTCATTTTTTAGCTGGAAGGATAAGACACCTATGTAGACAAGATTAGCATAATTACTTTTCTTTTCACTCGTCAGTCGTTCGATTGTTATCATCAGTGATTACTATCTAAGAATGTAGGAGATGCAAACGAGTCAAAAGTTATCGCTAGAATGTTTTCCAGCATTACAAAGAATAAAATGGTTTTGCTGGTTTGTGACAAGATCTCAACAAGAGAAAAATTGCCAAAATATGTAAATGATATTACATGAAATACTTCCTTATGTATAATTATTTAAGTCAAACTAGAAAAATTTTTGTGACATTTTTACATCATTTCATTTTGGATATGCAGTACACGATTATGATGGTTAATAATATAAATACAGATGAATTTATAGTATAATTAGGTGGAAAGGGATCGTTTTTGATAACATTTTTCATAATATGATTGTTGTTTCATTACATAAAGTATTCTTGAGTTTGAGTTAGTTGTTTTCATAATTTGAGTTACTATCTATTATTTACATTGTTTAAAAATGTTTACAACCAGTACATAGGTACTCCATATACTTTATAAGTGCCATTATCGTATTTACCTCGTATACAAGGATTAGTGCTAATTTACCAATGAAAAAATTTCCATTGAATACAACACAGTTTTTGGTATGTCTTTAGGAATTTTTTGTCTAAATCAATTTCATAAAAAGGCCCCTCTATATGTTTCTCAAAAATCTGAGCTGACTAGTTAATACGTTTAAATAAAATGCTACAATAAACGACAGAAACCAAAATTTTAAAGAAAAAATGGCAGTAATTGAACATGATCAAATGTAACCAAAAGAAAAATAAAACGAACAGAGAACGGTCAGTCGTTAGTATTGATTACGGCAGATTTCTGTAAAAAAATCATTTAACTTATTGTAAGCAATCTAAGTGTAAAAAACATAAATAGAGTAGAAAAATGTTGCCATCAACATGATGTAAATTTAAAGAAGTTTAACCGGGACTTAACCTTTCTTACCCAGTTGTTCAAAGATTTTCATGAATTGCATATATATCCGTAGTGTGTACAAAGACAAGCACAAGCCTTCAATGCATTGTTCATTATGTATGGACTAGATACAGTAAGCATATGTTTAACATTTTAGCATTACGGAATCACTTGTCTTTCACAAGTTGGCGCAAGCCTCCTTAATAAATCATTCTGAACAACTAGCACGAAATGGTTTACGGTGCCAATATGACAAAAATTAACTAAGAAAAAGAATGGAAAATAACCATTAATCGCAGGAAAGTAGGGTACTATTTTCTTTATGTAATAAACTTTCCAATTTTGTATAATTTTTATATTCATCAATTTTCAGTAACATGGAAAATTTTCGAAAAGAGGTTCACAGAGATTATTCTCTTTTCTAGAATACCGAGCAAGAAATTGTAACCGTGACTGAATGGTAGATTAAAAGATGCTTGTTAGTGGAATGTTTTAAACTGATGCTCTGTATATTATTATTTTTGCAGTTTGCACATTTCAATGGGACGCACAAATCAATTTTACAGTAACCCTTTTCCCATCTTCTAAGTTACTATATTATATTTCAACCTAATGTTGAATATGTAAAGGTAACAAAATTAGGTAATTATCATTGTGAAGATATAGCTAAAGTATAGAAAGTCTTAAAACATCTTTTAGAACTCTGAGGACAGTACTATTAAGTAATCCCACTCTTAACAAATCAAAAATAGGCTATAGAAGGGATTTTTTTTTTGATAGAGAAAAACTTATAGTATAGCTGATAGCATAGATTTATTCATGTTGTGCATGTCATAAGATGAAATATTTTGGCTCTTCCGGATATGTAACTAACCAGTGCATGTAGGTTATATCAAATCATGCAATCACATTACCTTCATGAAATGGGCGTCGTGCAAAAATAAATTTTTGGGGGCCGTGAGAAGTGGTGACCTGGTAAAGGTATAGGAGGCGTCGTGAGCAAAAAATTGAAGAGGGAGGTGAAAAGTAGCGTAACCTAAGGCAAAGTGGTATATTTTTCGAAACATTTAACTTCTCATATTAAGTTGGCATGTGGAGGGTTTTCAAATGCATTTTCAGACAAAATTATATGGCACCCTTGATAAAATAGCCCCTTCCCCTGTAGAGCCGTAAATGGCACGACGCATCTGCTTCAGAGCAAATTTTCATTGTAATAATATTGTTGAGTCATTCAAATTTACAAGAAAGGGACCGACGTCACTCGTTGGCAAAAGAACGTTAAGTCAGATTAAAACTAAGTAAACAACTTCTCATTAGCCTATGTTTTCTGTTTTTTAATGTTATTGCTAAACGCAAACTTGCATTTCAAAATAACCTTTTTACTGCCGATTTGTGCAATTGTAGCTTGCATTTTGTAGTTTCATTCTGTCTGCTCAGTGGATTTTTACATGGCTAGGCATTTTACGAATAGTAGTTGAAATGACCTGAGTGGGTTCCTCGTTCAAAACGCGCTTGATGTATACAGTCCTAGATATGGATTCCGTCGGTGAAACGTCACGACCATCAAAACAATGGATGAAAGGATGAAAGCAATGTACAGCGCGTATTGTGCATGTAGTGCAGGCGAGTGATTGCTTTCCCTCCAGTAATGTAACGCACAATGGATTGGCATATGGTAACCGTAACACATATTTCCCACCTACTCCATAGATCTGTGCCTTCAGCACAGCTCTTCGAGTGAATGGATCTGTATGTGCACGAATGTAGCGTACATCTTTAAGTCGCCTTCAAGTGATGTTTAAAAACTTATTAAGTTATTATCTGAGGAAAACAAAAACAGTTAATTCACATTTTCCAAATTTTCCAATTAAAAAAGTTAGTGATAAATTATCAAAGTTTAATGTCTACAGACATATTTGTACTGTCTCAATAGGGTGATTTGTTACATCTTTGAATACTCGCTTTGTATCTGGAAATGTATAAATTTCAGCTTTTTAATGAGGTCAATGCTAATTGTAATCTACTGCCCAATTCTAGCTTCATAATTTCATTTTCAGTAACTTTAATTAGTTAGAACTACATGTTCTCTTTAAAGCAAAAAGAAATTTCAAAGTATTTATTTCATATCTCCTAGCCTTACCTATACGAAACGTGTTGTAACAAACGAAAATATTAACTGTTTGAATTAATCGAATTAGCAAACGATATCTTCAAACACCAATTTTTTACAAATAATTAAAATCTCAAGGACTACAATAAAAGAATTGGTCTGCCGACCTCATCTATCAAGGAATTGTTTAATTAATTTTTGTTTGCAAAATGACAGAAAAAACAAATGACCCAACCCACATATATCATATGTCTATAGTGTTTACAAAACCATTGTAGTTAAAACTACAATGTGAGTTTTGTAGTGAGTTTTGACAAACATTCTCTGCTTTTCTTTAAAAAAAAATCTATTGCATGTATTCTGCCTCTTCTTACAGTTTTTTCCAACAAATTTTTCCCTAACTGAGTTCATTTTCTAAGATTTCTCTAATATTTACTCTTCGAGTACTTTTATATAATAATTTGGTCATCTGCTACATTTATTTCATATGGACACTTAAAGCTTTGTTTTACTTTTGGTACACAGAGTCAGAATATTTTTATCTTTCAGTTATTCATCCTTCAGTTGCTTTATACTTCCAAACTTAAGTAAACGAGAAAATAACTTAGGCGTGTTTGTCTTTAAGACAAAGAATGAATAATTTGTATGCGTTTTTGATGTACCTCGATCGTCTGCATTGGGTGTAGTTTTTTTTTTCGCAAAGATTCTTAAACTCCCTCGAAACAATACTTCCTAAACAAATTTTGAGAACCAATAGCTATGGCACGCGAGTCTTTTTGTTTTTGTTTTTGTTTTTTTGTTTTTTGTTTTTTTTTTAATTTTTTTCTGTGGAATGCATTTTTTGTAAGGTTTTTAAAACGTACTTTATAATTTATTCTTTGTTACTTATAGTTTAAATGTATTGTAAGGCACAGCTTCGCTTAAATTTCAACTTTTGTACGTCCCATACCACAATATTTGCTATGTTTATATTCTTGTATGTTATTTCAAGCCTAGTTTTTGTTTTGTTTTGCTTTTGTTCTTTGTTTCTTTGCTTAAAATTTCTGACATTGTCATTGACCAAATTCTCAGTTAGAATAACTCATATAACTTCATGACCGGCTTTTACCGACATCAATGAAGTTTCAATTGATTGTTCATGCAGACTTATCTAACAGTCTAAGGTTGCTATATACTAGAAAATTTCAGAAGTATTTAGAGTAAGAAGTGATAAGAAGTACCCGTGGGGAGTTTCTTGGAAACAAGTTGAAACTAACTTTCTCACTCATTTTTTTATCTTTTTAACTAAATGTAAATCCATCTGATTTCTAACAATATGCGAAATTGATCCTAAACTATGAATTCCAGCCGTTTACTTTATTCACCTCCTCACCCCTTCTGGAATTTCATTAGACGCCATCGATTGAAGTCTTGAGTTTTCGCTGAGAGCAGAAAAACGATATTTTTGAGATTAAGATAGGCTGATTCCTAACAGAATCCTGACGAGTTTTTCAGCACCTGGCTCTTAGAGATAGATCGAATCGAAGCTTAGTGATTTTCCCCCGGCTGCCTCCACTAGCCTCTGCCATTTAAATAGCTCAGCCTTCCGGTCTAGCTGTAATGATTTGACACAGGAACATATTCCCACGCCAGCAACTGTTTCTGCTGCGGGCCATAGGACAGATACTCTACATGTATCTCTTTCTTTCAACAAACTTTATCTTTCCTCCGAAGGAGATCAAGGAATTCTAATTGTTTTTTGCTCCGTTCGAGCAACTCCCTGCCTTTTCCGTGTCTCTTCTTTCCTTTTATCTCTCGTTTTCTGAAATTGAGCAAAAGTAACAGCCTTGCGGCTAAATCGCAAATCGGTCCTAAATTAGAGACCAAAATCCCGCAGCTGTCATAGGAAGAAGGTAGTTTTATTGAAAAAGGAGACGACTTAATAGTTTTGTCGCGCATATAGTTCCCATACTTCTAAACTGATCCTCGGGTCAAAAATGGCGAAAGGGTTACAACCAAGGGTGTATTGATCTGTGTGAGCAAGAGGCATTCAATGAGGAGGAATTAGATTATCTTGAGAAGATTTCAAAAGAAAGAGATGTATTTGAAGACATGATAAGCGATTATTGTTCTTATTAGCAGTTGAAGGATCCTCAGGGAAAAATCATGTTGATATACTTATTTAGGAAAGTTTCAAATGATAGAAAATATACTTGAGGCTGTGTTACAACCATGATATTAAGTATTTCTGTTGCAACTCGATTGTGAAAGGGTAGATACAACCTCCCGCCAAAGTCAGTCAAAGAGGAATGGCCGGATGGGCACCTGGGATCAAATGTTGGGAAGCATTACAGAAAAATGAATCGTAAAACGTTTGAATGACTTGGCAAGGTAATATTAGTCAACAGGTGAAGGAAACAGATTTGGAAAACAACATTTGTGTACTGAATGTTTAAAGGGAAATTTCGGCGTTCTTAAAATGGATATTTGGTTGTAATGTAACATTCTGTTACCTTTGCATTACTTATAGTCGCGATTATAATTAGAACAACGTGGAATGAGAACATCTTTTTGGTTGTTTATCCGTCATCTAATTAAAGTTCTTGTCCTCTATAATTACATCGGACCTCCTCCAACCATTATGTTATTCCTTTACCAATGGTTAGTCATTGAGAAAGAAAGGGTTACATGTTACCGAAAGAGACAGTTTAGCTAAATTCATAAAATTTTATAAATAACCCATCAGTATTATGAATATTAAACAAACACATAAATCACTTGGACATCATCTTTCATACATGTATTCCGTAATTAGCATTTGTCCATAATATCACCTTCCATTCGTTGTAACCTATACTTTATTTCGTGGTGCCCATGCTGTATTGTAGTTGGTTTCATTACCATGGAAACTGATATCTCGACAAGGACAAAGATTTTGTCATATACTGATTGTACAAAGGTTTGAAAAAATTGCATATGCAACGTATAATAAGTTCATGACTACTAATAAGCAATACTGTAGTTGGTTTCATTACCATGGAAATTGATATCTCGACAAGGGCAAAGATTTTGTCACAGGCCTACTTATAAACTCATATACTGATTGCACAAAGGTTTGAAAAAATTTGTATATGCAACGTATAATAAGTTCATGACTACTTATAAGCAATACTGTAGTTGGTTTCATTACCATGGAAATTGATATCTCGACAAGGACAAAAGTTTTGTCATAGGCCTACTTATAAACCTAATACACGGATTGTACAAAGGTTTGAAAGAATTTGCATATGCAACGTATAATAAGCTCACGAGTTTTCATAACCAAATAAGAAACAGAATGCGACGTATCTTCCAAAGACTTCCGTCGTGTTCCCAAAGATCAAACTGTTACTTTAATTAAATATCAACTGTAACAAGAATGGTTTCGAATGAACAGTGAATCTTGATGATTTGTGCATTTTGGGAAAAGTCCTGCAGGCGAGATCCCTTAAACTACTCCCAAATGAAATCACGACTCCGAGGGAATGAAAGACTTTACTTGGCCAAAAGGACCAACCCTTAGAAAGCGAAAATTAATGACTTAAAAGCTAGAGTTGTATCTAATAACTTCATCAAACAGTTGTTATAGTATTACGTTTTTATAGGACTCAAATTACGCTTGTTAACCTGTCTGTTTAATACAGAATCGTTACATGTTTGATATACGTATTTTAAAATCATGTTAGTCATATTTTTTTAGAATCTCTCAAAAAGAAATGAGAAAGAAATATTGATACTTCTTGCCGGAGGATCAGGGTTTTATGAGGGACTGTTTTTAAAGCAGTTGGACGTGTAAACATTCATAATAACTCCGTTTAGGAACAATGCAAGCCGGTGATACGAGCCCGGGCAAATTAATGTAAATAGATAGCCCAGGGAGAAAATAATAAAACAAAATAAAGAATAGAAGTCAAGCGTAAATGTTTCAATCAAATGAAAAAAAAAGACAAACTCAAATCTAAATTGACGGGAACAGAAGAAAGCTGCATGAATTTACTTAATCAATATATATATATATATATATATATATATATATATATATATATATATATATTACATAATTATGAAGAACTTTATAATTTGTCATGCAAAATGCAACAAAAGGATTCAAAGTACAAAAATCCGCAAACGTGATAGGATGGAAGACTAGTTCTAACAAATAAGTTATTCCACAAACTAATAAATTAATGTATTGAAAATATCTTCTCGATAAGCAAGTACCACCATCGGTTTCTCGGAAGATTATAAACCAGTCGAAATATTTGTTTTGAAATATCGATTACATTTTTTAGATTTAAGACGGTAAAGGATATGTACTCACACTAAGCGAGTAAAATAAGTAATTCTTAAGTCTTGCCTAATTTCATTACACTTATTAAATGTTTAATGCAATCATATCACCTTAACTTTTCATAACATTGTTGGCTAGGTCAGATACTTCTTCTCAACAGTAATCATTGGACATTCTTTATTTTAACAAATTATTGTATTTTGTTTAAATAACTTGCTCGATCCCTTGTATGCGATATGAGTGTTGTGTAAAGTGATTCTTAGACAGTTCCCACGAAAACTTCACCCCTGAACACCCCGGACACTACCTAGACACCCCTGAACACCCCAAAGTCCTACCCGGACAAATTATTGTATTTCGTTTAAATAAATTGCTCTATCCGTTGTATACGATATACGTACTGGGTAAAGTAATTCCTAGACAGTTCACACGAAAAATTCACTCCTGGACACTCCGGACACTCCTGGACACCCCTAAAAACCCCTGGACACCCCCTCCTCCCAGACAAAGTCCGACCAGGACAATTTTCTCCCAAACCTTTTCCCAGACAATTCCACATACTATGGTGATGAAGTTGTCTGCGGTGTAATTGTTATGGGTGAGAACTGAGAAGTACCCTAGGGTAAATTGTTAGTGTGTTAATTGTCCTCATTTATGGTGGACTAAATTAATTTCATCAAGGATATTACATAAATTTTACCTGTAATTATTAAATTTTTGAAAAATTAAGTTGAGGTAAATAAGTATAGATTTAAGAGGTGAGGGATCATCTGCAATAAAATGTGCACCCGTAACCTCACTGTATAACTAATAGCTTCCTACACTTCTCTGTGAACCTTATTCTACGTTGCGACTAGCTGATTTACGCACACCCAATAAACTTCCTTGCAGGGTGAGCTATCCTCATGTATACGCTTTGTTTGTACTAAACTCGCCCATTCCCCTACAGTAATGAACTTGCTTCAGATGTTTAAAACCACGCGCAAACCATACGCGAATAAAAATGTAACAAAGGTATATTCCCCTTCTAAGTAACACAAGTCACTTGCCAACAAAAATGCGCATTGCAGTAATAAACTTTAAAAACATCCGGTTCAAATTGAACCAAACACGGATCAAATGGGCACTTAACTGAAAAAGAATCACATATTTGACTATTTTCGGTTCAAAACTAACCATTTTCTGTTCAAAATAAACCACATCTAGTCAAATATGTGACCGGATTTTGGTTCAGTAACCATTTGAACGGATATGGTTTAAATTTGAACCGGACGTTTTTAATGTGTACTAACAGTAACCTACCTAATAAAAAGGACAGTTGACACAACTGAAATCCAGAGCATGACAGTAATCCTACCTGCCCATTCATGGAGTTACTACCTGACCCAAGTACAAGCTCCATGGCCCATTTGTGTGGAGATAAGTAGTATCAATTCGGGATTCTTTATATGATAATGAGAACTTGATATTCATCTGTAATAAATGCTATCATGCATTTTAAAATCACCAAGCTTTAAATATTTTAGTTTCGAACAACATTTTTCTAGAACATTAGCTAAGCTCCACCCACATAGCCCCCTCCCCCGGTCCCTCTCCTATTTGATGCCCTAAAACATACAAACCCCATTTGGAATGGATGTATCTTATCAGCCATTTCTTGTCCCTTTTCTAGTAAAAATTGAAAGAAAAACATGAATACAAAAGAGTGCCATTCTTTTCAGCATTTTGTCAACAAAGTTCAGTTCCCTGATTACTAACCGTTATTGTATGGTTACAAAAACAGGGCTTAAAATTACCATCGACCCGCACTGTATGTTTTCCATCTCTGATGCCAGTGCGTTTAACAGTTACATACATTTATTACACTCAGCGAAAATAAGCCAATATACTTTCAACGTTTTATACAAAAAGTAAGGTAGGAATTGATTAACATGCATTGAATTAATCGCTCCTCGGCAGAAATATCCCAACAATGCATTCACAATCATGTAATAAAGCTCTTTAACTTTTTGTTGTTTTCTATTTTGCAACTTGCCTCTGTTTAAGATCTAGCACCTGTCGAATACATTATCCGAGTACATCTTCTCCTTTGATTTCTAAAAGTTAACGTTTAATCACCCTCGTGTATAAAGTTACTTTTGCAATCCTCTCCTAAGACCTGACTCATCTACATAACAAATCGTCCCAATATTCTCTCAAAAGTGTCTTCGGCAATGTAAATAAGATTCCTCCGAAGAATAATGGAAGCAGAGGATGTTCTCGAGAATGCCGAAACACCCTCTGTCCCACTGATATATTGCATGTGCCTTCAGCAAAAGCTCGCTACATCGCAATTTGAAACTCCTAAACAACTTTATCTGCATATGATGGCGCGTAAGCTTTCTACAGTGGAGGTTAACTGCCATTTTCCTTTTACAAAAATTAAGGAACAAGTTTCTATACAGTTGGAGGAATTGAACAAATCTTCATGCGTGTACTTCAGGGGACATGCATCCCGATTTTGTTGATAGCAGTAACCCTCTGTGTTTGGCTGGATGGGGATGGGAGGTAGAACTGCTTACCAGGTGAAACATTACCCATCTGGCTACACATGACGAAGTTTCCCTTCGAATATGCGGGTGTCCGTTTTAAACAAAACACTTTTTTTTCAAAAATGTGCGAAAAACATTCTATGAAACCGCATTGAAAAAGACCAAATTGCTCTTCTGATGCAAAAAAGAATTGTATGGTGAACTTAAAAGGTGTGTTTAAACTCACGCCTTATGATATTGGTTGAGTGGTCTTTAATATTGTATTAATGTTAGCTGTGTTTTACAGTTACCTACAGTAATAATTATTTAATCTGGTGAAATACAAACCTTTCCCTTTGGGTTTTTATACAGCTCAATGTTTCTCATTGTAGTTGCATTCTTTGTTATTTAATGGCACCTTACTCGCACAAACCAGTTCAACGTTGACTTAGAAATTCGCGTTTTATACGTATTCTTGTATGAGAGTCCAAGTTGTCATGATCACGTGAGATAAAGGTTCCATTCCTTTCATGCATGAAGAGAGTGTTAGAAAGAAGGGCACCTACATTGGTAACTTTCTTATTGCATGATGGAGTTTTCAAATGCAACTTTTCATTTTAAAAAGAGTTTACTTCAAGTTGGATTTTACATGTTAGAACAGAGTTTTCTTTAATCATTCTGGAGAAATTATGAATTTTTCTCACTTTCAATCTAAAATGAGCTTACATCAAGCACACGGCACATGGTGACCTTACTTTAATTAACATCTGTCAATCATATCTGACGTCCAAAAGTGACCAGTCAGTTGAAACATGAAATGGGAGTTATGCGAGTACAAACTTGGGGAACCGCTGTTCTTGCACATGGAGGATTTTGTTCGCTTGATGGCATTTGAAGGCACGTAAGCGCCTTGTCAAGGGGTGAGCTATGGGGAGCCACCCTCTAAAAAAGTTTGTCTCTTAGGAAATCTTTGAGAAGAAATTCACCATTTGCTTATTATACTCCCCAAATCAACATACCCCTCCCAAAAAATATCACCCCACCCATTCAACAAATTGTTTAGCCACGTGCCTGGTTCAAACGTTTTTAATGCTAACTGTTCACTTTCAGGGGCGAATGGAGTAACCCCGATTTTTAGCTAGTCGCCCATAACTCGATATCCGGTTTTATGATTGGTTGTTTGTAATCATGTGAATACAGTTACTGTAGTGTTACTGAACCGCCTTTATATGCAAAATAAAGGTTTATTTTACCTTTAGTATACTATCTTTATGTTCTAAAATATCCTAACAGATAATTGTAAGTGATATAAATTTAGATTTATAAGACTCAGCCGATGTTAAATTTTGGGGCGACAGGTCGTTTACTTTACAACAAATTTATTTGGCTATTTTAATGCTCTTCTAGTTGATTTATATCAACTAAAGAATTATGACAAAGGATAATGATTAAAACAGGCGCGGTTCTAGATCGAGACTTTTAGGAGGGGGAGGGGGGGGGCTTAGGCGGGCTTGAAACGGAAGAATCATAAAATTTTTCCTCAAATATGTAAATCGGCCACGCGCACGCTGAAACCAATGATAATGAAAACAGTACCATAACCAGGGACGGCGCAAGGTTATTTTGATAGGGGACATGGGTTGAGTGATCGCCGTCCTGGGGGAGGGGTCTAAGGGGAGGGGTCGTCCCCTTCCTCTGAGAAATTTTTGCTAATTTAAGGTTGCTAAAATGGTGCGTTCTTTGGGTAATTTTTTGACTATATGACTAGGAAATGTTCATAACTTTGTGAATTCTAATTTTTGGTTGGGGAAAAGAGGGCTTTCTTAAGGGAGAGGTCTAAGGAGAAGGGTAGTCCCCTCCCTTTGAGAAATTTTTGCTAATTTAAGGGTGCTAAGATGCAAAATGGTGCGGTCTTTGGGTTATTTTTTGACTGATATATATGGCTGGAAAATGTTCATAATTTTGTGAATTCTAATTTTTGGTTGGGGGAAAGAGGGCGGTCCTAAGGGAGCGGTCTAAAGGGAGGGGTGTTCCCCTCTCCTGTGAGAAATTTTGATTACTTTAAGGTTGCTAAGATGCAAAATGATGCGGTCTTCGGGACAGTTTGGACTGATATATGGCTGGAAAATGTTCATAACTTCGTGAATTCTAATTTTTGGTTAGGTAAAAGAGGGCTGTTCTACGGGATAGGTCTAAGGGAAGGGGCCTCTTGAGAAATTTGGTTACTTGAAGGTCACTTAGATGCAAAAATGGTGTTGTCTTTGGGATATTTTTGGACCCGATTGTATGGCTTCAAAACATTCTTAATATTTTTGGTTGGGTGAAAGAGGAGCCTTTTTTTGTCTAAGGGTATGTATCAACAAACCTCCTGAAGTCCTCTTTTGGACACATTACTGCCTTCTAGTCGGGGAAAGGTTTACGCAAAAATACGTGCGTGGATTCCACAGAAATATTCTCGAACTATTAAGAAAATTTGCCTTGCTTCATTTGTGCATTACAAAATCGTATCTAAAGGCTGGTGAAACCGGAATATGGCCTCTTGGAAGCTCTGGATTAACTATATGGATCAGATATAGGCCTACCCCGCCCTCCTCTTTTCTTCTCCTTTCCGTCTTCTTTTCCTACTCTTTTTCTCTTTTCCTGCAAATTACAGGGGGTAGGCTTCCCATCCCCCGAGTGGTACCGCCCCTGACCATGACATAGATGTAACGTATATACAGACACATATTTTTTTATTTGGAAGAATGTAGCAAACGTTACTGAGAGATACAAGCAACTGGACCTGTTCACATTAATGGGAATAACGATTCGGCCTGTAGATTTGACTTAAAAGGACTGCTAGTATAGCTTGACGAGATCAGCGACGACATGACTCGTTTTGAACTTCCAACAGATGATTAATCCGTTAACTTGATTTACATGTACGTACATACTATCATAGATGTTACTTATCTGACCCAACTTCCATTGTATGAAATCGTGAACCTAATATGTGATTTCGAGACACAGACGACAGTTTCCCTTGACAAACTAAATCCACTGGACGAGGATGTGCACACGTGTATTGGGCAATTTTGTTTTTCTCAGTACACGCAAAATAGCATAACACAACCTTTGAAAATTTGAGGGGGGGACTTGAGCGAATTTTGGGTGGGGCTTGAGCCCCCAAAGCCCCCCCCCCCCGTAAAACCGCGCCTGGATTAAACTGATTTGTGTGAGTTGTTTTGAAATTGTGAATTGTGCGACCACGTGTCTCACATTGTAGAGTTAAGCTTATACCTCACTAACTTTACAACCAGAAAAAAAACCGCATAAAAAGTAATTTTTCTTAATATTTTTGGCAATAGAAAACAAAATTAATTCCTTAGAAATACACTTTTTGATCTTCCTGCCGACACATGCAAAAATATTGCGACGCCGTCTGGACATATGCTCTGCTCCTAAATCTGTCAAAAGTCGAAAAGAAAAAAATCACATCTGTCGACATTACCAGGAACTTCTCATCGAAAACTCTATTCGGTTTTATTTTTTGGTAGAATCCCATCTATACGCTCAAGATATTTGAGAAGTAGAAACTTAATTCTCAGACTGCCACAAATATGTAAATGAGTATTGATATTTTTCTACAGCAACTCACAGCGGCGCCACCACAAAAGAAAATGTAACTTTCTTCTTTTGAAACTGTTATTTCGCATGCCCGGCCGTTTGTATCTACAGGGTATATGACTTACATGAAATGGTACGTTTAAGTAAAGTTTGTGAACTGAGAATTGCTCCTAGCACTTAGAATGCCTGTCTGTGGGGCTATCATGATCCTTTTTCAATTTACATGTGACCAATAGCTACTATGTGACTAATAAGCTTCCCATGGAAAATATTACCAGGCCTACATCAAACAAAAGTTCAAACAAGGTCAGGTTCATGTAATAGTTAACAAAAAAAATCATTGTTGAAGTGTTGATTAAATTTTGTTGATACTGGAGCCCTCAAACTTTGCAGATGTTTCCAAAGATGAATTAAACTCGGAGGAAGATCACCTCCTTTTTCTAAAATTGCACTCATTATGAAGCTATAATGAAATGAAAATTTGTCACTTCGCAATATGCCCAATTTTCACAAACGCTTAAGAGAGTTTCCAGCAAATAATTCTTGTTCCAAGATTTTAATATTCAACTTATTTTTTATATTCATGTTTTTTATTCAATAGGCCTTATGAATTGACGCCACGCAACGTCATTTTGGAGGCAAAAAATGAAGCACGCTGCACGTACGACGTAGATTTCGAAGCGCGTATCCGATTAGTTAACAAATCAGCTGTCTGCATTTGTTGGCGTAACTTGCAATGATACGCACTTACCTCTAAACAAGGGAACACTTCCTGCTCTGTGACGTCATATGCATAAGCTCTACAGATCTTATGCATCTGATGTCACAACGGAGAAAGTGTTCCCTCTTGTGGAGGAAAATGGCGGAAAAGCGCTTATCATTGAAAGTTACACCACAGCTGATTTGTCAACCAGTGGTATACGCGCGTAGGTCTACTACACGTGCGGCGAAATCCACGCCGTTGGTGCACGTGTGCTTCATTGTTTTCACCCAAAATGGCGTCAGTGTGATGTCAATGCATAAAGTCTATATGCATAAGAGGGTCTAACATCTTCCGACGCTTTCACCGTCATCCCAACAAAAACTTCAAAATTCCCAAGTATACAGATTCTGTTGAAAATGCAGTTTGATGTATTGGCCAGTTGGCCTGACACTTGCAATTTTTGATATGATTAAAGTCACGTGACCTGCTAATGAGGGAATGTTATTTACAACAGCTGATTGGGAACCAATCACAACCTTCATCAGTTGGCGTTTAGAGTACCAAGAAAAAATGTATAGTGATGTACACATTTCCCGGAAATGCTTTTTTCTTACCTTAAAAGTTACATCTAAATAATCTTTCGGCCTTTTAGTAACGAAAGATTTAACCGATCAATGTGATAAATATTCAATTTGAGAATCTCTGGGGGGGGGGGGGATTGCCCCTGCTGCGCTCCCCCATCCCCCGCTGCCGCTACAGCTATGTAACACTTTACACTGCAATATTCGATTGACCCATTGAGCCAATACGAAAGGCAATATGTATTGTCGAACGGTATATTCCAGTCTAATGGCCATAAAAACGATGGTTTTTCTTTACGGGTTTTTCTTTACTGAACTGCTTCTCGCTAGTTTCATGACAATGGGCATCAACATTAGCCCAATACCTATTATATCACTGCCTACAAATACATTACCGTTTGAATCGTTTTCGTGAAGTTTGCATCACTCAAGGTTCTATCAACAAATATATCACTGAATATTAAAATTAATTCAAAAAATATTTTCATTTTCGGAATTGACTAGAAATATACTAGGTAGATTAAAGCATCAATGAATGACAGAAATATCATAATAAAAACTGTTCATACCAAGTACGTGATAATACGAATCCAGCCATAGGCATTTTTTATGTAAGTGATGGCTGGTTATTTCATTTTACATCATTTAAAGAAGTGTATGGTTTTCATTCTGACAAAAAATTAGAACTTAATTTGCTTGCTCCCTATACTTGCACTGACGTTTGTCAATTGATTTTTTTTTTAAATCGAGAATGTTGTTCTTTGGAAGCTACCGTCGATTTGAAACCATCCATGTTGGTGTAATCTCAGAAGAGCCGTTTGCCTCATTAAAACCACCAAGGAATACTACACGATGATAAATATGGATATTTCCTGGTTAACTCCGAGTTGCTGCTAAACACCTGGTCACCTGGTGAATACGAAATTACTTCACATCAAACTACGGGGCTCAGGAACCAATCAGAAAAGAGCAGAAATCACGCGTCAGTGAGCTATTCTTTCTTGGCCTTTTCTTTACACACAGCGCCATGCTGCCGAAAAATCAAATGGATTATAATTAACTCTATGTGCGTTCAGCTGCTAGGCGCTGTCAGCTCGTCAAACGCCACGAAGACACTCGAAAAGCGAATTTGGAGACGAAAATGAGAAAAAATCGGTGATTTATTTTAAGTCTAGTTGTTTGTGACTCTTGATGTGGCCACGGCAGCCCGAAGCTGAACAAACAGGAATCCGCGCTGTAAATGGCGGGGAAATTGACAGTGAAAAGAAAAAATGGTCGTTAAGCATGGCTGGATGATTGTGTTGGTGCGAGAGATAAACTGTGCATCCGGCAGGGCTGTTATCACACACAACAGCAAACTAGTATCAAATAGCGCCGCCCGAAGGGTGTCGTGACTATTTAGACGAAATAATATTTCCCGTTAGATGAAAATAAACGGACAAAATTGTAACTGATTCATATTTTCATAGTTGCTATGGCAACACACCTGCAAAAGGCATGCTTACAACCCGTGGGTCAGTCACTTTTTGTCGGCATTCACGTGTCATTGTTATCATAAGTGGGTAAACGTCTAAAGATATTATCAGAACAAATATTTCTTTTCCTTTGTGGCTAAGCTGTGTCAAGAACAAACGTGCATTTGATTGCATACAAGAAACTGAAACCGCCATGATAGTCCGAACTCCACAAAAAAAAAAAAACTTTTCTGATTCGTATTCCTGTATTTTGGAACAACATATTTTCATCTACTGTGAAACAGGATAGAACAAAATTTGATTTTTTTTTTGTTCATGACCCGGATTAAATAATTCAGTATTTCTCTAAAAAAGTTGTGTTGAAGCAAAGGGACTGTCGCGAGGTGTAGGCCTATGCAAAAATGCCTCTTTATATCACCTATATGGAGGAAAGTATTATAAGCGAGCAAAGAGCCCTCCTTGTTCCACCCTCATAGCTCAAAGGTAGTGCAAGTTTAACCAGCAGATGAACCGAGTCTTAAAAGAATGGCCAAGATCCAAATCTATTCTTGTCATGTGTGACGAATTAAATATAAACATTCTGGTAAAACTTTCAAGTCATGACTACTATGCTCAGATTCAAGATATAAGTATAGCTGAAGATATCAAATTTTCTACCAATGGTCAACTTGAAACGAGCAGGTGTGACGTCATGGACTCATTTTCCTTTATCAATTTATAGTTTTGATCTAAGTTGGATTGCATAAGATTTCTAGCTTGCACAAAGAACATTTTGCGTATGCATTCATAGCGTGAATGCATCAGATGTTTAGGCCTAGTACAATATGGTGTCCAACTAAAGACAGCTGGGGACCGCTAGGGACCATTGGGGATCGATCGCAGGATACCTTTAAAGATCGCCGGGTGATAGGGTTAGGGACAGGGTAAAGGTTAGGTTCCCGTCGGTCCCCGGCTGTCACTCTGGCTGCGCTCGGCTGTCACCGGCGGCCATTAGTAAGACCCGTAATATAGGATATGCAATGTACCTTATCACGAAAAATTTGTCTTTAATGCGGGGGCATGCCTTCACACTGCTTGCTTCAAGTTCACCTATTATACACAATTAGATTGGATCGTTTTTTAAGCAATTCTCTATGCGGTAATGACAGTACCGCTTAAACAATAATACCATTGTACCACGTCTGTAGCCGGGGGGGGGGGGGCACCCCCGAGAAGTAAATCTTTTCGCTCCCTTGCAAATTCAAACTCACCATTGTCTTAATGCATGTTAGTATGTCTCGCGCCTGCACCCCGGAAAATATTTCGCCTCCACTCCCCGAAAGCTATTTCTCCCCCTGCAGTATACCTTGTCTTGCTATACTGGCCTGCATTGTACAGGCATGCTTCTTCAACTTAGTTTTGACTTGTGTGAGACTTCTTTAGAAATGGCATAAAAGGAATGGATATGCAATAGTTTTAGCGACCAGTCAAACAGAAACAGTAACTTTTCCATCACCCCTCATGCAAATTGGACAAGGTCGGTTTAGTCAATGAAGTATCATTTGTCGGTAAACTTGAATTCTTGCTTCCTGTGCACTGAAATTATAGATATAGTAAGTCAATGAAACTTCTAGTCGGAGTCATTTACCCGCTAAATTGTTTCCTGATTACTTCTTTTATTTCCTTTACGTTTAGGACTAGGAAGCTGGTGTTTAAATTATTCGAAAAGCCTTTAGTAGTTACGAAAGAAACAGACCACTTATAATGCAATTTAGTTGAAACTAACCAGAATGCGAAAAAGCTTTGCAAATCCTTGTCTCTGAAAATATTTTTGGGTACTTTCTTTTTCCGAGATTCCCAATAGACACAGTTTAATCACCAAGTTCTCCTCAAAGACAGTCCTGCTGGTTATCTTAACTGCAGGCAAGAACCTGAAACTACTCCCAAAAGGAGTAACGACCCTGAATTGACACAAGGCATAACAAAAGGCCATCAGAGAGCCTTGCAGTAGTGACAGCAAGAACTAAAGTGAATAGTTTCTACAGAGCGCAATCATGACGTCTTGAACTGCTTTAACAAAAACATGCAAAGTCATTACTTACATGGTGTGCAAAAGGTGCCTCAGATCAGAAGTGCAACCAACTTCATCAGCAGCGTGGCTGCTTTTGTTGGAATACTTGACAGGTGGGAGGGAAGTGGGACTAAAACATCCATCAAGGTTAACCTTAATGTGACATCACATTTACAAGGCTTTCACAGTTTGACCTCTGGTGGCCGCAAATGACCTTTGACCTCTACCAAAAACAGTAGGATTTTTTACTCAATATCAGGGCATCCTGTGCTAAGTATGCCCTTTCTCAATGGTACCCCTCTTGACATTAAAGTTTGTAAGCAGTTAATAAGGTTCTACCACTTGACCTCAGATGACCTCAGGTAATCTCTGACTTCTACCAAAACCAATGGGGTTCATAAAGTGACAACACACCCACATGCAAAATACAGGAACTATTCATCCTCCCTAAGTTGAGATATTGTTTAAAAGGTTTTCGATTATTGACCTTTGGTGACCTCAAATGACCTTAACCTCCATGAAAAAATAGCACTCTTCCTTTAATCACGATATAGTCACGAACTGAGTATACAAAGTATCCACAGTCCCTAGATTGAGGTATCATGTTTTCAAGATTTTTTTTACCCCTACTGACCTCACATGACCTCTGATCTACACCAAAAACAATACGGTTCTTCCTCTTAAAATGATCAATCCATATACCAGGTATGCAGTGTCCACCTTCCTACCTCGAAATAGTATGGTGTTTACTAGCAATTTTCACGGTTTTCGTAGTTTCGCCCTCCGGTGACCTCAGATAACCTTTGACTTCTACCAAAAACTATACATTTCATGACTATAATGCATCCACATGCCAAACATGGAAAGTATCCATACTTCCTACCTTGAGATAGAGTGTTTACAAGGTTTTCGGTTTTTTACCACTGGTGACCTTACATGACCTCTGACCCCCACCAAAAGCATTAGTATTTTATTCGTCAGAAGTACTACACTGTACCAAACCTGAAGACATTTGAGCATACAGACCCTTCTCTCATTCTGGGCTTTTTGAACGAAAGTGGCCTGTATAGAAATTTTTGACATGACTCCCGCATTTCTTGCATTCACCTAGACTTTTTGTTGAATATTACCCCTTCTTTACGTTTTTCAGTTGAATTTTAACTCCCCATTATAGCTGACACTAAATAACACATTCATGCTGGTGTGTCGTTAAACCCCATCTAACTAACTAATTATTCTCTCAATATGACAATTCCATACACTAAGTATGAAAAGTATCCATCATTCTTTTCCTGAGATATCGTGTTCACAAGGTTCCAAACCTACGTGAACTCAAATGACCTCTGACTTCTACCAAAAACAATACGGTTCTTTCTCTCGATGTGATACTGTAAATCCATATACCAAATATGAAATGTAAACGTCCTTGCTATTTTGAAATTTCGTGCTTACATGGTTTTCAGTGTTTGACCTAATGTGACCTCGAATGACCTTTGACCTCCATCAAAAACATTACAGTGCTTTCGCTCAAATGGCAAATCTATACATCATGTATGAAAAGGGTTAGGGTCACCCAACCCCTAACCCTAACCTGTCATTGCTTCCTCGAGATAACGTGTTTACAAGCTGAGTATCACAAACATACACACATTTAAGGCCTGTATATACTTCAAAATTTCAACGCGCTATAAAGCTACAAGAACCATATATGGTCATCTCGTGCACTTCAGGGCTAATCACAGATAAAGCTGTTCAACTTTCATAGCTTTATAGCGCTATACTGAAGTAGGAACCTACCTTTACACTTGCCAGGGTGATTGCGTAGATTCCTGCCTTTGGCAAGGAATCAACAACAAATAGAAATGGCATGCAGAGAAAGCAAGTGTTGTTTCCACGTCATTGCTGGGTTTAAGATTTTCATACATAGCTCTACACTTATGTCTATTTAGCTAAGTTAACTGAATCTAATTGCGGGTAAATCCTATAAAATGTTTACCTACAAAGTTATACTTTCTCGATCAGTTTTGCACGCAAAATAATCCAAAACCCTTTCAGTCACAAGTATTTTCGAGATACTGCGAGGTCATAATTGTCAGCCTTTATGGCTTCACTTTTCGGATAATACAAATAGCCACCAAGCAGAAAGAAACATCCGTGGCAATTTTTCTTCCACCAACTTTTCGGGAAACATTCTTTACAACTAAGTTTTGATTCAGAAGGGGAGTGAACTGCTTATTTGGTACCTGTTTGTGAAAGTGTGTCTTAAATCTTAAAGGATGGCTTTCAGCAAAAAGCTAATTTTCATACGTGAAGAGGAACTAAATCGACTCAATCTGGTGAAACTTCCATTCAAATTAGACATGTAGTACTCGAGATATCAGCAAATGAAGTTACATTTGTGGCCCAAAGTGAGCTTGAGGCAAGCAGGGGTTATACCACATCCTCACATTGCTTTGTTTCCTTTGTTTTTCTCAGTCTGCTGTGTTGACCTTGAATAGGGATACGACCTCCCCATGGGGAATGTGAAGTTTGTAAAATACACATGCCTCTCATGCAATCACATTCCGATAACATGGGACTGTGCAGGAGAAAATTGGTTGTAAAGTTTAAAGAATGACAAAGATTGCTCATTAAGGTGAGACTATGATGTCATATGTGCTTGCTTCCAGTTCAATTTGTGTTAAAAATATGACAAATTTAACTGCTCATATCTTGAGAACCACACATCGGATATCAATGCAAATTTCACCAGAATATGCAACCCTCTAGCATGTACTGATTTGAGTTTAGACCCTTCTTTTAGCAGTGAAAAAAGGCGGGATCTTTTAAAAGATTTCACATTTGCATAGGTCCGTGTACCCCACACCTACCAGACAACAGTATGTGATGGGGGCAAGCTTTTATCCCCACTTTTGGGAAGGATCCACGCCTATCAAGTTTCACAATACGTTCCTTCAAAAACTGGCTAGTTTGAAGAGAGGGAGAAGTGGGAATTTTGTGGGGCTGTGTCATTCTCTTTCCTTCTTTTGCAATTATTAACAGGATAGTACTGTTAGACTTCCTTGATTTTAGAAAACATTGTATCTTTGTATACAAAACACCCTGTGTGGTAGATTTCCTCAGGATCATTCCCTCATACAGGCTTTGACCTTGGATTCTGTCAATCCCCACAAGTGTTCCTTTTGAGCTAATCTTGATAAGTCCAGGTGAGTCCTGGCAATGACCTCCCTTTTCAAGAGAAGTGTTAAACCAGGCGCGTAGCTATGGCAGACCTGGGTTCCCCAGATGTTCACTAGGCCCCCCTGAAAATTGTTTGTGTCCTAATAAAATATGTAAGAATTAAGGACACGATCAATGTCGTAACCCCCCCCCCCCCCCATTTGATACCTAGGCCCCCTAAAAATTTCATCCTAGCTATGCCCCTGTGTTTAACAAACATTCATGCAGGACTGCTAGGCCTAGTTATGGAATCCTTACATCGAAGGGCTGCTCCCAGATCTTGAAACCACATGTTAAGGCATACACGAATTGACAATGGTACAGTATAAGGCCTGTTATACTTTTTCTCTCAGTGGTCAAGCAATGTAAAGTTCAAACCTTTTGTTGAACTTTAAGCAAATTTTACACCACCAAATTAATATGTTAATCATATACATGGAGAGGCCAACCTGCTCCAAATATTTCCTAAGATTAGTGTCTCTATGACATTATTGGTAGCAAAACCAAAATTTGATATTGTTACTCACAATTTATTAATGTAACTCCTATTGATCTTGTTGGAACATTGGAATAAAAAACCAACTTCTGGGCTAGATTACTGAAATAACTGAGACAATCCTGTACTGAGATACGGTTTCACAGGTATTTCATAAGGGGTGGAATTGCTTAAATATCTTTTACCATTCTCAAGATATAACTCTTTAAAATGTGGTAATTTCTGAGATGACCCATATTACATGTGCTAAAAACAATGATATGAAGGGGTGAGTTATCACCAGGCCTACAAAACGCCGCTTCCTGACTTCCCATTGATGACTAACCTTTCGCTTATGGTGAAGATGCACTTGGTTTTTGATGCTGCTAGCCAAAGGGCATGTTGGTTTTTATGGAACTTTGACTTACAGAGTGTCAGTATTTCCTTGATTTGGCCTATGTAAGTTGTCTGGTAATTATGTGCCAGCTTGATACAACTTGATCCAAGATGTTGGTGTGCTTCAGGAAGACGACTTTAAATTCCACAATATACCACTGTCTACCAACATTAAAATTCCCTTTCTCTCTTGAAGGATGAATAAAGAAAGAATACATGAGTAATTATCATGTGAGTCCCTTCTACCACATCATGTGTTTGTTTATTTCACTGATGTTTACAAATGTTTTGGGTCTAAAATACAAATAACTTTGTAGAAGGGTGAATATTTGATGGATACTGTGGTTATTTTTCCAATCTCCTTTAGCCGACTAGATAATTTGAGAGGCTTGGAACTCTCCGATCATTCTCGATTACATGTGGGTCTATTCTACACTACACAGTAAATCTGTAGGCCTAATGTTATGTTGCAAGCAATGAGTCTAGTTGATAGCCTCAACTTTCGCGAATGGAAAGTTGAATCAAATCATCAATTGTCTGTACTTAAAGTTACCTGTAACCCTCTATTTTAAACATATGATGGCTAGTTTGTCCCAATACTGATCTAATTTAGGAAATCAGGCCTAGAAAAAGTTAATAGCACATGATGGGCCTGTGGTAGGCCTTGCCTACACGATAACCTATTAGTGGCAATATGTATTGATATATCATGAAATTGTCTCAAATATTTTGGCAATATATCAACATCCCTTTTTCATATCGCCAACCCCATTGTCCAGTGCAGTCTTTTTCACATTTTCATGACTAGCAAAGAAAAAAAGTAACCAATATTTTTGAGTTGAACCATAAAAGTACATACGGCCCAAATTTACAAGAATGCATTTAACAGAATCCGAAATTGGAAGTAATGGATCAAACTCCCATCTTCATGGGCGGAGACCCTGGGGGGACAGGGGGACATGTCTCTTCCAATATTTGAGAAATCGCCCATTGACTTTGCTTTTTCACACGGAAAATTATTTGAAAATGGGGTCATGTCCCCCCACCCCCATAGTGAGAACACATCGCCACCCTTGCCCATCTTCATTGTTTTTTTTTTGTTGTTAAGATTATCAAATGTGGAAATTTATTAACAGTTGATTGCAATATTCATTTCTGATGTACTTCTTCTACAGCTGACACTGCCTGTTTTTGTTTCTTTTAAACTTCAACATGACCTTGGATAATAACTTTTCTTTTTGCACATGTAGTATTTGGTGAGGAAAGGGTTTCTTTAAGTCACTCTAAAACAGTATGACAGTCATCAAATTGAACAAGGGTAAGTTGCTTTAGGAAAAAACAACGATGGTAATCTGAGTAGTAGAAAAGTAACATTCCAACATATTGCACAACCTACCATTTAAATTAAAAGGTTAATTCCATTGCTTTATATACCCACACAGAAATTTCCTAACTAGACGAAACTATACATGTAAGTTTGATTTTTCAATTATTGTCAACTTTAAAAATTGGTTACTTATATTCAGTATTTAGGTGCTCATTAAAAATGTTCCTGTTAGAACAAACTGACAAAATTATAGCCGACACAATGAAGACAAATGGAAAGAGGTTTTCCATGATTTCAGACCTCTCAGTGTATTCTACTTAATACAAGCTGCTAGTGTTTTCAGTTTGATAACATTTATCAGCAAATCATGCAAAATGTGAACAGCCGAAAGTGATATCAGTACACTTTGTGTATGTCGCCCTCTACCCTGACATGCTTCAAGAGGTGCATAAGGTAAACATTGCCTAATCCTCACATACTTCAGTCTACTTACAAAATTAGTGCAATATTGATGAACAATGCTAAATGTCCCCCTCAATGGGAAGTTTTTATGTCCCCCTATTAGGGTAGTGTAGGCAGTTTTTTTTTTAACTTATTATCTTCCTCTCCCCATCTATGCTTCATGTCACTTTGAAATGTTTGTTCTTATCACACCACAAAATCTAAGGGCAGGTAAAAAATTTTCAGTAAAAACAAACTAAAGTAAGCCTAACTAAAACTTCCTGCAAATTTTCTATCAGCTCTTCACATGTGACACAGGTCCTCATGAAACCAAAAGAAACGTAATGCATCAAAACTGTTGGTCACGTAAATGAGTGGTCAAACTATTACTTAAAAGGGCCATGCAGCTGGGTCCAAAACAAACTCAAATCCCTTTGGCCACTGACACTCAACACAACAAATTTTTGCAACCTTTCCACTGAAATTTTCATTCTACACACAAATCAAATATGTCCTTCATGGCTGACATTTCAAATGCCACTGATAATGTGCCCCTTTGACCAAGGTCCCCTGGCATGCCCTATGTCACATCTCACAAAAGACAAAGTGCCCAACAAAGGGTCCAATTTCTTGAGTGTTACAGTCTCACTGCTAAAACTTTAACAAGCATGTTTAGTGATCTCTACACCCTAACAGCACACTCACTCAGTCCTCTCCTTGCAGTCGAACACCCTAACCATGTCGGTTGCTTGTCAGTTACACAACCTTAACAAGACCTAACCAATCAATTTCTTTTCTCACTCATAGCCTCTGATACATTTAGTAAAATAAGCCAAGGTTATCTCTAACTGTATCCATTCCAAGGATGCATTACTGTAATCTGGGTATTGCTTTCAAGATGTCCAATAATGCGTCCAAACAGCCCAGTGTTTGCCTGAACACATAAAATTCACCTGCCCATTAATGCCATAAGTTGTCATATTACTGTACGGAAGGCTACCTCTGTTCTAGCTTAATGGCTTGAATCGGGTTTGGATACTGCCTGCTCTTAATGAAATTCTCTGTTGAATCCACGTCAAGTGCTGGCTTGACGTTGCACCTTGGCTCTTATCTCATGAAAACGTCTGTGTTCCTGAAACTTGAGTTGTCCCTGGGGAATAAAATTGCAGAGCTAATATTGAAAGACTTGGTAAACAGATATTGAATTATCAAATAAAAATGTATGCACCAGTAGCAGGCATTTTTCAAATTTGTTCACTCAATCACAAAAACAAGAAAGACCAAAACTCCTGACGATAGATGAAGATGTGTACGACAGCTCAAAGGACATCCCACACAACTTAAAATTCAATATTTATAGTTGAAATAAAGTTTCTGAAAAGTTTGGAAGAAACTTTGTCCCTGACATGTTTCTGCCACAAGCATTTCACATTATTTCTAAGCAGAATGCAAAGCTATGTGGAAAATTTTATGAAAAGCTGGCAAAGTACGGTGACCACCTCTCTGTAGCATAACTCACTACTAACTGGAATGAAATGGGAGTTGTTTGCTAGATAACATTCTCCAGAGCTTATTATTTCCATTATTTAATTAACTCCACTTGCTCATTTATACTTAATGAGGACTAACAAAATGCACATGATAAATTCTGTAGAATTAAATAATCAATTTATTATCAAATTTGGGGTTAATACTAATGGTTCTTTACAATGATATTTTTAGGCTTTTACAAATAATTTGCTCAAAATGTGTATGCAAAACATTCACACTACAAACAATACAGTACCAGATGTTACTGTAGGCAACAAATGTCTAGAAATCTGAAAAATTTAAAATTTCCTAAATGGAGCCTAGCCATCATCCACATTGGTTGTTAAAAGGAAAACGAAAACTGGGCAATAATTCCACTTGTGATTGTAAGAAACTGTCACTCGTTTGGCATATCTGAGTACAAAAATCATTTGAAGAAATAGGTAAATCAGGAAGATGAGAATTACTCAGCCAATGATGAGGTAAAGAAACACCAATGATGAAATAAAACAAAACAGTAGTCATCAACTATGCCAATGGACATACCCAGGTAAAGTTTCAAGGCAAGAAGTGGGTGATAAAATTCATAAAACAAGTACGAACTACGAAGGTTAGCCATTCTGTACTCATTGACTGGCCACTGACAGAATAGATTTTATGGAAATTTTTTGTTTATTCAGTTTAACAGGTGAATGAACCAAACATATATTCTAGTTTTCATTTCTCCTAAATAACCTTGGCAGCAGTGAGGCACTGGACACCTCATTCTCCATCATAGAATTTGATCTGACCCTTGGGAGGACCTCAAATAGAATTAAAATGAATAAAAGTTGGAATATTTGGCTCCATCTTGCTTTTGAGTTAAGTAGTTCATGATTCCATATTGGGAAGTAAAAAAAAAAGATGTTGCCTTGTCTCATAAAATTTAGAGAGGGGGTTAAAACACATTTTAAGATGACTATAACTAGATGGCTTACTTTATACTGTCTGTGTGTGTCTTATATTCCAGAATTGTGTTTGGTGGGAGGTTCAATACTCTCTTCAGTGTGTCTCGTATTTTATTTGTGATAAAGTGTTCACTAGATGTTCTGTTCCAGATAGAGATGATGTCCTCCTGTACAAGGAAAGGAAAAAAGTTTGTATTCATACACATTGAAGAAACCAAATTTGATCTAAATTGTTGAGTTGGTCAGCCACAGGACATGAAGTTGATATTTAAAAGCCATGGGCTTCTTGCACATCTGAGGTCCCCTAGTGTCTTAAAATAACTGCCTTCCAAGGCCGATTAAAATGAAAAGTAGCAGAAATGGCTAAAACTGCAAGAAAACAAAATAACAAAACAGATCAAAGTCCAGGAAGTCCATAAAGTTATTCAGAAAATGACAATGGAAAAGACTTTCTACTAAAGATTAGGGTTCATGGCATTTACATGTCCACATGGCACTGAATGTAAAGACAATCAAAAGATCCCACCTTCACTGGTACCTTGCATCACTTTGCTCAAACACAATGTTGATTGGTTCATGCCCCACTCATGAGGAATGCATGTAATTTGCTCTTCCTCCCACTAATCTTATGATCTGTTGCTATCATTAGCACTTGCCCCCCCCCCCCCCAAAGTTTGCAAAGCATGATCTTCAATTTTCCAAAAAAATAGGCCTAATAAATAAAGAAAACATGTAATTCGAGATGGGTAAGGCCCTCCCTTTTTATTGACTCGGTTCAAAATTAAAGAAGTGAATAACTTTCCAATGCAATGCGAAGGTTAAACATTAATAAAGTGCTTTCAAAACAACATTTTTTCAGTGCGGTATTCTTAGTTGCTTGTATGCTACTATATATACTTCAGTCATCACAAGTGGACCTGCCATTAGTGTGAGCTAAGGTAATCAAAACAAATGATCACACTGCGATATTTGTAATCTGATTAGCTTAGCCATCATAGCGTCATTTACAGAGTGTAACGGTAATGCTGGAGTTAAATGCCCATTGTTTTGCAGACACTTCAAATCTTTCGGGTCATTTGATATACAACCCATTAGCCGTATTGTCCATGACTACAAGCAGTCTTGCCTGGGTGTCACCTTGCCAGATTAGCATAGGTATCTGTCTACAAAAATTTGTAACGGACATGTAGCCTAAACTTATTGTTTCCATAGAAGGTTTCCCTTCCCTTGTCCAAACTGACAGCGCTGTTGTCCTACAAGCAGTCTTATGACTGTCAAATGGCCTGCTATTAGCAAAAGGTTCTGCACTTCTGTGCTAAAGTATATATACAGTTTCAATTGATTTAAAATAAACACACCAAACAGTCAATCTAAACTCAGTGTAATGAGACTTTTGACTAGTGGCCTAGCTATTTGTATACAGGATGAGACATCGTTCTGAGTTAGGGGAATTTCCCTCCCCTGCCTCTTACTCCACCCCATGGAGTAGTGATCGGTTGATATGGTTGTATTTTTATTTCCAAAGTAGTCAACTCATGACTGGCTGCCTGAAATGGTTTTTAAAGAGCCTTTAAAAACTACATGGGGCATCGCTGTAATACTTAATAATAACCATACTCCTATTGTACTATCCGGTGCTGACCATTAACATTGTCAGGGGGTCTTCCGAACCTCCCTGAATATGTACTTGAGTTTGCCCCCCCCCCCCCAAGCAAAATTTCTTAGAGTCTCCCATGATGGTAATGAGGTAAGTGAAGTGATCAGCTGGAGTGAAGTGCCTCCTGATTAACATGAAATGATGAAGTGTTTAAATTTTTAACAACACTTTTAAAGTTTATGATTATCTTCATCGTCAAGTCATTACACTCCTAGACTTAATGTACACAGTTTTGCACTGTACAGCAGTTTGACTACCTTGTGAAGCAAATGAGATGCAAATTATTCCCTGCCAGCCAACACGTTTCATACACAGCTGGACTTTGTGTCTCTATTGTAGCATGTTTGCATATTTTACTGTTATAATAGAGATTTCAGTTGGTATTGGATTTATAACAATTATTTGCTATACGTATCACTCAATAATCAGGGTTGTAGCTACGGTGGGTGGCGCCAGACAGTTGCAACTAGAAACTGATATTGCTGTCCAACACAGGGAGCTAATAGCTCTTCTTCTGCCCACCACTTCTCAAAAAAGAGCAAACTTGCTCAAAATGTAGCCCTACTTTACACCAAACAGATATTTTGCTCCAATATGACATGTGTCAAACATTGCAAATACTCAATGAAATACAAGCACCAAGATGTATTGTATTAACATGAATTGATCATCGTAATTTCATTGAGCGATTGTACATGACATTGCAAAACTTTGTTGCTGTGACCATGAAATTCACTTGCTGAAAATAATGTCCCCCTTTCCACTTAGACCCCTCCCAAGGACAGGGGCTAGTGTCTGCTGGCATCTATAGAAATAATCGGTTTCTAAATTTGCACCTAGCTACAACCCTGCCAATAATGTTCATTTTTATCCAGCACAGAATCTGTAAAACTACCCAACCAACATTTCCTGGCACATATGTCACATCACATTCTCACATCTAAATTCAGGCTTCGACAAATCCTTTTTTCACTACTTGTCCATCGGGCAAGCTGTTCTCTTAGTCTACTTGTCCACATGAATATCTACTTGTCCATGTTTAATATACCTTTAAACTCCTTTGTGGAGGAGACTTCGTAAGTACTTTCCCGGCGGGCTATGAGATTGAACAATACACTTGCCCGAGTAATTTTTTACTTGTCCCGGACTGTCGGGCGGGGGATTTGTCAAAGCCTGCTACATTTAAGTTCAAATAATTTACCTCATAAAAATGGTAGCTCATAATAGTGTATGTTTAAGTGTACAGAACACTAATATCACATGTATCTGTATCAGATCATTACTAGGGAATACTTGGATTTCAGATCAGGCTTCGACAAATTCATTTTATATTACTTGCCCATCGGGCTAGCTGTTTACTAAATTTACTTGCCCACATGATTATTTACTTGTGCAGTTTGAGTTTGCCCAATTGCTGCTGTGGAGAAGACTTTGCTGGGGTACTTGCTCAGAGGACTATGATATTGAACAGTGCACTTGCCCGAGTGATTCTGTTCTTGCCCTGGACTGTCGGGCAGGGGATTTGTCGAGCCCTGTTTCAGATACCCTATCCATAATGATATCAGTAATTTGTAACATCTGAAAAACACTTAAGTCATGTAAAGTACAAACTGACAAGTATGAATTATTTTAGACTTTTTAAGTAAATAAGTAACCTTCAGGAACATCACTAAAGCAGGTATTTTACTACAAGAGATTTGAAAACAACAAATTATCCCCACCCCCACCACCAAAAATGGAACAAAGCAAAGTGTCAGTAGCTTTAAAAAGAGACCTGGTAAGGAACCTGATGGATTTCAGATCAATACTTGTAAAACTAACATCAGTTATTACTGACTACTCTTGATCACTGTAAAAACAGTATATTATTGCATTTACAATGCTCTGTATCTCAGAACTAAAGCTTGTAGCTGCATTCCTGAAAGTTGCAATGAATCAAGGAATCAATTAGCTTTGCAAATATGATTATCATCAGTTTCCAGCTGTCCTTATCAAGAAAGGCAATGATAGGAAATATCACTGTTCGATAATACTGCTAACTGAAGAAACCAATGACTAACAGTTTGAGATTCCACTGTCCAACACAAGCATGTGATCCTAAATATTCTCTCTCCTTCAGACAAAAAATTGAATTTAATATCAAAAAGTTTTGTGAGAGCACAGATTCAGAAGGTAGACAACAACTAGATTATTTTCATCAAAAAAGTTACATAGTGTGTTGAAGCATTTAATTTATAAGTGGGTAAAGTGTGGTCCATGACTGATGGCCTTATTGTGCAGCCTGCTTGGCCCTGACAGCCACACTTTGAGAGACCCCACAAGCAACTTTATCAGTACTGTCGTGATAGTTCACACACACCACAATGACATCACACTGTAAGACCATAAATATCTGACTGACCTACCCTTTCAGCACTCAATTATTTTACCATGCACCCTTCACTGTGCCTGATGTAATTTTCAAAAATTTACTCATTTCAGAAGACTACTCTCAAAGTCAAATTATTCTACAAATATTTTTTTTTTGAAGAAGTGTGGAGCATAAAAGTAAAAGATCTTAAATTTTTCTTTCAAATGAGATGCAATTTAGGACATTCCCTGTAACAGACAAAGCAAAATTATTTTTATAAAATTGTGCAAATTTATGCAAATTTTGGAAATTTCTAACATGTCTTTCTGAAATTTGTCTTTGCTGCTATTAAGAGTGGCCTTTGCATACATGATAGGCCATTTGGTAATGTGCAATCAGTTACAAAAGTTTTAGCACTTTTCAATCATAACTATCTCCTAAATGTTTGATGCAACTACCTTGTATGTTTGGTATCAACTACCTTGTATGTTTGGTATCAACTACCTTGTATGTTTCAGGGTTAGCGCCAGCTTTAAAATTCAGGGAGGGAATTCCCTCCTTTGTTTGATTTTTTGAGAGGGAATTGAAAATTTTGGGAGGGAGCAGAATTCCAATCAGGGTTAGCGCCAGCTCAAAAATTTCAGGGTGGAATTTCCCCCTTCATCTAAAATTTTGAGGGGGATCTGAGAATCTTGGGGGGGGGGGGACTCGAGCAAAGTCAAATCTTGGAAAAAAATGACACATGCCTTCCAGGGCATAAACCAAAAGTGTTGTAACCCATGCATACCCCCACCCCTCTTCCTACTGCATGTACAATTCCAAGTTAGCCAGTTTGACCTTTTGACCATTTACTAGTAATCATCACAATCAGACCTTGTCTATCAGCACTGATTTTTAAGGAAAGCTCATGTTTTCTGCATAGACTGTAAGCTCTGAACTTGAAGATACATTGGGTAGACACAAGGCATCAAGTGAACTTTACTCAAATAAGCCTAGGCTATATATATACTGTACTTGAGGTCCCAAGCCTAGAGTGTGTATCAACTATCACCAAATAGGCCTAATCCTTTATAAGCTACAGCTAAAATTTGACACAATCTTCAAGTTATTCAACTCTTTTTTAAGGTTGATTATAAGGTTTTGCCAGTTTAATATGCATCTAAAATTCTGACATTGTGGTCCCAAAAGTTCAAGCCTCCGATCATCCAAGTCCTTTCAAATTTCAATGCCACTGTGGTACACACTAAATGTGTAAGGCTGCAGTCTTAGAAGCAAACCACATCGTGAAATTTACAGGTGTCCAAAATTATGTAGTTGGCATTTATTTCTCAAAACATGCGTGAGGCATGTGTAAAATACTTTAACTTATCCCTTACCAACATTTTCAAAAAATTTACTTAGCTACTTTTGACGTACGATACTTTTTCCTTTAGAGCTGCTGGCACCAGCTCACACGCCATCCTAACGTATTGTATTGTATTGTATTGTATGTTTGGTATCAACTACCTTGTATGTTTGGTATCAACTACCTTGTATGTTTGGTATCAACCAGGGCTGGAAAAAATGCAAATTTCCCGGCAAGCCGGAAATTATTTCCCACGTGATTATAATTCTTTACTATCTAAGCGGAGCGCAACCATGGGTTCACGCGTAGCGTACAGAAAATTTTTGGCAAAATGAAGCCTCCCAAATTGCATGAAACGGGCCTCCCAGGCCCTGATGGTTGCATCTCAGGCCAGGGCTCGGAAAATAGTTTTTGAAAGAAGTAGCCGTTGGGGTTTTTGGTATCAGACTGTACGTGGTAGCCCGACAGGACTTTGTTTGAACCCAGCATAACTAAATTCACCTATATACATCTGGCACTCATAATACTGTACTTTGACTTGTTTGTGCATGGATTATTATGTAAAGTCTCCTTGTGTTTTGTTCTTCAAAGTTTGTTACATTTATTTTAGTTTTGTTCCTTTGTCAAGCGATCTAGGCTCAATTCTCTTTCCACTGTACAGTCAGGCCATTAGGCTCACCACCTACATTGTATGTACTGTTCATACATGAACGTCAAAAGACAGCTGGGGAGTGTGTTTTGCAAGCAGTGCGTGTGGATTGGGAACGTTCCGATACTTTTTTCCCAAAAGTCCCCCCAACTCTCTGGTGAAGAGCCAGGGGCGAAAACCAAACAATACTCCCGAAGGAGTTCTGCTCCCTAAAGGAGCTATACGTCCCCAAGAAACAACTTACTTAACAGCACTACCGACCAACCTGACGTGCGAAGTCACGTTCTGGACTGGCTGAATAGAACGACCTCCTCCAGGGAGTTCCGCCGTCGTGACCACGGATACTCCTGCGCCAGATAAGTATCTGTGGGCACATACACTTCTGTGTCAGATTGGTCCCGTTCTTACTAAGGCCGAGAAGTAGAGCGAAAGAAAGTGCTGAAAATTTGCCATTGCTGTAAAATGCATTCCCAAATAGATAAGTCAATTGGCTTGACTTTGATGTTACTATACATTTCATACTCACCACTTACATTAAAATGACATGCTTTCATTATCTAAAGAAGTAAATTTTGGTAAAAAGTCATGCTACATAAACTATGCACATATTCCAACCACAATAATATTCTCGTGTCTCAAATCAATCGCTAAGACTTCAAATTTTTGGTGGAGAGACTTTTTGGAAACAAAATTCACTTCATCAGCTGTAGCATCGTGCACATTCTTTCAAGGGGTATATTGCGCTGTGTGCTCAGAAAAAATCTTCTATCCTGTCCTATCTATCCTGTTACTACCTTAAGAACTAAAATGATTTCTACCTTTATGCTGCTCATAAGTTTTCATTGCTATTCAAACTATTTGTTTCCAAACTATAAGTTTCCAAATATATGACAAAAAAAGAGCAAAATGTTTCCCATTTTTGTGTACCCCCATTTGCTAGTGAATCGTGCCAAAGTCACGTGCACTGCTTCGGTACAGCATATCAAAGAGAGCACCCAGGCAACGAACGAACGTTCGTATGTGATAACGACATGCACAGTGACTGCCGTATCGTACCGTACATAGTTAACGGTACTGTACGGGTGAAATCTCGGCCCAGGACATGCATTAGAAAGATTTTTACTGTAATTATCACGAAGGATCAGTGTGTACAGTACTGTAGGTAACGGATTTTGATATATATATACAAGAAAGCAGTTTACAAGAAATTTGAACACATGGTTGAGGTACTTTACAGTGCAGAAGTTGCAGTGACAGATTTAACGTTATTTTTTGTTACCATGCACATTACGGCACACTGGACACAAAGCCACAGTAGGTAATGGTAGGAGTGACTCAGTATCCGAAACATTTAACATCCTGTAGTCTGCACTGCATTAGCTTTGCGTACAGCGAGATTCGTTAGAGGTGCGCGGCCGCTGATCGAAGCCGCGAGTGCATGACCAAGGGATTCAGTTAAAAATAAAAAAACAACACACATAAACAAACCTCCTAGTAAGCTGGTAAATTAAAATGTTTCTTTCTTAAAGGTTTCAACTAGAGTAGTGATCAGTTATTTTTCTTCATGCAGGTGTTAAAATCATTCCAAATTTTCACATCGTTTAGATTTTTTTGGACGTTTTCTTTTTTGGACGCGGCGGGATTTCCCGCGAGACGCAAAATTTCCCGGCAAGGAGCTTCCCGTTTTGCCGATTTTTTCCCGCCGTGGGTATCAACTACCTTATATGTTTGGTATCAAACATTGCAGAACTGAGTCTTCTATTAGAATGATATGTCATCAGGTAAGTCATGTGGGAGGGTGCATAGTAAAAACAGGTTGATCATGACAAGTTACTTTCAACAGAGTGGATATATAGCCTCTCAAGGAACTCAAAGAACAAAAGCAAAGTTGACTAGTTAACTGGTCCTCCTGAGGGCGTTTCAGTCTGGCACACAACCACCTTCCTCAGCTGGGCAACTGATTTTGATGGCAAGCCAGTTGCCAAGTGAGAGGAAAGCCAGAGTACCCGGAGAAAAACCCACGTAAATGCCGGATTTGAACCCACGCACATGTGAAACACATTGGTGCACAGCAGCTTAAAATGACATTTTGCAAAAATTTCTAAGCTGGTTATTTGACCGTACGTTAGACGTAGATGGTGGCAAGGAGGTGCTGGCTTGGCATTGTACAACTGTGCAGCCCTTGAAAATAGCCTCGGCATTCGGCAATGCCGAGGTAAATGCCGAGACAAATTGACTTGACTTCGGCAAAAATTTTGCCGAGGCGATAAATTGCAGGACGCGCGTACGGGGACTTACCGGTTACGAATGCTGCACACTAGGCCTACACGGCTCGAAATGCAGTTCGAGTAGCGACTTGAAAAGAAATTGTTTTCTGATAAAATTTCCACCACGATCGTAACATGAGCAAATATATTCAGTATTATTGCTTTATATACAAAACATAGTTGGAATTTTTCAAGTTTTAACGGAAAATCTTGATTTAAAAAGTTTGTTACGATAGGTATTTACTGTATGTACAAAACTCACTGTCTGCTGTCAAGAAAATGATCACTGTACACACATGAGTATGACACGGCAGAGTGTGGACCTTTAGATTTCAGAACCAGCCGTTTTATCTTTTTTACTGTGTAATAAAGTGGGAAAAATTCCCAAAGCGGCTGTATTGGTTTTATCAATGGAATTCCGGAGCTTAAACAAACAAATTACGTTAACCTACTGTGGTAGAAGTTTGTAAACAAGTAGCATCGGACAGTTACCAAATGCCGAGGTAAAGTGTATTTTTGCCGAAGTAAATCCTTTTTACTTCAGCAATTTTTTTGCCGTAGCCATTATCTTATTTGGAAGGGCTGACTGTGTACTGTACAGGCTAGCCTATACATGAAACACTACTGTTTTCTCATAAAGACTGACCTGATTGGCTGTCTCGTTGCTAGAAACCCTACCACAGTGCGGTAGTTTGTGAAGCACCTACAACATTCGCAGAATATTAACATTTAACACAGAACATGCATAGTACTACATACTTACTGTATAGTACTAAAACTGTCTGTGCACATGCTGCGCATATGTCACATGTGTGGCATCATTTTTACCTCATGGCCGGGCAGTCATTATTGGCTCAAAGTTGTTTGGACTCTACCACCACATTTTTGGGTAGATACAACCAAATTTTTGGATTAATACATTAAGTACTGACAGCTATTACTTCACCAGGGTAAGCTGTTTGTAATTGTCTCCTTCCACAAAATCTAGTCACATTGCCTTTCTTTTTTTTGTTAGTTGTATGCTGCTGCTGATAACATTAGTACCAAGGTTGTAGTGTTATAGTGTATGCAATTCGCTGTAATACAAATGTTCCATCTCGGTGGTACCAGGTTCTCACTGTTTGTCTTCAGCTTTGTTACTGTAAATAATGTCAGTCATAACTAGTAGAATTTTTGACTCCATGAACCAAAGTGAGTTTTAGGAATAAAATCGTTTAGTTTGAGCTGCAGATTGCGATGTTTTAGATACTTAATTTTGTCACCATGACAAAGATAAAAGCTTAACCCCTGCATGCTAGGCTAAGTGTTATAGTGGTAGTAAGAGTAAGCCTCCGCCTGGCGTGATCAGCCACCTAGTACTTAGTGCTTGCGTATGAGCAGAAGCCAGAGCTCACATTCATGAGAGTGTTGTCTTCTTGCGAGGTAACGAATCCAATTTCAGGACAGGCATGGTGTTCAAATGAAAAATGCTTAAAATGACATTAAAAATAATGACCATCAAGAATCCATTCTAATTTGTTTAAAAGTTATTATAGGTCTATCTAGTCGTATTCAGGTACTAACATTTGTGGGCAAACTTCATTATGAAACAGCACCAAAGGTGTACAGCACGTACCTTACTACTGCTTGTCAACAGGTCTAGGCTGTGCGAGGGGGCACGGTGATATTGATGCCATCATTTTAATTGAACAACTAATTGTTGTTTTTTTACATTTGGGGGTTTCAGATGGATTGGACAGAAACTAAAAGGGGCATTTAAATAGCCCATTTTACTAATTTTGAATTATTTTGGCACAGAAAACTATCATTTTATTTCAAAATATATCTACGTATTAAGTATCTGAGAAGCAAAAATATGCATGTGTCATGCCCACTTTAAAAATTTATCATGTACATGTAGATGATTTTGCATGTGGTTTCCATACAAATGTAAATAAAGGGATATACCATGCCAATTTGCATATCTGCATAAATAATGACCCTAATTCTCAAAAATAATATGCTTCATTGAACCCTCAAACTCTGTACTTTCCAGTGATAAAAAGGTCTCTGGAAAAAAACTTCCTCTAAATGCACCAAAATATCAACTAAAGTAAGACCCCATCCCGTATACATCAAAAACGTATGGGGCCTTATGGGAAGGAGTAAACACTAGGGCATAATTTGCACACACTAAACAGTTCTCCTAACCTCCAATGTGTGCACTTCACACAGCGTGACACAGTAGCAACACAGTCATGAATGCAGTCATGGACAGTCCATATATATAATTACAGCATACAAAATATGAAAGGACCTTAATCAACAAATAAAACTGAGTCATGCTTACAGCAAAACGTATTGACACCACAGCACCACATATTTCATCACCAACCATAAACTGTTCACCAAGCATGGCAAGAATAAGATTTTCCCAGAGTCTTGATGCAAGACCTTTCCTCAACCTCACTATCCACTTCCCTCCTTTCTTATTAGCTGAATCCTTGAAGAAGAAAAAAGAAAAAGAAATGTTGCAAAAAGCGAATATAGATTAACCAGTAGGGAAAGTGCAATATCCTAGGTTCTTGAGACCTTACAATGATAATCAGCAAAATAATATGTTCAAAATCTTCATCAGCAACAACTGTTATTTGGTAGAATTGAAATACTTATTTCAAAGAACCAACTTTCTTTGTCAATCATAAAGCTTAAAAAATTTACGTTAGTGATATTAAAGTGGATAGTTTAAAAGGTAGGCATTAGGACACAATTGCAGTTTGACTGTGAAACATAAAAGTTCAGCCAAGACCCTTGCTCAATTATGGTTATGTCATGCTCCAAAAAGTCACAACAATATCAGACAGGTCATAATGGATAGGTTGTCTTGATTATTAGTATATTTGGCCATTTGCACTACTGTGCTGATATTTAAATACACTTCATAAACATGGGTTTTTACTGGATTTTTGGGGTTCACTAGGAGAACTGTGTAAAGAATTATTTTAAAACTTGATAATTTCTAGGCTACTGTATGGAAGTTACTAGTGTTACTGAGCTGAAGACAATCAAAACACATAAGAGAATACTTGACAGTGAAATTACTCGGGAATATCTTCCTTTCAACACTTCTCATGGAGCGTTTCACCAATAGGTTTAAGTCATATATCAGCTAAAACTTATCCATTTTTTCTTTAACTGCCTTACATGATCATTGTCTATTACTTACCTCCCACATTGGTTTAATGCCCAACTTAAATAAATGATAGTCACTACTGCTAGTAAGATCACAAGGCCGTGCTAAGTGACTGTATAACATCCAAAACTGTTCCACCTGAAAGATAAAATATACTTGAAATAAACTTTGTGTTTACCCAGCATGAAAAATTTAGTGAAACCTATGTTGAAATTCAACTTCATTTAAAAAACAACTTACAAACTAAGTTACTTTGCTTGCAAGGAATAATTTATCCAGTATAGTATCTCATTTTGCTACACAAATGATCAAATTGCTACACAAATGTATTAAAATATGCAGCACTTTTTTACCATGTGACCTAAGGATTTCACTTGTTTTATGGTACAAAAACATCAGTACTTCCAAATTGCTACAAAATATTTGACACCTACATGATTTCTCCTAGCAGAAAGCCCTTTACATTACTGTTAACTGTGACACTCATACACATTGACATATACTGTATCTTATCTTTATGGTAATTACCAATTCGGCCCTGAGTGGTTGTCACAACATGTTTGTGTTGTAGACATCTTTCTGTGATTACTTTTTTGCCATTTTACATCCAGTCAAACTATAGTTATTTATTTGTATCACAGCAGAGTGGATAAAATCAGTAACATTTGACACAATGATGTTTGGTAATTTTAGGTTGTGAATTCCATCAAGGAGTAACCTACAGAACTCTTATCTAATATGACCTTCCAAATTAACAAGTATCCAAACTTAAGCTGTTATATGTTGAACTGACAGCAAACCTGACATAAAACAGTGATTTATAGTCCCTTGCAGAGTTTCTAGTGTACTGTACATGCTCTACGAGCATCCTTTACATTTAACAATCAAATACTAAATTTAAAACTTTGGGTGCAAACTCCCTAGTACAAACCTTTTGTACATGAATGGTATGATAAAATTTATCAACATACAAATGTATACAGACCTTAAGGCACAATAGTGCAAGTGCTTATAAAGCCTTACCTAAGAGTGCTTCTAAAGACTTACTACAACTAAGTCTTAACAAGTCAATTGGAAATAAATTAACTGCTTTTGGGAGAAAAATCCAGCTTAGAATGACCTAGTCAGCAGTCAAACTCCAAACCTCCTATTTGCTAAAAAACCCACAGCCAAGGGACCAGGGTGACAGTACCCCACCCCCAGATAATTTGATTACTACTGCCTTCATAAATTTTTACAGATAACAGCCACCACCCCCACCCACCCCGAAAAGTATTCCATACCCCAGGCAATTCTGATTCTGTAGCACTTATTCTAATAGCAAGTTTTAAGTGCTTCACAAATAATAAATACTTTGAATTGTAAAGACCGATCAAAGCCTAAAACAAAACTTGGAAACTTACATTGACAAAATTAAAGTTACATAAAAATTCAGAAATGAATTAAGAAACTAACACAACATGAGAACAAACAAAGTCAGCAGAAATCATTAAAATACTGTCTTAAAGGGTATGCCTTTAAATTAATTTTCAACAAGCAAAGACAAGTGAGAGATTTGATTGAAAAGTGGTAACTAGTTCCAGTCTTTTAGGAGCATAGATTCCAAATGACTGATCTCCCTATTTAGATGATATGGGTACATTTATTAGAAGCTGGGATAACAACCTTAACGCATGATTCAGATCGTAGATATTTAATATTTTAATGAAATATTTAGGAGCAGATCCCCTTAGGCAATTAAAACAGAGTAGTAATATCTTAAAATGCACATGGTATTCCACAGGCAACCAATGTAATCCGTATAAAATGGGTGTGATATGATCCCTAAAGACGAATGAGTTATAAGCCTAGCTGCAGAGTTCTAAATCAATTGACGGCATCTCATACACAATCTGTTACACCACTAAGGAGAGAATTTGCATGATCTAATCTAGATATCACAAGAACCTGGAAAGAGTTCTAAAGTAGTAGCATCCTCATCTAGAAGATGATGAATCTGAGCAATAGCTCGAAGATGATACAATGCACTTTGACATTTAGACATTATACATTTTTCCACTGACGTGTCAGAATCAAATATTGCACCTGGGTTTTTTACCTCAGCAGAATTGAACATGTTACATCACTGACATTTAAAGATAAGGATGGTGTTCTCCTGATACATACTTGCTACCAATTAAAAGAAGTTCAGTTTTATCATCATTTAATTTCAAGAAATTTTGAAGTCAGCCACCATTTAACATCCTTGATGCAGGTTTCTAGGATTAAAACCCGATTCTGAATATCAGAGCCATTAACAACAATGTTCAACTAAGTGTCATCAGCGTAGAAGTGGTATCCGATGCTGTATTGTCTAATGACATCAGATAAAGATGCAGTGTATGATGTGAATACAACAGAACCCTGGGGAACACTATTATGTAACATGACAGGATTTGATTCAATACCACCAACTGCTACTCTTTGAATTCCTCCATTCAAATATGACCATATCCAAAGAAAAGCATGGCCCTTTATGCCAAACGTGTTGAACTACCCCCCCCCCCCCTCTTCAGTACCTTGTCTGACTACAGGCCTGTTGCTAAACTTAACTACCATTATTGACCCAATCATAGCATCCATTAATCATATGCCCTGATATAAAGTCAATACTCACAGATGCAAAAGATCCCACAATCTTTATGTTCTGTTCATAGTTTGCTGATGATGTTTTGTTACCAGGTGACCTTCTTGAAAACCAGAGGGAGTAGGAAAACTGAAGGGCATGCTCACCTGGTGCAGCTTTGACTTCAGGCTAATCATTAAAGAAAAATAATGTTTGCTTTAAACTGTTAACATACAAAGCAAAGAGATACTTTCAGTAAATTTGTAGACACCATTTCCTATAAAAGCAATATCATATCTGCATGGAGGTGATGCAAAGAAGAAGAAAATTCTGATTGTACTTTTAGAGTGCAGTCTTGTCAACTACAATGACAAAGTACTAATCATCCCCTCTTACTTCCAGTGTGAGTACTGCAAGTGCTGTATTTCCAAAAGGCTAGTAGTAGAGTCTGTACCAATTAATGAAATCAAGGCAAGATTTTCTTTTTGGCAAGATGTAGAGGTAGGTGATCAAATTTGACATCTTTTATGAATTTTATACCAATTGTACCTCAATAGGGGGGCAGAAATCCCTTAAGAACATTTTCTTTCCATATTTCACTAACATGTGGCTCTAACCATGTATTTATTACTCCTTCTGTCTAGTACCTGTAGCTTGTACTTTAACTTAAAGTACAAATTATGGCAACAGTTTAACACTGGTGCAGAGCACGGTAGACAGGTTTCAGCAGGAACACCTTATTGTTGACAATAGGCTGCCCTAGCTTGATTCTTCAGATGTCTGGTATGAAGGAGGAGGGTTACCTCAAATCCAGTGTTGGAAGAGTGTCATAAGCAAGCATGTTTATATACCTGACTGAGACACTACAACACTGTAACCCCATGGGCAGAATAAATCTGGGATCAATTTGCACATTCACAGATAATCAAAATTGGAATGCTAGTTTCAGACCTATTTAAGAGATGCAATTTCTCCTTACATTTGTAGCACGGGTCTGATGCACAAATACAAAACATACTGTACAAACATTGCCTGCAACAAAATTTTATGACTGGCCATGTCGCATGTATGCACCAAAATAGTTGTTCTACTTTAATACAGCATCACAAGCAGGTCTTGACAACCAGACAAAGTAGATATGTAAAATGCTTAGTGTAAACACTTCACCATGTACAGCCCTGTGAGCAAGGCAGGAGGCATAGACAGAACACACCATGTAGACTAACTGACCCACACCTCCCAAAACACATGCAACAGACTACTGAATGATGTATGTCTCGACACATGGTGTACCAGGTGTATAAAGGCCTCAGAAAGCATCAATCACTCTAGCATCCATTCAAAGTAACTTAAGCCTACCAAAAAAAGGAGAAAAGTAAGCTCTGCAAAATGGTTCAAATGTCACTTTACTCAGCTAGATTCTCAAGTGTGCCAATGAGTCTATGTAACTCATGGCCCATTTCTCACCATGTGCTCCAGACATAATCACTTGACTCAACAATTGTAACCACTGCATGTGCATCTGGCTTACTGTAAGAAAGAAAAAACTTACTGAGCCAAGTTACAAAAAGAGGCATTTTGCCGGGTCACTTCACTTGATGTGTGATGGGCTTATAACCACAATGGTTAAAAGGCAAAAGCCAAGTGCATATACAGTAAAACCCCGTTTATCCAAACCCCATTTATCCGAACTAGTTGTCAGGTTTAACAATAATAAAATTCAACACAATTGCGGTAGTATCCACCAAGTTTTAAGAGCTTTACAAGGCAAAATTCACCGTAATTTTTTGAAATGCACTAATTTTTCTCGGGACTTTGAAAGTCATGGAAAGATGTCACAATGGCTAAATCAGCCGATATGTGGACACAGAAAACAATCTGTTATCTATTTGTCAAATTTGGAAGAAAAATCGTAAGTATTTGTTTTGAAATTCTTGTTAGGAGCCATGAGTTGGTATAGGCCCAATATCCTCCTATACTAAAATATGTTAGGCTTGCGTAAGTCCTAGTTTCACTAGATCTTTAAAGTAAGTATCGTAGTGAGCTTCATACCTAAAAATAACGAAAGTAGACCTTATTTTTGCGAACTGATGTTTGACAGTCTCTTACACATGTGTCTCTAACATTTTTGGAAATTTATGCCAAATTTTTACTCAAGATACCTCTCCAGACGGTTACAGCTTCTCTTCAGCCCATACACTCATTTAGTGTGTAGAAAGCATTGGTCATTCACAAGAGCGAACACTCGCCGAATTTTGGCAATAAAATCTCTCTGTTTTAGAAGTCTTAAAATATATTTAACAAATCATTGGCCACAAAAATAGTTACAAGATATTTTTAGGGATTTTGTCTGCAATTTTGCTAGCCATTTCGAAATTATTCTGGAAATGTGTTGACACTCTGTCTTATGGACCCAGAGTACCGTACTTGAGACAAAAACTTGGAACCCCGTTTATCCAAATTTTTTCGTTATCTGAACTACCTTCGGTCCCGATGTGTTTGGATAAACGGGGTTTTACTGTATGCCCAGCCCACGTGGCTAAAAAAGTACCACATGGGCCAAGCAACATCACACACACTGCATATTTGAGTCAATGGCCACAAGAGGTGAGAATCTCACAAAACTGTTGCACAGACATGACAAACTGAACAAAGTGACAAAGCATGACACCTTGTCAAGGTTATCTGTACCATGTGCAGCAGAATTAAAGATCAACTCTGAAAAGGGTCATGAAATGATATTCAAAATACTTCAGTTTGATAATCTTACCTAAATTAAAGTCAAAATTTTTCTGTTTTCTGAATTCGGGATTCTGTTTTCTAATTTTTCATTTTCTGTGATTTTTCATTTTCTGTGATCTTTCCGTTTTCAAGATGTTTTCTGTGTTTTGTCCATTTTTCAATAAGTAAAGAATTTTCACTATGAATTGTATATGTACTTTTATTGTATGCGACTACCCAGCTGACTACAAATAGTACGGTTTGCTGAGGACAGGGTTTCTGTGCGAATGTGTGTGCCTTTTTCATGCTGCTAAGCTGTAGTACAGTAGTAGTAGAGTGTATTAGAACTTGATACACAGTAACAGTATCCATTGTTCTCCACTTTGAGGGTTCTAAAACTGAAAGTTTACAACTCTGTTCACATTTCTAATGTCTTTTTCATTGACATTCAAAATCGCGAATTCCATGTTCTGTTTCCGCTTCCGTGAATTCTGCCCATATTCCGTAACACGGAAAAATGTTGCTTTAACTTAACTATGTAGCATAATTTTTTTGTTTACTTCATAGCAACTGTATGGTATTAGGCCATTCACGGTTACATCACTGTTGGCACTGGTTGGCAGGGTTGGCAGTTTTTGCCACAGGCGGTTTTTACCGGTGGTTTTTACCGGTAAAAACCGTCCCGGTAAAAACAGGGTTTTGCCGAAAAATGGAAAAAACGGTAAAAACCTATTCTGCTACAATGAAAAAAATGTTGTTAACAGGTACTTTTTATGCTTTTTTTCAAAGTCTAAAGAAGAAAACTATTCTTTTACATCAAAATTAATAATTTTAGGCAACAATATACCCTATAAGAGTTTGAATGTGATTTGTTTAGTGAGTTTGGCCACTTCTTGCCTGATTTACACTGTTTTTGTGTTAAGTATACATACACTAGGTATATTTAATGCAGAAAAATGGGAAGGAAAATCATGGAATAATTTAAGGACTTATTTGCAGTTTGATGGGAAGCTTTCCTGGACATAATGGAAAGTTGGTAACGCCACTCTTGGGTATATACCCTTTCAAGGGGAACCTGCAACTGTGCAGGTCGAACAATAACTCAGTGCCTTACAGTACATTGACCTCCAGTGGTGTTATGTCTCATCTATAATTGAACCATCCACCTTCCTTCAACATTCCCAATTTCTTTATAAATAAAGTGCTGGCTATCCACTTAAGTGTCTTTCATTCTAACATTATTATTTGTGGTTTATCAATTTTTTTTCAATGACGATAGCCTAGTCAACAAATAGACTCTTCGTATTTGTTTGGCCTTGGATAAATTCTTACTTAATTATCTCTCAGTATGGTGGACTTCAAATACCCAGAGAAGCTCCCTTGATGAAACTCATTTACTTTAAGTTGCTGCTCAGTCAGCATTTATGGCACTGTAATTAGCTTCTTTGCTGTGTCAAACTTAAGTTTCTGACATGATAAAGGAAGTTGCTCGTCCACATCATTCTCCTACTCAATATGTGTAACAGATATGCCCTGACCAACTTTGTGACTGAACTTATATTGAGAACTTTCATAACTTTAAGTTTAAACATAATAATTTTATTAATCCTCATTTTGAAAAACTTTGCTTGATAAATCTAGTCATTTTGCAAACCAACTGTAATTTTCAGACTATTCCTGTTGGCATGTAGTTGCTTTGTGGTTACACTTAACATGTTAGCTTACAGTACTATTGTAATAACAGAGTATATTTCACTCTTTATTCTGTGTTTGACAAGTTTCAGTGCTCACTTTTTAGGCAAAATAGAAAGTGTACATGAATGTTTATAATTTTATCTCAACTGGTTTATCCATCATGTGCAATGGGGTACAACAACTGCACTTTCCTAATTGCCAGAAGAGGTTTTTTCCATTTTCTCCCGGTTTTTACCGGTAATAACCAGTTATTACCAGTTTTTACTGCTGTCCCGGTAAAAACAGGTTTTTTTCCGGCAAAAACCCAACCCTGCTGGTTGGCACAGAGCATGCACAAGAACATTTGCATGCATGTTAGGTATTGCACATGTAAACACTGGCTAAATTGCATGCAGTAAGTAGGCAAATTAGAATCAACTTTTCATTGTGACGACAACTGTAAACAGGCCTTATCAACTCTTTTGCCAACCAGCTGTGATGTCATTAGTTTGTAAACATGAATGAGACTATTTTGTTACCCATTCAAATTTATTGCTTCCGTTTTCCTCCTCTTCCTCAGATTCTTTGGACTTTTGTGCATCCTTCTGTTCTTTTTGATCTGCATCTGATGTGGATCTATCAAAAGAAAGGAAAAAGATTACTTCACAGATCAATGACTGAGTGCTTGGCCCTTAGTAAGGGTCAATAACTGGTCTACACTCAAATCACACACAGCACTTCTACCATACCTGTAGTAGTAACTATACTTGCAAACCACAGTTTTATGTACATGAAAAGCAGAAGTTATTTTCTGAAGTCCCTAGTTTACATCAAATAATTCACAGTATGTTATTTCACTCTTCAAATATAATATAGATAACAGATTTAACTTGGAAGAGTTTCATGCAGATTAATCTCACAGCATTTCACACAGAATCTTTGTTGCACCAGAAGGTTCACCTGTCAACCATGAATTAAAACTTGAAAAGAGATCCTTGACACAAGCTGGACCAATATTTGCAAATCTGTCGCTTAAAAAATGTGCCCCAGCCTTGCAATAAATCACCTTTTCCTCTCCCAATAAAAACACTTCTGTGAGCACCATACAGTACCTTACAGGAGCAGCAATCCTGTGCTGCCTTTGACATCTTGTAGAGTACAGAGGTACTGTACACCTGTAGCTTACAGGTAAAGTATACACTAGACAAGGGTTTTCAACCTTTTCTAACTGAAGGGCCACCTCTTCTGATTGATGAAATGATGCAAGGACTACTGTACCTTTCACCATTAAATGAAATTCTCCTTGACTATTTGTACCAACCCATTTCCAACATTAAGCAGCTTGTACTGCTAAAATTCCATATGTCAAATCAATTGAGCTATAAATAACAAATAATGACAGAATGGACTAATCCATTTTGTTTACTTTTTACACCAGAAGGGGCTATGCTGCCCATCTGAGGGTCGCAGCCCACCCATTGAGAAACACAGAACTTGACAATCTAAATCAGTGGTGCCCAACCTTTCGAGCTCATGGCTCCCTTTCACCATATGTTGCGTAAAGCCAACCCCCCCGTCCTGAATGATTAAGTTCTACTATATAGATGAAACAAAAAAGTTGGAAGCATGTGTTGAAATAAAAGGTACACAAACAGCCTTTGCAGGTGTGGGCCTGGCCACAGGTACAGTAGTACAAACAGACAAAAACCATAGAAGGTTCACTGCTTGTGATGGCAATCCTAAACCCACAATTAACAAAGGTGTGAAGCCTTCATCAGGTCAAGGGTAGAGAAACATATTTACTAAAAGAGATTGGGGGGGGGGGGTTCCACAGTGTGAAGCACTCCCCCATGGGCAGGGAGTCTAGAGGCCCTCCTCAGCTGCCCCTGATGGAGGACCACAGCAAAGTCCCCTGAAGTTCTGTAGTATAATTTACAAACTTGTCAGCACGAGAACTAATAAAGCATTTAACCATCTTTAATTATCTAACAGTGTAAGGCTTCACAAACTCACCCTTTGACCATTTGTATTTGAGTAGTAACTAATGAAAGGTACAGTATCTTTGATTCTGTGGTTGGCTTGTCTTGTGGGTGGGAAGAAGGATGATAGCGGCTGCATGGGTTTTTGGAAGACATATGCTACCCAAGGTGTCCTACACGAGGAATTATTACAGATAGCTCAAATTTGCATGCCAAAAAATAGCATTTTCGAAGACTTTTTAATACCCTTCTTCCTTTTGAATTGCAAGAGTTTTCAATTTTCAATTACCTGCAATTGTGGATTAGGTCAGTATGTGCTTCTATGAACAGCAAGGCGAAAATTACATTTGAGATCAAAGTGGCAGGACAATTCTGATCTATTGACCCCATATGATTTCCTGGCAGCTAGCAGATGACATAATTCACAACTTTGTAGTGAACCTAAAGAAGGAATATAGACCTACTTGACTTGTTCACTCTGTTTTATTGCATACCTATTTGAAAGTTCAGCATACTTGGCATCTTTTTAGCAGCATTTCAATTTAGTATGTTATTTTTTCAAATGCCCCTTATGCTACCCCTTGGCTCTTATATCCCCACCACTAAGTTGCAAAACAGCCCCCCCCCCATACTGCCCAACTGGGAACCACTGATCTTTAGGTAGGGATACGAGTACAAAACCCATTGACACATGCTTCTAGTCATTGTATGCTAACTGAGTGAATCTTTTACAATCCCTTTATCAAACTTTGTGATTATGTCTTCATTATATGTATTAAATTGTGAAAAGTTTGAAGACCAAAGAAGTATTTACATAGCTGGGAATCATCAAATGTGAAAACAACTCAAAAACAACCAATCTGATGAATATTGTTTGTAGAATCTGTGGTAAGGATATCAGTAATAACATTGAAGGTAAAACCTATAAAGTACTACTAGGCCATGCACAGCCAGTTTTAATGCAGTGTAGTCAGTTAGTTAGACGAGGTTTAAAGTCCCAGTTTCCAACCAACTGGTTCAAGTCGAGACGACCACAGCCTTTTTTCCAGTTGTGACTCACTGTTAATGCAGTGTAAATTATAGAACTTGTCCCATGAATAACACAACTGTCCCATCATGACTAGCAATTTTTGGTTTTAATTTTAATACATATTCTTTGACACACGTTTGTATAAACCATACAGTTGTGCTGATTACTACCCGTACCTAAATGAACAGTATCCAACACACATTTTGAGAAGTACTGTAAACTTTTCGATGAAAAATGTTAGTCAAGGGACGAATGAATAATAAGACAAGGCACTAATTAATAAAGTTAATGATGAAATAGTTTTCTGCTTTGAACTTACACTGAGTTTTGAGGGGTATTTCATGTTCCTGTATGAAATAACTCATTCTAATTTGGAAATTTCAAAAATAGTCCACAATATAGTTTGTCTCATGACTAGTTACGCATTTTTTAGTTTTTTTTTTTACTAATTTCATTCATTATCAGAAGCACACAGGGATGTACCCAGGATTTTTGGAGTGCCGGGCGCTTGGAGTGCTCATGATCGCAGACTCACATTGTTGGGGGGGGGGGGTAAGGGGTAAGGCCAGCTGCAGAGGCTTAATATTGGGGAGTTTCCACCTTGACAAATGTAATTTGGAGGGGATTTCAATCATTCAGAATTTTAGAAAAGTTGCAAAAATGTACCTAAGTAAGGTACAACTGCACGTATTAAAAGTGATGCAACTGTACCAGATCACCCTTTCCTACAGTATTTGTAGCCCTTATATGAGCAATTGATACTTAGCGGCCTAGACTTAACCCTAACCATTAAAACTAAACTTAAACATTGATTTGATGTCACTGCATTTTGCCGTACTATACTTTTTTCTTCAGAGTTATTTGTACTAGACCCTACACTATCCTAACGTGTTTGTATATGGAGGTGTATGTGAGCCTAGCCTACGTAGTCTCGTGTTTCTGTGGAAGCAGTCTGATCCTATGGAAAGTCTGTACAGTAAGCTATCGTTACAGTAACTAGTACAGCATGCCTAATACACAACTGTACTACACTAGAGTCGCAACTTCAGCAATGTACAGTAACTAGCCAATAGGTGCACGTAACTCAGTTTCGTACATGGACATTACGTCGCACGTAGTTAGGTCAATATACTATTGCATTGATTTAGTGTGTCTAATTCTTGAGCTCACTGAGCAACGGGAACCATTCTGTATCGCGGCAGAAGTATGGAAATAAAGTGGCTGGCTAGATTGTTAATTTTTGAGTAAGTGCTTGCAGGAACTTTTAGTGCTGGGTGTGTCCCGCCCAGCGCCGCCCAGCGTGGGCACATCCCTGAGAGCATGACCTGATTCAAAAAAAATAAAAATATTTTCAGATCTTGGTAAAAACATATCTTGGCCACACAAAAATGCAAAATAACTGATAAACAATGAAACCTGAATTCTGACCATCCATGATGTCGCAAATACCATGGAATGTCCCTTTTCATATGAGCAAGTTCTATTTACCCACATTTTGGGGTTTAAAGATGATGTTTTTTCCCTAGACTGATGTGTTTGGTGTTGGGTCACTGGCAAGAAAAACAAGTTAGCATGCATGCTGCACTGAAGCAAATAATTTACAACACAAAAACGGTGAAAATTTATGGCTTTCAGTGAATGAACTGTCTTGAATTGGCAGTCCTACCATAGGGCTTCCGAAGTTAATTAAATTAGCCTCTAGAGGCTAATTAGTTTTGGCATAGGCCTTGGCCTGTATAGTCCTAACGTTAGTCCTAATGCTACATATTCTTGACCTACAGTAAGATAGTGTCAGAGCCTCAAAGGCCTAGTCCTGGCTTTGATACATATAAAAGTTATTGGTACAGTGCTTGAATCTTGCCCAGTGCTTTATATAGTAAGTAAAAAATTCATCCTTGAAGTTGAACTGCCACATACTGGTAGCCTGTGTGTGAAGGTTTAGCCAACAATCCAAACGGCAGCACATTATGTAGGCAATACGAATAAAGCCATTAGTAACTAATCATGGCTCAGTTAGGGTGCGTCGGTATGAACAAAACCCGATACCGATATACCGGTTGGCAAATACCTGGTATTACCAGGTATACCGGGAAATTTCGCAGAACCAGTACTTCACACATTAACTACACTATCCATCAAATGTTAGCATGCACTCTCCCCAAGGCCAACGAATATATTCACTCTTTCGTGACGGCCATTTTTTTCCTATTTCTTTTCTCTTCTTTGCAGCACAATATTTCCAAGATTTGAATAAAGTTTCATTCAAAAAAAAAAAAATAAAGTACGAAAGACCAGAGTGTCTTACGTGTCTTTCATTTCAAGCTACCATAGAAACCATTCAAAAGCAATGCAAGTATGGCATGGAATGTACCGCAGCCTGCCAGGCCTGTCGCCTGTGCTAGCTAGCTGTACTGTATTCATGAATGCTACATGTACAGTTCACATCACTAGCTGGGTCGATCTGACCACAGCTGTACTGTGTGCTGTAGTAGCATTGTAAATGGTATGCACTATGCATGGGATTTACCAGGTAAGAAATCCAGCCGCAATGCGCAGAATCGGTCTAGGAACGAACACCAGGTAAAGTTTATACACACTAAGAGGCCTTGTATGAGTAATCGGTATGCATAGCAGGATCTGCAACTCCCTGTTCGTATCGCCTACTAACAGTTACCAGGTACGAACGTATGTACTGCGCAGATTCAATTTCTGCCAAGTTTTTGGAGTATTTGACAAACTGTAAACAGTTACGTGCGTGAAAGGATTCAAGATTGGAAACTTCGTGGGATAGTTCCCTGCTCTACTATGGCCTACTATGGTAAAGTTTTTAAGCCATTAGTCATAGTATGTTATGGGTTAAATTTACCAACTTGTGGGTTTTTCAGTACACATGCTAAGATTGTGTACGTGGATAGCAGTTCTAGTGTCTGGGATTTTACGGTAACATGCACAGGGTAATCAGTGGGAAGCAGTAGTAGTAACAAGTTTTGTGTTCGGTATTTCTATCATGTAAGATTTTTACCAGGTACTTGGGCATGTTTTCTGGGATAACTGTTATTTTTGGTATATTCGTTTTCAACCAATTTCAGTACCGCCAGTATGGGTACGAGTGAAATACCAGGTATACCTGGTACATCGATATACCAAGGCACCCTAGGCTCAGTCAGTATCATGAGTTGATCACTGTGTTCTAAATGTTAGTACAGCATGTAGGCAATGTAAACATGACCTGCACTGTGTATTTTTCAAAAAAACATAAAAAACCAGTATTTGCCTTATTATTTTTCATTTTCAAAGCAAAATTATTACTAACAGCCAATTTTCAAGTTTTGGCATAAGAATGAACTAACAAGTAACAGTAGTTAGTTAGATGAAATTTAATGACACACCAACAAAAATGTGTTATATAGTGTCAAGCAAAGTTTAAATACGGTGCAAGTCCTTCCCTTTAGTCGTCTCTTACGACAGGCAGGAAATACCCTGGGCATATTCTACAACCCTCAACTCACAGGGGGAAACAAGTAACAGTAAGGTCTACAAATGTAGAAACACTAGGCCTATGCTACCCTAAAAATTAAAATGGTGGCCATTGATGAAGCTTGCAGTTAAAATTTTGACAAAAATGACAACTTTCTCATTTATTAACATTATTATTCTTAAAAGTGGTAAGTAACAGTCTTTTTTATTTGCTCTTTTTGTACAGATTGACTCAAGATTTCTTTATTTATTGTGTTGTGTACTGCCACCTAGGCTTGCCTACAATTCAACATCCATTTTCTAAGGATTAGGCCTAGGCCTACACCACAGGCATTCGAAACATTACGTACATATACTACACACTATGTAGCAAAGGCACCGAAATTTGACGTGGGCCCGTAATTGACGCATCTTCAAAAATTATTAGCTATCACCGTAGCAACATTACTGTAGCAAGCCTAACTTTTTTGAACCTATCCAGCATTTTGTTTTTCACGATAATGAATCCATTTCAGGTAGGTGCACACCTAAATATGATTATTTCTCAAGCATTTTATAACTGCATCCCACCCTTGTGAGCAATTTTAATATCTGGATATAATACTCTCTAAAAACAATGTAAATTACCTCTCCCTGGTGTGCACTGTCCATAAGTACTGCTTCATATGACGTACTTACGCCTGTACAGTGCGCTGAGTGTATAACCTAGGTTATAAAGGTTACTATACTCTGTTTGTAACTTGAACAAAATTCCTGTCTTTCTTAGGCAGGTTAGGTCAACAAGTTAAACAAGTTTCGCATGATACTGTATGTGAGGCAACTTAGTGCCTTCCCTGCAGAGCGGACTCTGTTGCTCAGCACCTGTACTAACAAGGATTAAGCCATACAGCTTGCTATGATGTCACCTGTACATAGCTGTACAAAGTCAATGAAAATGGTTGCACACTACACATATGGAAAATGCGTCATTTTCGGTGCCGTTAAGAGACTAACATCGCATAAATTTTGGAGTCAAATCAAGCTTTCTTTTACTACTTTTTGGATCGGAGTAGGAGAACTGTGGGTTGCAATGCATCCGTAAGTTACTGCACATTTGGAAAAGGCAAACAGGAGAGTGTTTGGATTTATTTTATTCCAAATATCGGCACTGAACCTGCTTAGGTGCGTCAATTTCAGGCCCACCATGCTATATATATAAAATATGACAAGGTAAGACATTTCGATCTGAGAAGAAGAAAGCCCAGTGCCGTGGCTGCACTGTCACCCAGTGCTTCCACACTCTAAATTCATTTTTCCTGAAATGGAATCTAAAAGTACCTGAATTCAGCCATTTCAGGAAAAATTAATTTAGAGTGTGGAAGCACTGGCAGTGATGTGTGACTGGGTCTACTTCTTTTCAGTACACATTGTGAGAAATGACTTACCTTGTATTATTATAGTGTACATAGTGTGTGTAGTATGTACGTTATGTTTCAAACGCCTGTGGCCTAGTATGATGGCACGACCTAACAAGGCCACTCTAAGAACGTTTTCGTTTTTTAAAACAAGACAAAAGAATGTGAATCTGCTTGTACCTGAAAAAGTTTTGGCGGACTTGATCATATTTGAGAGCTATAAATCTTTACCACTGATGTTTCCTTTCAAGAGATACCATTACGACAAGTTCAGCATTTCCAGCTCGAGCCTACAATCCGAAGTAACCTAATAAGGCCAGCAGGCGCTGTTTACAATTTTTGTACAGAGCTGTATGTACGGGTTCACCGTAGGCAGTTACTGCGTTCAATTTGAGCTGCATATCTTAAAGCCGGTTCATACTCCCAAATTTCTCGCGCGATAAAGCGATCAATAACCATATATGGTCAAAATATCTTTGCCGCCAGTTCGATTCACGGTCATCGCTTGGAGTTGAACATTGTTCAACTTTTCTCGCAAGCTCTCGAGATATCACAAAGGAAACGGCTTCTGATTGGCTGCTTGGTAGGTGAACGACCTTTTGAAACGAGCTCACGATCCTTCTCGACAACAATGGCGGACCTTTCCAGATACCGGCTCATTACATGTATTCGGGTTCCTTGCGACTATCGGCAGCCTGATTGTGACAGTGAGAGTTGCAGGAATGGAGGGAAACAGTTATTGCTTCCCACAAATTAAGACAAAGGTTAGTAAGGCAGGATTTTCTTGTATTCCCTAAAATTATCACGGCAAACAATAGTGTACTTTGTCGTAGAGCCGCTCAAACCGCATACGCATATGTACTGTACTTGGCCTTTGCATAGGCAGGTATTGGGAGACTGTGCATTGCATGGCAGTACTGTGAAAGTTGAGCTATGCGAGAAAACTGAAGTATGAATCAATTTTACATCGGCATATCGAGACCCAGCTAACATCCTTAAACACAGCTTTATAGCGCTATAATGGAGTATGAACCGGCCTTTAGCGTGCAAGTGCTTGAAAAACAGGTTCACGCGCATTTGCAAGGAAGTTTGCTATGCGCGTGCTGCATCAAAAATTGACACACAAATTGTTGACTGTATCGATGCACGACATTCGGAAGTGGCCTTATTAGGTCATGTGACTATACTAGGACTCACTCCAGACAAATCCAAAATAGCCTAGCTAGCCCACAGGTGCCCCTTATCTTGTATAGTATACCATATACTATGTAAAATACAGACGGAAAGGTATGTTACAAATCTCCTAACTTTCTAAATTTCTTCCAAAATTTGTCAATTATGTTTTGCTTTGATTATTACAAATCTTACAGATACATATCAGCATTAATATGCAAGATTTTTGAACATAGCAATTCATAAAATTTGAAAACCTTTTGAAAAGTGGAAGGGCTTGCATTTACTATGAGCATTTGTGGCAGTTGAAGACTGTAAAACAGTAACAGTTCAACTGTCACAAGTGCTTGTAGAAAATGCTAGCCCTTCCACTTTTCAAAAGGTTTTCAAATTTTATGAAATTTAATGTTCAAAAATTGTTAATATTGATGCTAATATATATCTGCAAGATTTGCAATAATAAAAAGTGAACCATAATTAAACAAATTTTGGAAGAAATTTAGAAAGTTAAGAGAACTTTAGAGAATATTTTAGGAGTATTTTATTATATAGTGTGGAAGTGCTGAATGCTCTCCTATCAGAAGCTACCATCCTCAGACTGTTACTCCATCGAAATTTCATCCTTCAGACAACGCCAAGTGAATTTATTCAGGAAAAAGAGCTGCCTTGAGGTACCTTATGATCAAAAGTCTCGACACAGACAAATTTGGAGAAAAGTGCAGTAATTGTGCCAGAAACGTAAGTTGTTTGTTCGAGCTAGGAGATTTGTGACATACCTTTCCGTCTATATATACTACATAGTATATGGTGAATATAGTGTCATTCCGCCATCGGTACATTCCGCCATAGGTTTCGCACCTTTCTGCCATGGCAGAAAGGTGCGAAACCTATGGCGGAAAGACACTTTCTAAAAATCTAAGAAACTAAAGGAATTGTTGTCCTTGCAACCACCGAAACATTTTTGAAGTCCAGGTCAGACAACAAGTAGAGGAATAGAGACGTAGCTCATTGAACAGATTGAATAGAAGTCTTTATACAAAGCAAAGTCATCAACTTATTCACACGTCTGCACGTGAAGATCTCAATGCGTACATGTAGGGGATTACAATTATTGTAATCAATAGACACATACGTGTTCATTGACACTGTGTTGTAATGACAATGCTTCCAACAAATCTCTAAACTCCATTCAGCCCTGTTCCTGTAATTTATAAGTCTGGTAAGTTCCAACCAATACTATCTTATGTACATTCCACAAAATAATGTGCTCATTCGGCCATAGAAAAAGTGCCTTTCCGCGATGGCGGAAAGGCACTTTTTCTATGGCGGAATGCGCACATTTTCTATGGCGGAATGTACCAATGGCAGAATGACACGGCCCCCGTATATGGTATACTTAGCCTAGGGTACCTAGGCCTAGTTCTCACGTACACTTTGCTCCCTGAACTAGGCCTAGGCTATTGCAACACAAAGTTTTTCCCGCATTATTACTGTGAGAGTAATATCGTCTGCGTGCGTTTCTGCAATGATTGTTGCTACATGTACGCGTATGTGCGTACATGATGGTAACCATAGCTATGAACTATGTCACAATTGAACAGCAGTGCGTGCTATATAGCATACAATAGTGTGAACTTCCTAGTTACAAGATTTAGAATGTTTTAAAAAACAAAACAGGTTCGTTTGTATAAATCAAAATTTTTGGTCTCTTTTTGGAGACTGAGTGCTAGTATCCTTAAAATGATGGGTCTTAAACATATAAATGACCCATAGAGGTCAATTACCTAGGTGTATATGTGAATTTGAGAAAGACTGAGACCATTCAAAATTTTTGAAGGTGTGGTAGCCCAATTTTGACAATGGGTATATTGCTGACCTAGTAGGGAATCCCCATACTAGGTCAGCAGACTGCGGACTATGGTATACTATACTATACAATGCTAAGGGGCGCCTGTGAGCTAGCCTAGGCCTACAGCAGAATAAGGAAGGCACAGTAGAATATATTACTGCAAAGTTTCATTCATTTGATTTGATGTTTTTATATTTGCATTGTCAAAACGTTCGTTTAGTGACTGACTCATGTTACCCCCAATTTAAACTAGCCTATAGCCGGCCTACAGTACAAAGTTAGGTCAACTCAACGTTAGGCCTTACGTTATGGGACCTAGGCCTAGCTAATTAACATTAGGCTAACGTAACACAAACGATACCGGCACTGCAGTCATACTTACACCTCTGTAATAGTACTCATATTGGACCCGTTTTGTTTTTTATGGCAAATTGGAATACAGGAAAGACTTTGAAATGATATGAAAAATTTTAAGAATAAAATAAAGCTCTTTTAGTAATGCTATCTAATATTTATCAGATGGAGACTTCTCTCGTGCCCGGTCTCTCGTCGTCTCGTCGGGATATGGCTAAATATTTCTTTAATGATAGTATTCACATCTTACAAATTGATAAAATTTCTGTAGTAGAATTTACAAAATATTGTCTTTTCAAGACTCAATTAATTTTATTTATGAGACAGTAAAATATATTTATATATTGATTGTTTACAGTTCTGTCTGAAAAATAGGAGAATATTTTTTTCTAAATTTCACTCGTTGGTATATTAAACGGATTCATGGAGCTACTTGGGGAATTGTATACACGAGGTGGTAAGAGAATATGCAATCGCCCCAGCAACCGTGCGTCGAGGGGCGTATTTTATGAGATTAGATCCAACCAAATCACCCTGCTTCTTTAGACCGGAAGGCCAGGAATCGACATCACACACCCACACGCCAGTAGCCATAGGGGGCTGAAAAGGAGTCCATCAAAAAAATTTAGCCCCTAGTAGCAAATTTAAAATTTCAAAATGTTGCCTTTCGTCATAGGCCTATGCCGTGGCATTTTAGTGTACCGCCCCCGCTCTGAAAAAAAAAACATTTCGTCCCCTGGAAGCTCTCACCAGCGGTACCGCCTGCATTTCAAAAAACGGGGCAATGGAGGGTCAAGCAGAAGTTTTGGTGAGCGGAAAAATGCTCTGTACACTGTATATTTTTGCAGTTACTCTGTTAGGAGATTTTATAGTTCATATTTTATGAAATTCAGAACAGATCTGATTAGGCACCTGAGGTCTAAGGCGAATCTCAGGTTACTTCACTGGATGCCAGCAGTAAACGGATATGTACATTAAGATAAGTTAGACATGATTTTACTATAATGAGTGTTTTATTTTCGTTATAAGGTTAGTCGGGTATGTGGCGCGAACTGCAACAATTGCGCGCGAAGCTGGCCGAATTTTTCCTTCTTGGTAAAACGCATTCAGACGGTACTTTGAGACTTCAGTTCCCTAATCAAAATAATTTTAGCAGGAATATAGGCCTAAGTTTGATTTATCAATGCTTTGTAATCCGCTGGAGAAGACTGCTTCCCTTCCAATATGTTTATCTTTTCAAAACTATACTGAGAAGGAAGAACGAATTCTTCTTCTTCACAAGTTGGTTACAAACTTTGCTCTTGCGTAATCACGCCTATTTAGAACGGCATTTTGTGACATATTGGCTGTTGAATGAAGTGAATGCTGAAAAAGAAAATGATAGAAAACGAAATGAAGGTGAAGGCCCGAAAATTTAGGTAAGCTGTAAAAGATTTGTAACGGAAAACAATTAAAACACGTCAATCATTGAACATCCTTAGACTCTTTTCCAGACCTTAAAAATAATAAAAATAATTTTGAAAAATGAACAAAAGAAAGCGAGACCAAAGGAATTATGAGGGAATTTTTTTATATTATAAGTAAAATTTGCAACGTTAAATAAAGAAACAAATTAATATCAAATACCATAAAAATGCCAGAAATATTTTCTCGGGCGCTCTTCGCATGGACCTGCAATGAAAACTAATACAGTTGCGGAGCTCAAGGAGCAATTGTTGTCGAAAAGTTTTGTTTGATACCTTAATTAAACTTTCTTTCAAAGCATGGGCGTTGGCTCTTCGCCACACCTCAGTGACTTAAAGCCCTGAAATAAGGACCACTGGCACCAGTTAATGTAAGTCATTACACGCACCATGGTCCTTGCATACACAATTCAGAAACCTCCCCGGCCCGTGCATGTAGACGGATCGCAATTCTCAACAAATTTTTCCGTGTGCTTTACGTGAACTCAATAAAAACATGTGTTACGTTAGTACTGCTGTCCGAAGGAAAGCTCAGTTGTGGAATTGTCTCTTTATTATACTTACCCTAAAGGATAACTTGAGTAAATTACTATTTCCAAATCCCTTGCAACCTCTCCCGCGCTGTTTACAAACTATACCATCATCCTCATCAAATTGACAGATGGTTACTATCTTAAATTTTCAATCATCATAAGAAACTATTTCAATAAGCAATTGAAGTCATACCTTGGGGGTACAGATATTCTCTCAAAATGGTCCAGAATGGCCCCAAAAGCCATTAAATTTGAGAAAAAGCTCGGGGGAGGACCAGCAGGCTTCAGCCTTTGGCTTTACTCCTTCGGCACTCTAGGTTAAAGGCTTAGCCGGCCACACCTTACAAAGATGCAGCCTCCAATGAAAATTGCTGGCCTAGCATTCGTTCCGACGTTCAAGGCCATGTTTCTGTAAGAGTTACCCATAACAACATTTCATTAATTTTGCAAAGTATGGCATACCCTATAAACCTCAAACTTTGATCGTCCTTTCAAAATTATACTTTAACCTAGATTTTCTAAACTATATTAGTTTTTACAGTAATTAAAAGCTGGACGGGTCCCTTGTCCCAGACCATTGACAAAAATGAAAAGGAAAGAACAAGTGGCTGGGGAAAGCAGGAGAATCTTTTATGCAATGGCTAATATTGCATTTAAAAGGTAAAGAAAGTGTGTTCTTTAAGAGGTTAGTAAGCACGATGTGTGTTATTTATGGAAGAGGATGGCATTTTTGCTTTTCAAACCAAATAAAATATTTTGAAGCTTTTCACCATACTTAAGACTGTTACAAAATGCTGATACGATCTCATGTCTCAAAATCCACAAAAACCCAATAGTTACATGAACCTAACAATACTTTAAAATCATGTGACAGTAGCCATAGGGGAGGCGAAGCATTCTTAGGCACCCACCCTCACAAAAAATTACAACATGCCCACGACCTTCCTCCACCTGGTCAAAACATTACCATCAACTTGAATGAATACAATGAATACCGTACTATACCACAGCCTACACGATTCATGAAAAGACAAGCAATGTTAAAAAAGTTAGTTTTTGAGAAACGGAAAGTTAGAGGGCTGTGTGTGGTGTTTTCGTCAGATGTAGATGAGCAGAGAGTACTTGCAAAAACACATTGTCGGGCTTAACCAAATCTGGAAAACCGATACTTGATGGTAAGCACTTAAGTCAACATTGTTTATCAGATTTTTTTCAAATCACCATCCCTGTTTCCTTGAGAAGCTCTTACTTATATGACTGCGTTTAAGCAAAACCCGGGCAGCACATGTACAGAAAATAGAGGAAATATAAGGGGAAATGGTGTAAAACGGGCCCTTGGCTATCTGAGGCATTTGCTACACATTTCGTGAAGATAATAACATGTATGTATGGTCCTTATAGAGATATCACTGCTCAGAAAGGACCCTTACCATGACCTTTTATCAATGAAAAATGAAAAAAATGCGCTATTTGGGTTTTTGTTCATTTTATGTACTTCTCATTTGAATGTCAATGTTTTTTCTGTGTACTACTGAGCCACTTGCCTACCAATTTCATGAACTTGGATGAGAACGTTTCGTATGACACTTAGTATCCCTGCTCAAAATTGTCCCAAAACGGCCAAAACCCATATTTTTCATTAAAAAATGAAGAAATTGATGATATAGAGCCTAAGTCAATAAAAGATGTAATCGTTTTCAAATTTTCAAAATTTTATATGAAAGTTAACTGTCTACTTTCCGTTTAGTTCTGGAGAGGATAGTATCTCTGGTTTTTTAATTCAGGGCAATACTGCGTCTCAGAAACGATCCCAAATGCTAAAATTTGCAATAAAAGCAAAGCCATGAACTGCAATTTCAATTTTTCAATGTCACTCTTATCATGTGCGTTTGAATTTGGGGTAAAAAATTTCCCCATGTATTACCTAGCTATCTGATTACCCATAAACAAAAGGGGACTTCGGGTGGTAATACATTTCAGGAGAATTTGATACGGTACTCAAAATTGCTAAAAGTGCCGTTTTTCGGTAAAAAGGCTACATTCGGCAAGTCACCGAAATAAAAAAAAAGGCAGTGCTGCATGACTCAAGACCGATCTTGGACTCCAGACGAGGATGGAGTCACGACTCGGAAAAAAGAGACTCGTACTCTGTTTCGTACAGTCCGGGGTCATGACTCGGCTATACAACATGAGAAAATCTCTCCCCTTGAAGACTGGGGCAACGAACTGGCCGACCACAGCACGAGATGGCCGATTTTTGACGTCATTTAACCACAAGCGATTGTTTGCTTAGTCGGAGCAAATATTTACCCAGCATGAGAGCCAGGAACTGACCATCGTTCTGTAGCAGATTTTATGCTAAAAATTATCGATAATTCCACCAAACCTGGACCGATTTTTCTGTTTTAAAATTTGTTTTAACGTCAATTTATCCATGAAGTTCAGTTCCAGCGAATAATTTTGTATAACTGCGCAAATTACTTCATAATGCTTCAAGCGGCTTGATGTCCACTTCAAGTGAATTAACCGCAAAAATGTGACATCTGGAGAATATAATTCTGAAGCAGATGCAGGCAATTTTGTCCTTCCTTCAAGGGAACAAATTCTGTAATTATTCCCGAGACCGGGCTCGAGACCGGCAGAATTTTGTTTATGTCACTTTTATGCATTTAATCCGTCGTCATGTAGGATCTACCTTCTCTGCAGTTCCCGTGCAGCTCCACACGGTATGTACGTCTTACGACTCCGTCACTATGCGCTACCTAGAAGTATAGATAGATAGATAAAATTTTGAACAGTTCTGCAGTAAAAGCCTTTTTCGCAATTTACAACAAGACTGAATAAAAGACAATGTAAAAATTGGTCATTTGTTTATTCTTACTCTTAGTGCATACTTTTCCATAGGGGTACTGGGACTTGGAGTCAAACCCTGTGACTCGGACTCGGCAAATGAGGATTCGGACTCGGACACGGAAGTTGGGGACTCAACTACAGTACTGACAACTTGTGGAGAATTTTAGCATGTTGCATTGTGGAAGACTGTGTTAATTTTACCTCTACCAATCTTTAACGTTTAAGACCCCAAATGACCGAACAAAACAGCATTTCTAGACCTACAATATCAAAAATGATCAAAATGGTGGCCATTTTGAAGTTGCTGGTAACCCCTAAATTGCACATAAATAAAAATTAAGCACATCCACTTCTAATTCTCTGTTGAAATATTCTACATTGTATCAAAGTTTTAGCAAATATAGTAACGACTCCAACATAGAAATAGCCGGGCTACATTTCTGCCTGGACTATGAATTTGTTCGAACGGTGGCGACCTTTTCTGTCACGAGATCTTCTGTCTCTCTGTATAGTATGTCAGTGAGAGAGAGACACAAATAGGCAACCAATAGAGGGCGTGTTTCTTAATCAAAGAGAGCCGTATCTAAATATATGGCTCTGTCAATGACCGGCAGTGTCGACAGTGCCTAGGGATCTGAGGACAGAATGAGGGACTTGGTCAAGTCTACGGTATACAAATAATATGTATAAATTTCTTCGGAGAAATTCATTATAGAGTGCTTTGCATTTGCAACAGCCTTAGGCGATGGGGTTGGTAATATCAGGGGGTGTGGGGGTGTCATACCCCCCAAAGTTCGTCAGAGCGACGATATTTGGAAAATCCGGAATATAGTTGGAATTTCTGATATCTCAGTCTAGCACATTTTTCCGACCGAGCCTATGTCAACTTTGTATATATTTCCCAACTACATCAAGTGAGAGTAATACAAAACGTTATTTTCCTCATGTAAAATCGAATCAAAACTGTCCTTTGTCACGGAATATTTGTGTATGAATGTATGTGATGAAACCATTGTAATAATTTTCTATCACAAATTTTCTCAAACTATCAAAATTTTCGCAAATTCTTCTCAAACTATCAAACTTTTCGGGCGCTCCGCGCGCTTCAAACCTTGTCTAAGTGTTGTTCTTATTATCAATATCTTCCGATAGCAACTTTTGGAGAAGCACAGCAGCAGAAATTGAAAGCTGTTTACGTGAATTATCAGGTAAAAGACTGGCTTTGTGAGTAGCATGTTGGTTCGTTGGGCAATTGAGAGTGTCTCGATGCAGATTCTGAATGCAAGTTTTGTCATGAAAATCTTATTTAATGAAAACATTCGGCGCGCTTCTCTCGCATGCGTCACGATTTGGACTCCATCTCATGACCATTATTAAGGTATTAATACCAGGTTCAGTTCTACGGGGGGCAGGGGGGCTTTAGCTCCCAGTTTTTTCCAGCCCCCCCCCCAAAAAAAAAAATTGCTCAAACTTTTATATAGACAGGCTAATATTGGTGAAGACATAGATATGCTCAGAAAATATTCCAAATGGCTATTTATCAGACCCGTCTCCAGTAAGTTCTGTAACGGTTCTTTCTATAACTTCAAATAATTTTCGCGCGCTATACGCACGCTTTCATCTATAGTTCTGTCTAGTGGCAACGCCCGCCGTTTCAGACATATTGGATTTATTTATTTATTTTAGAAACACGAAAATACAACGCTGCGAAGTTCTGTCCTCTTTTCCTAACTTTTGGAAGATTCTTTTTTCAACCTCGGCAACCCATTGCATCTGTCGAAGCTTAGAATAGCTGTCCTCCAGTCAGGACGCTTGGCCATGTCAGAAAATCAAAGCACTACCCCTAGCTGAGCCTGTATGAAGGTTTTTCATTTTGGCATTAAAGTATACCCCCAAATGTCGGCGCCCTTAACGCGCAATCTTCAAAATCCACGTTGCATCACTTATGAACATTATAAGTATAAACGTACCAGTGAAATTTTCTAGCATGTGCACATTCTGAAACGCACTTTAGTCCTTCACCCCTTTTGCTAGACCTTGACTGCTCCGTTATCCGGTGACCACGGGGTTAGTACTCCATGGGCCAAAGCATCTTGCTCAGGTACTGATCGAACTTTGGAATTGATTAGACTGGTGAATGTTACGAGAAATCATCTGCCCACACACAACCTTATTTCGGATGCGCGTTCACCTCAGTCTCTGTTTCAAGGGATGAGCTGGAATCGAGAAATATGGGTTTTATCGAGAGGAGTCATCACCCCCGAGGAGGATCAGGGGCCCTCCTACCCCCATTTAGTCAAGGGTAACTTTTTCATTAGGACCAAAATTAGAGAGGTAAATCACGCAAGTTGACAAGTTAACCTGTGATTTATTCTCAGTATATGGGACTCTCTACCAATGCGATCCCAGTCAGACCTTGCGTCAAGGCGCTTGCTTTCACCTGTTAAAGTGGTCCAGTTTGACACCCTTCCCATTTTTCCATGAGGCCATTTTGTATCATAATTAAAGAGAAACAAATACGATAAAGCCCTTTCCCCTTCGATCTTTGGTATAATTTTCAGTCACAGTGAGAATAAGGCCTTCGACTTTTGTGCGGCGCTCTCCCCTTCACTAAATAAAAGTACGTAGTAAATAAAGAATTCCTGGAGGGGCACTGGTGTCATGGGTATAGACTACCCTCTGTTCCAGTGACCCTAGCCTAGATCTAAATCTTGTATTTTTCGAAGTTAATTGAAAACATCAAAGCAAATCTGACAGAAGTGAGGGAAACTCCCTGCTGCGACCTCCAAATTCTCGCCCGCTGTAATGTCTTGACTAATGTCGATTATTTTTTTCTGACGCTACTAAAGGGACGTTACTCTATATATTACACATGTTGATTTGCACACTTCAGTCAACGTAAAGCATGTTTACCGGCCTGAGTGTTTTATCTTAGATTTTAGCCTCCTTTGTGCAGAAAGTAAACAGGGTAAATAGCATTTTATGCAGCTAACCTTAGGTCGCTGATTCAAAAGGGTGTAAAGGTTTCCTTTTGTTTGTGTTACGTACACCCAAAGCAGTACCTTTGGTCGAGCACTCATCCGCAACTGGCTATACCAGCAGTGAAAGAGATTTGACAAAGTGAACTTAGGAACTTCTATAACAATTGTTCCGCCTTCTCTGAACAAGCAAGACGTGGTCTCGTTTTGACAGCGACTTGTATTCATGGTCGAGTGAAATACTGTATCGAAGGTGAAAACTTCGGTCAGCTGTTTCGTCGTCGTAAGCACCGTGAGAGGTTTTTAGTTATTGGGCTAATAGCGATTCATTGCTTAACGAGAACTATAATTGCACCGTTCTGGGAATGACCATAGATCTATGGTATGGTGATTTAAAAGGGCGACGGAAGCAATCACTTTTTTGCAACCTGTTCACCACTCTAAAATCCACCTAATCAACATTTATGAGGACAAGATTTTAAAAGGATCCAAGTATTGGCCGAAAATCGGTTACAAAAACTTCCAACAGTGGTTGACCAACACACAACGAGTATTGGGAACTAGTCTGTCGGTCCAAGGCAAAGTTTGGACGGAACTTTTAACCGGAGTGCTTTTGCTACGTTATTGAATATTTAATGTAGATGTAGGCCAGTATTATCAATAACAATGTATCTTAGGCAAGATACCATGAAGGCATGTGTCGTCGTGATACTTGCTGTCAGTTTATTTCAAGTAGTTGCAGGGTTGGAGGAGAGTGACGTCAGAAACAGTAATAAGATATTGAATAGAAACCGGAGACAGGAAGAAGGTAAGACTGAGGTACTTTCATCTCTATGTTCCATAGGCCAAGGGCCTATAGGCTTACTATGGAGTTCCACAGGGTTCTGTTCTTGGCCCGCTTCTTTTCTTAATTTTCATCAATGATATTGACAGCTCTCTCACATCTAGTATTAGTAAGTTCGCTGATGATACTAAGCTCTATAGGAAGGTTAGTGATAAGGATGATGCCTCATTACTGCAAAAAGACTTGGATAGGTTATTTTCATGGTCTCAGACTTGGCAAATGTCTTTTAATGCAGATAAGTGCAAAGTCCTTCACTTTGGTCCTAAAAATTTCAGCTATGATTATAACATGAATGGTAGTATTCTGAGTGATGTGACTTTTGAGAAGGATCTGGGTGTAGTTATTACAGGTGATTTAAAGCCATCTAGACAGTGTGCAGCTGCTGCTGCTAGGGCTAATAGGGTGCTTGGATTGATCAAGAGGAATTTCAGTAGTTTTAGTAAAGAAATTGTACTAAATCTGTATAAGCAGTTGGTAAGACCCCACCTCGACTATGCAGCCCAGGCTTGGAGTCCCTTCTATGAATAGGACAAGCTTCTTTTAGAGCAAGTTCAGAGGAGAGCCACTCGCCTTATACTTGAGGTGAGACACCTACCTTATCATGTTAGACTTAAGCATCTTGGGCTTACCACCCTGGAGTTGAGAAGGATTAGGCTGTTAGGGGGGGGACATGCTTCAGGTGTACAAATTTCCCTCTGAAAGGAATCCTTTGTCCTCTTGCAATTATTTAAAGGTTCAATGCAATTCTCGGGTTCGGGGCCATTGTAAGAAGCTAGTTAAGAATTTTGCAAGGCTCGACATTAGGAAGTTCAGCTTTTCTCATAGAGTTGTTAACGAGTGGAATAGTCTGCCTGAGTGGGTAGTTAACTCCACATCTGTGCACTGCTTTAAGGTTAACTTTGACAAGTTCTTCCATAAGTGTGGTAGAATCTAATTGTGCTGGGCTCGTTTGGTTTTGGTTGGTTCTCAGTTTGTTTTCTGTTAAGGTTGTATGGACTTCAGGGCATCTTATGGGGCCTTAGCCCTCCTTTGCCCTTTAACCTGTTATGTTATGTTATGGTTTGTTATGTTACTAGCTTGGGGCTGCATCGCCTACTACGTAGCAGGCTGTGGGGCACATTCCTTGTTCATTCATATGTTTGGGAAGCCTTGAAGCCTAGCTTGCTGAGCAAACAAAGTCCGTTCCGTGGGGTAGGGGCTGCAGCCAGGGACGTCATGCAAGAATAAATTTTGGAGGGGCCTGTGAGAAGTGGTGACTGGGTGATGGTATAAGAGGCGTTGTGCGAAAAAATATTTTTGGAAGGGGAGGTGAAAAACTGAAGAATAGCGTAACCTTAGGCAAAGTGTTGTATTTTTCGAAAACAGTTAACTTCTGATATTAACTTGGCATGTGAAGGGTTTTCAAACGCATTTTCAGACAAAATCATATGACACCCTTGAAATTTGGGGGGGGGACCTATGTCTTGGGGTTTTGAAAAACAGTGGACAATATTCTCGGGCAATAAAGGGTTTTATGAGGTAAAAACTCCGGTACAACAATAGAATACAGGGCCACTCTTGAACACCAACTAGCATGATCCGGAATATCTGTCCACCAGGGGCAGATCAGCACCCCCACCCCCGTCTGTGCAAGTATATCGTTCATAATTTCAAATGTGTCTTTATAAAGTTTTAGTGCTTCTTTCTTGTGGGATCGGCTCCCTTTAATATTCACTGGTGGCGCATATGGTTAGCTATCGGTACGTCAGGTTGCAGCCGAATTCGGCTCTAACATCACACAAGCGTGCATTAGTAGGCCTAGTATTATGCGCTTTGCACGGCTTGCCCAAGGGTCTACTGCCTGTTAACTCACATATTATTTTTGATATCTGTGTTGGTTTTTCATCTTAGTTAATCCGAACACAACTGTGTTTTTCTTTTTAACTGAGCTTGGAGTTCCCAACTCATGCTGCACTAATCACTACAAGGGCATCATGCCACCCTTCACCATGTGGGCGTTCAGGCTCCCACTTATGGTGACGACACGAACGAATGAAGATTACATATTGAAAGTTCAACGAGCCAATCCTTTCCTTTGAAATGATGTTGCCCGGTATGTGGTCCCTTTGACGGCTTCCCACACGCGTCATAAGCTTTTAACGAGTAAACTGATGTCATGTTATAATTACGTTATTGTAGTCTATGTATGAGAGGACCAGGGGCGGCGCCACAGGAGGGGCCGGCAGGGCAGGCATTTGCCCCCCCCCCCTATGGTTTTTGACCCAAAAATAAAATCGTCGAAATAACGTTTTAAGACACATAATTTTTGTAGGGGGTGGGGTGAGGTGTAACAGTATCATGGAATAAAGTATTGTGATACATTATCCGTTGCATATAGGACATTTTCGGTGTAAATCCTCGAAAATTTTGCGCGCTTCGCGCGCGTTGTCTTCTCTGTCTAACTCATTGTACATCCGCCCCATACTGCAATAGTCCTTCGTGCAAATATTTGGAATGTTCGCGTATACACGCATTCATCATTTGCTGTATAGCCTATCTTCATTCACCTCAGAGCTTACACTTAGGCCTCTATCTACATCCCAGAAGACCCATGATTGAATTTCTCTCTGAGTTTTTTTTTTTTTTTTGTCGTTTAAGGATTAATACCTAGTAGCGTAAACAATGGGGGGGGGGGGGCAAAATACAGTATATCCCCTGGCGAGATTCTGTGAAAATTGCTGTCTATTTGAAAACAAGCAAAACATAGTATTCAACACTAAACTGACTGATTTGAGTGATTAAAAGTTAATTCAAATCCGTATTTGACCGACGTATTTATCAATATTCTGTAAATTCTCGGACTACGCGCGAGTGTGGTATCTATTACGAATTCCATGGCTACCTTCACGACCGTGGCTCACGGAGAAGTAGGCCTACATCATATTTTAGTGTGTAAATCCAGTACGCATGGACCTACCAGATCTAGTTGTACACTTGCCCTACAAATGCAGTGACATGTCTGTAGTGCAGTATCGTATTCACCCAGGGGAGGACGGGGGTAGGATTTTCACTTCCGTGTACATTGTTCAATCATTTTACAACAATCACAAAATGGTTAAATTGGTACGCAGGGAAGTTTATACTGTACCAGAGGAAGAGTAACAGTTCCGTGAAAGTGGGAAAATTTATATAAGGCGTGTAACATATCTAGATGTCTTCAGTGCAATTTGAAAGATCTGGGAAGGGCCATTTCTTGCTATCTGGGAGCTGTTTTGGCAAAAATTTTATCGGCGCAGTCGGCGCCAGCCAATAGAAATCATGCCACATATCAAGATGGCTTCAGTGCAATTTGAAAGGTCTGAGAGGGACCATTTAATTGCGATATAGAAGCCATTTTGGCAACATTTTAAACGGCACGCTCCGTGCAACCGTTAGTGGCGCTCCGCTTCTATACCAACGCAACCAAACGCCGTTCACACGCTCATGCCTGTCAGTCGTCACGTATCAAGTATTGTACGGTTCAAAACTGCCTCCAAGATCCCGAGAAGTGCCATTTCATGCAGTCTGGGGGGTCTGTAGGGCGAAAATTCTCTTGTACGCTTCGCGCCAAACTATGATGGTGCTCCGCTTCGATGGCAACTTCCATTCTGCGCCCCTCCTCCAATAGCCAACACAAATCGCCGCCCTTGCCCGTTTGTTATGTAATCGTCGACAATAAGTGCAACAAAACTGGAAAACTGTAGTCGGCCAAAAGTAAAGAACGTTGGATTACTTACCTAGAAACTAGATTTCTCGAGAAAAAATATGACTTCAAAAGATGCAAAATATTGTACCATATTGCGTCTAAGGCTTCCCGGTAGTCAAAAAATCTTTCACACCCCCTCCCCTTAACCCCTCCCTCAGAACCGCGATCACTCATCTCATACCTGGGGAGGATGCAGGGGGAAGGATGCAGTCGCACCCAAAAAATTCAAGAAAAAACGGCATAAACGTTTGTTAACTTAAGCTATACTATGAGGAGGGGACAGGATGCAAGTACGCTGCATCTTCGGTCTATGTCCGTCCCCAATAAGTTTCTTTGCCTGTGTTTTTTCGTTTCTTCAGTTAAACGTACGTTACCTATCCGTTCATTGTCAGTTTTATTCCTTTACGCTTCCGTTACTTATGCGTTAGTGTCCGTCGAACATTCGGTACAGGTACTGTACTTCTACGTTTCATCCGTCCGTTTGTTGTCCGGTAATGATCCGGTGAGCAAATAACAATAACCGGAGACGAACGGATACTAACGGAGAAGTACAGTATGAGAAACGCACGAGAAAATGATAAAACGGAAGCTTAACGGATAAGTAACGAATACGTAAGGGGGGCCTTTTTCGGTCGACGTCCGGTCCAAGTTTTGTGCATGTTCAAAATCTCTCGCCGTTCATACCGGACGTTCCCGGTCATGAAACGAAGTCGGCGGAGGAGAACAGGAGACTAAACGGATACTAATGGACATCAACGGAGTGCCATTCTGGGTCTTCGTTTCCTCTCCGTTATTGCAATCCGGTGAGGTGTGACATGCGCTTAAAGACTGACGTGTGTTATGGTACGGTATCTCCCTCCCTCCTCCCTCTCCCTCCCTAGTGACGCCATCCCAACCAATTATTTATACCTCTGCCTGCGAATCTGTTCTTAAGGTTTAAGTCCAAATTTTACATAAATAATACTGCAATAAGATCAATTTCAATCAGTTTTGTCTCTTATCCCATACATGCACGTTTCATTTTAGGAGTTTAAAGTGGACCTAAAGTGTAGAATTATAAGAATATATATTTTAGACGTTGGAAACGAATTTCACTCATCCAACTCTCATTTTCATAGCTCACCCTGCTGCTGAGATATGAAAAGTTAAAATTTATTCACTTTATTTTAAATAGTCGATTGCGCGATAGTTTGTGATGATCTTCTTGTAAAACTCACATTACTTGCTTTTGTTTCCTTTTGAAATTGAAATGTTTATATAACCTTGCAAAAATTACTGTTGTACGGATAGGTTTTGTATAGTCAAGTCACCCTATAACAGTGAGAAAGTGATCACATTTTGGCACAAGGTGCAGAGGCTTTCGAAAAAATAAAGAAAACAAAAAATGTAATTTGAGTAGTACAAGAATGACATTACAAATTATTGCGCCATCTACCATTTTAAATTGGATAAGCACCAACATTTTATATATCTCAGCTCAGGAATTCCTGTAAAGATGGCAGTTAGACCATTTGGATTCATTTTTCAAGCTTTGTAACATATGTTTTTGAATTTTTAGCCTTTAGATACACTTTAAATTTAGCTAAAATTTGGCAGTTCTTTGTAGACAAAAAAAAAATGCATTTTCTATGTGCGTTTCTTTCGATATTAAAAGTTGATTTAACTGTATTTTCAAAGCAAAGTGAACTCAAAGCAAGCTGGAGTGATTTCACATTCTCACATTAATGAGCCGTTCTCCCTTTTCTGTGCCTTTCAATCGTTTTGACTTACAGACCCTTAAGGGTGAAATTTGCAAAATTTCAATATCTCCTATGCATATTACGTAATGATACCATACGATTATGAAGGACACTAAATCGGATTTAAATTTAACGATATACATAAATCAGTCTATTAATGTGAGGAAATGACGTCACTCCTGTTTGCGTAAAGTTTACTTTAGCTTGCAAATTTGGTTACATCATTGGTTCAAAAACTCGAAAAACTATAGGTAAAAGTTTAATGTTATCTCATAAGAGTTATGATTCCTCTCCCTTTTATAAAATTCAATTTTGCGTATAACCCTTACTCAGTGATTCGGCTTTTCTATAAGCAAGAAAAAAATCACATAATGAGGATTAATTTTTTCTCATTAATTAAGAAATTGCAGACATGAGATCTTTATTTTAAGGATGAATACATACAGTTTAGAACAGTCGGGAAGTGCCGTTTCCGGCCGTCTGGAGGGTTTGCAAAGACAAAAATTTGCTTGAACGCTCCACGCCAACTGATGGTGGCGCTCCGCTTAGAAATATGTATTACCATTTTTCATAGATTTATTTTTTCTCCTTAACTAAGAAATTGCAGACATATGATCCATATTTCAAGGCTGGGTACATGCAGCTTAGAACACTCGGGAAGTGCCATTTCCGGCCATCTGGAGGGTTTGTGAAGCCAAAAATTTTCTTGTACGCTCCGCGCCAACCGATGGTGGCGCTCCGCTTAGATAGTCTTGCTGCACTCAACCCCCCCTCCCCAATATTTTTTCGTTCCGCCGCGCAGGCTGCATAGTTGAAGCGTCTCATTCAGTGAGGGCCGATTTTCACTGACAGACAACCAACCCTTCTCACAGTTCGTATTTATTTTAGAAAAAAAGTTTTTTTGAGAGAGAGAAAAATAAAGTCCAAGAAAATGAAAACGCCAAAAATGCACGTTCTGACACGGGGGGGGGGGGGGGTAGGGTGAGGCTCGGAAGTCTTCAATGCTTGCACCCCCCAAACAATAAAGCTGGGTCCGACCCAGCATGCTTTGCCCCCCCCCATCGAAAAACCCTGGCGCCGCCCCTGGAGAGAACACTATAGTAATGAATCGGAATTCCTAGCCTGCATGTGTGAAATGTGCGTGCATTGCTACCCTTTCAAGAGTTTTAGGAAAAACCACCCTCCCCTCTCACCATTTTTAGGGTTTTAGTTTAATCACATAACTTCGTTATGGATCCATACAATCACCCCCCCCCCCCCGTATCAATATGAACAGCTTTCGAGGACGCCCTCTTCAAAACTTTGAACTGTTTTTGATTCCTTGCCGAAGGCAAAATTAAGGAATCTACAGTATGCAACCATGCGGGCGATTGTGTGTTTATGCGTGTGTACGTATGTGTATTTGTGACGCTTAGCTTGCAAACACGGTATCTCCAGATTGTAATGATGGATAATTTTCATACTTGGGATATAAAATTATTATATTGAGAGGAAGATCCCTATTGTTTTTGGTGAAGGTCAAAGGTCATGTGAGGTCACCAGAGGTCAAAAATCGAAAACCTTTTTTAAAACATGATATCTTTAGGTAGGAAAGCATGGATGCTTTTCATACTTGGCAAATTTGGCATGTGAATGCGTTAATAGTCATAAGGTAAACCCTACCGCTTTTGGTAAAGGTCAAAGGTTATCAAAGGTCACCGGAGGTGAAAATACGAAATTCCTTAAAAGCTGCATGTAAACACGATATCTCAAGATAGCAATGGTGGACAATCTTCACACTTACTTTATCATATGGAAAGGAAGAAACCTATTGTTTTTCAGTGGAGGTCAAAGGTTATTAGAGGTCATCAGAGGTCAAAAACCGAAAACTTTTTGAAAAGAGTTTGTTGGAGGTCGAAAGTCATTTGAGGAACTGCGAAAACCTCGTAAACTAAATAGACAGTGGACGGTACTGTACCTCCAAATTGTGTCCTGTTACCAACGAAAAGTTCAAGTTAAGGCTGAATTTTTTTACCAATCTAAAGAAAAATTTATAGAGTAAAAGATTAATTTTTTCAAAAGCATAACTGTTACAGTAATAATACTTATTTAATTTACCTTATTATGAACTCCTGGAAAGGATGTTGTGACTGTACAGTAGCACCATTAGAAATATCATACGATGAAAGAGTTCTTTTGATGGCGCAGTGGAATAGAGCTCGGTCTTTCATGCAGACGGTTCGGGTACAAATCCCTCATAAGATATGTTTTTTTTTTTTTTCATTTTTTGTTATTCACTTTTTGGTGGGGTTCAAAGGTTATATGAGGTCAACAGCGGTCAAGATGTGAAAACATCTTGAAAGATAATATAGTCAAGAAGTATAAATTTGAGGGATGAACCTCAGTGCAACAAATCACCCCCTTTCAGCAAGGAATCACTAAGCCTTTGGGATTACTGGTTAAAATAGTGACGAAGCTGTATTAAAATGTGTAGTTCATCCACAACAAGTGAGTAGTTTATGGCCCCTGGATAACTGTGGAAGCTTTTAGTCTTAATTTGGTTTGTAATGTGGACTCGGGATATAGAACTCAAAACTTAAATCGTTATCTTTATGACATATTTGTTGACACTTTTAAGTCTTAACGCCATCATTTTGCCAGCCACTGCCAGCCTGCGCAGCTTCCACTGACTTGTCAGTAGCTCGTTTCTCAATGAAAAAAATATATAAATAAAAGACAGAGTGTTAGACTTTTGGAGGGGCAGATTTTTGGGGGCATTCTCATGATTCCGCCCTTTGATCCACCAAAGGTTTGATATTGAACTTTGAAAAGAATTGAATCGCGTTGTAGAAGACTGTTGTTTTACGATACTTCGTGACCATAAATATGGCGGAAGAAGCTTCGTGTTTTTTGTTTTGCTTTTGTTTTTGTCTTTCCAATTAAAACATTACGTCGGATGGTGTAGAGGAAAACAAAAGTTCCAAGAAGTGACAGGTAGAACTCGATCCGCCCATACATGTGACTGTTGGGTCCAGACGCTCATTTTACGGGCCTGGCGGTATAGTCACCCTGTCCGATTTCGGAATACCCCGCGGATCAGAGTCTGTTTACTCAGCCCCGTTCCAAACACCGTCCGCCTTAGTGAAGACTACTGCCCCCAGTTTTAGAGGCAAACTTCATTGATGAATTATTGATGTACTCTCTCATTATTTATGCTGTTGTTTTTGAGTGAGGTGTGTGTACTCCGTAGTCGTGAAACTGAAAGCCTAGACTGAAATCTGAAAAGTCCGGTCATTACTGTGTTGCATAACTACCTGTGAAGGGGCACTAACAGGCACTAGCGTAACTGAAGGGGGCGGTTGCCCCCACTTGGTCTCCTGGGATGGTCCATCGGTACATTTGTTGATCTTGTTGGTAAATCCGCCCGATGTGAACGACGACTGTAGTCGCCCCGACGGTTTACCAGTCTTTGCTCTCAAGAGGACAGTTTCCCTAATAAGAACCCAAAATTTTCGGCCGGCTACGCGCTGTAGAGTCACTCCAGTTTCTTCAATAGTTCCTTTCCACCTAGCTAGATACCATAAGTCCTGTCATTCTTACCAAGTAACATGTAGGCAGAACACACAGGTTATGTAGAGGTCGTAAATTTCATCCCATATCGCAAAGCTATTTGCTGTTCTCTCGTGTGTGTCATGCGGTAGGGTTAGTTGGTGAGCGACTAACGGAGCAAAGTTTGGCTATTCCACCGGGCAGTCCAGGTACTTTCGACACAATGTATTTTATCCCCGATACAGACTACAACCCCTACAGGTTTTATTTTTTCTTTATTGTTCTTAATAATTACATATGTTTTTAGTGTAAGCCTACTAAAAATTTTCGCGCTTCGCGCGCTCTGCAATTTCACGATTCAGACTCAAAAGAACACTATCAGTGCGCTGGTCGGCTCTTGAATTAATAAGTGGTATGGTGCAAAATATGCCCTGCAATGGCATGGGATAGTCAGGCACTTTCATACCTACCTACGAGCTGACGGAAATTTGGGTCGCTGGTATGGCCCGGCCCCCTGTCGGAAAATTTCTGTCACCACATATGGTCAATTTATTTATTTTGGCTTTCCAAAAAGGGCCATTTCTGAGATAAAACCCAAAAGGTTCGGCACGCTTTATTCACTGGTCCTCAGTTCCGTTACTTATAGCTAAATATAGTAGGCTAAAAACCCTTTCAATCTTTTGAAGTAACTTCAAAAGTAGAATACATGGAATTATGTAAATGTCGGGAATTCCATCTCATTTCGCTAGACTTACTGTAGTTAATGTTCTCTTGTCTGCTTGTATCTGTCTTGAGGTACGCCTAGTGACTCGAGGAGGGAAGTAAAATGTTAAGTTGTGCCCGATAGGGCCCAACTTCCAGGACAATTGACCCGTGTATTAAGCTTTAAATAAGCACAGATTCTTTTTAGTGTATGGGCTCACCCAAAATAATTTCGCGTGCTTCGCGCGCTTTTTCACAGCTTAGAGTCCGGCAACAACATTAAATCGGCGCGGAATTATTTTCCTCTAGTAAATACAAATTTTATGCAAAATATGCCCAGCAATGACATGGCATAGTACACAGGTTTTCTTCAAATTCTCCTTCACCAACCTCTCGACGGGATCGGAGCTGTCCGAGGCTTCGGGTCTCTGACCCTCACGTCGGGGAGTCTGTCCCCCCGTCGGACAAATCCTAACGCCATCCCTGGTTGGATGGGGGGTTACTGGGTACGGGGGTGACTTGTTAAGTGATAACCCTTTGACACGTACCGCTAAGGAAGCGAGGGTGAGTATGGGTGTATGTATGTATGTATGTATGTGTATGTATGTATGTATGTATGTATGTATGTATGTATGTATGTATGTATGTATGTATGTATGTATGTATGTATAAAAGATTCCCCGAGATGAAAACGACCAGAAAACAGTCAAAGCCTAATATAATGAGATGTCTGATTGACGTGTATATTCTCAAAGAGATCAGCAGGCCCAAACTAACAAAATGAATCAGTAGCCCACATTTTTTTTTTTGATGATCCGGCTTGTGCGGGAAAACAAGCATCATAATTGTTAAAATGTGGGTGCTACACTGGGTCATTTCAACTCCTACCATTTGGTCTCTCGAGTTTTTAATCAGCTAAAAGGACGTGTTACTGCACCTTTAATGCGTTAACCTCTCAATTTTGTCATTGTATGAAAGAATTGCAACAAAAACCGCAAATACATATACAAATACTTCCGACTGTCCTGTGTTATATAGTTACTATGTATTTGATGAGAAATTAAATAATTCATACCAATGAAATGCGCCTCTATTTTCTTTCAAAGCCTTATTAAAAACCATATTGCTTGGGAGGGGACTTTGTATGTATTGCGATTCAAAAAATTTGGCCATTGAAATGGCGCCTTGATGGTAAACCTGTGCTCCCGGGGTTTGAATCCTACGGGATTGCCTTTCAAGATCAGGTAAGTTGGTATAGGATAAGTATACTTGTACGTCAATCTTTTTTGAGTTTAAATAGTAAGTGTGGCTCTCTCTACAGATGTTGTTCCCGTTTAGTTGTCCCATTTGATGAAATCATCTTTTCGCCTACCTTTACAAATTCCAAACTTTAGATTTTATGGGGGATTTTATGGGGTCCGTGTCTAAAGGATATAAATATCATAGTTGGAAACTAAAATTGTCAGTCGAGATGTTTGTCAAGTTTCTTATTGTCTGGATTGAAATTGTGTGGCGGGGAGTTCCCTATGTTAAAATCATGTACCGGAGAGTCAGTCCTGGAGCAGTCAAAGCCCTAGTTTCTGTTATAAACTGTTGATTTTGCTAAACACCAGTCAGATAATGCACTCAGATAATCCTACGGGGGCGATCTCTGTTCGCTCAAGCTCTCCACCAGGTTTCGCAAACCAGGGATATGACAGGGAATATGCCCTCTAAAGCACCTCGCCTCTCAATCTTAAGGCGATTTGTGGGTTGCTTAAGAAGTAGACCGAAAGGGTATCAGGTACAGTTTACCTTGTGTCTACGTCTTAATGATCACAAGTGTCCAAAGCACCGTGGCCGATTGGTTTAGGGCGGCGTTTCCGCGGACCTTGTTAAGCGACGAATCCCGGGCTTCGATTTCGCCTGGTCGTAACTAGAATATACGCTACAATGGGCGGCACAGGGTTAATTTTCTCTGAATTTGTTCCTTCTGTTTTTTCCCTTGTTCACTAGGGCTATGCTAATGCTTGGGGTTGATTTTAATTTCATGATCGAACAGTTAATACAAACTTCGACCTTCGACACATATTTTCCGATTTTATTTCATAGTTCGATTCTACCGATAGTTTCGAACCTATATATATATATAGTATATATATATATATCATTATATTATAGTATATTATATATATATCTAGTATATATATATATATTATATTATATACTATATATATATATATATCATATGATTATACTATATAGATATAATATATATATATATATATATATGATAGTATGTGTGTAGTGTGTGTGAGTGTGTATGTGTATCAGTGTTGTAGTGGTCTCGAATCACTATTTTAAGGACTCGGACTCGGAAGACAAGGACTTGGAACCACACTCGGTCTCGTATAGTCCGGACTCGTGACTCGGCTCCAAATCTCCCGAGACCGGGCTCGAGACAGGCCGAATTTGGGAATCACTTTAATTCAATTAATCAGTCGTCACATAGCTTCACCTAGTCTTGCCCCAAGATGTTAGTTACTTTTCACCTATCTTCTATCTTCCGTTCGCACAAGGTAAGGGAGTATGTCAACTGAACTGTAAGCCACTCAAAGGTTATGTCCTAAACTAACTAGTTCAGAGTGTTCAATAGTAGAGTGTTCAATATTAGAGTGTAGAGAGCGCACTGGTACATATCCCAGTTCATTTTATTTTAGTAGGTTTTGCAAAAGCGTTCGAGACCATTTCATACGATTTCATTTGGCATGTCCTTAAAAGTCCTACGGTCAAAACGTACATGGGTTCTTAATTAATTTCGCTGGTGGCTGACCTTTAATCTGGAAGATCTCGGGCCACAGTCAGACGCGTATCCATGATTTGGCCTTTAGGCCTCATTTGAAATGGTAAGCGTTCCACCTAAATATGCGGTGCCTAGGGGTCCGTCGAAAGGTCCAGGGTTCAGAGCAGCACCAAATGGAAAAAAAGGCGTAGCCCGGAAGCTCTGAGCGTATTTATAAATAGTGGACATAAACCTGAACAGTATCTACACTATCTGTAAATGACACTGAATGCACAATAAACTGATCATTACAAGTATCACAATTTGACCATTAGGCCCTATTCAGGCCCGACAGAGGGTAAAAAATACAGTCATGTCAGATTCAGTGGCTCAAATCTTTTTTTTTTTTTTTGAAAAGAGTATGGATGGGAAGAAGGTGTTTTGGCGTGACTTTATCTAAGCGGAGCGTCACTCTCTGTTGGCTGGTACTGGTCTATAGATTTCGTAAGTTGATTTTAACTGGCCTGCCTAGCTCCCCCGCACCACCACTGGATAACACACGTCGAACTATACATGGACCGTCGATTTGACTACAGTGAGCATGTTAGTGGGTGGGCGGGGGATTTTTGGACTATGATACGATTTGCACGCAAGAATGTAGCAGAGGGATTGTTGCCGGTATGTAGAAGGTGAAGTTCAAGATGGGTTTGAAGTCAGAGAATTCCAATTGCCGTAGTCCATACAAGTCAATCTAAAGACTTCAATTTCATCAAGATATAGGCAGACATCTCACTTCTAGGGCACCCCTTTTGTGTTGTCAGGTTGTTGCATAATTGGTTTGTTGTCAAATTTGTATCCTAAATGCGTCCTCGTCACAAGCGTTTGGTACTAGTCACCCTAGTAGGAGTGGAAACGGTTGCACAAATGAGGCACATTCGAAAAGAAGGTATACATCTGCGGGCCCGTTGGGTCCGAAACATTTACTAAAAGGGGTCGATATATTCCGATTCAAACTTCATGAGCAGAGCAATGAATGCAAGAAAAAAATGAGTTTGCGACAATTTTTAATAGAATATGTTAAAAGATCGATCCTTTAACAGAAAGCCCGATGACTCTGTGATTCCTTGCTGAAAGGGGTGATTTGTTGCACTGAGGTTCATCCTATAAATTTATACCCGACTCTATCATATTTTACGACGTTTCACAGCTTAACCTCTCCTGACATCAAATGACTTTTGGACCCCATGAAAAAGTGAATAACAAAAAATGCAAAAAAAAAGAGATTTGTTAGGCGTGATTCGTAACCGGACCGTTTGCTTGAAAAACCGAGCTCTAATCCACTACTCCATCAGCAACTCGTTCAGCGTATGGTATTTCTAATCATGCCAAAGTCACAGCATCCTTTTTCACGTGTTCATGATTAGGTAATTTAAATTAGTATTATTGCTATGACAGTTATGCTTGTGAAAAAAAAGATGTTCTCTGGTACTTTATCTTTGAAATAGTAGAAATGCTGGACACAATTTGGAGGTACCGCCCACTGCCTATTGAGTTTACGAGGATTTCGCAGTTGCACATCTGGTGACCTGATATATTACCTTTGACCTACAAAAACTCACAGGGTTTCCTCCAGGGTTGTTTCCGTTACACTTTGACAATAACTCGTTATAGTTATTTATTTCCATAAAATTGTAACTCGTTGCAGTTACTAGTTACAATGTTGAAAAAATAACTAGTTACAGTTACGTTTCACTCAAAAGTAACTGGCTACATTTGATTTGATTTGATTTATTTATATCTCCAATTGATTAATATTACACGAACAATTTCCAAAATGACGATAAACGAACCAAAACTCCACATTAAAATAACAGAGAACATAAAACAACGACATTTGAAATATTAGCTCAACATAACCCGTAAGCAAAAGAAGATAAAGGACCAGAAGAAGTAATCTTTTCAAGTTTGGCCCTTGCCCTCAAGAAAGGAAACAAAATTTCAAAAGTAACTAGTTACCTCAACTTGAATATACAGTGCCTCGGTACCTTCAATGGGGTGAGGGAGGAGGCATAATCAAATGGTAAGAATGGGGACATGAGACTACCAACACCTTGTGCCGGATAGTCTGAGGGTTCCCCAAAAGAAAGAAAATGATCCCAGCAGATCTTCACTGGGGGTCCAGGCAGAGGGGTCTACCCCTCATCATGCGGCAGAGAATCAGAATACTGTGTCAGAGCTTACAAAACTACTTGTTAGACGAATTTTGGTTATATCCAAACGTTTCCCAGTTGCAACAGTACTTTTTGAGGATGAAAACGTTATAATCCTATCACATAGTAGACTAATTTAAAGATGTTAGCAGCTATTAAAGGAGAAGAACGGTGTCTTAGTTGTTACTAAAGTTTTCACCCACCACCCGTGGGCATAAATATGGTAATACGATGCTCTATATTTGTTAGCGATAAATTTTAAAACATCGCGGTATAAAGTAGGACTAAGTGTTAAAGTCATAATAAAAATGTAAAAGTTCTGTTGTTATTTGTGCACAATGTACATATGTACTAAGTATTGTCACACACAATCAGCTAAATTTCTTAGGAGGTCAAACTAAGGAAACGAGTACAAACGATGACCTTAGCAATGGCTCCGTTACACAAAATATAACTCGTTACAGTAACGGCGTTATTTGTAACTCGTTACTCCCCAACCCTGGTTCCCTCTTCCTTAAATTACAACATCTATATAGCGAGTACAGACGGATCCATCCCTGTTTTGAAAATATCATGTTTTTCAAAGTTTTCGATTTTTGACCTCTGATGACCTCAAATGTCTTTTGACCTTCACTCAAACAATAAGGTTCTTCCTTTCAAAATGATAAAATGATATACCAAGTATGAAGATTATCTGTCTTTGCGACCTTGAGATATCGTGTTAACAAGCAGTTCTAAAAAGTTTCGTATTTTCACCTCCTGTGAACTCACATAACCTTTGACCTTTACCTATATCAACAGAGTTCATCTTTTGTCTATAACACATCTACATGCCAAGTATGGAAAGCATCCATGCTTTCCACCTAGAGATATCGTATTTACAAGTTTTTCAGTTTTTGACCTCTGGTGACTTCACATGACCTTTAGCCTCCACCAAAAACAAGAGGGATCTCCTCTTTGTATAATAACTCTGGATCACAAGTATGAAAATTATCCAACATCGCTATCACATACACAGAGAGACACAATTGCCAACGTGATTGCATAGATTCCTTTTGCCTTCGACATGGAATCAAAATCAACCAGCCAACCTCCATCCACAGCTTTACCGCCTAATTTCCCAACAGAGAGAGAGAGACCCAGGTCTGTCATTTTACTATTATTACAGACAAAGATTTCACCCCTCCTGGCACAAAGTGCATTGTATGTCCTCCTCCCCTTGACTGCGATGCACCTAATGTGGTTTACTTACTCTTTTGTAATTTATGCGACAAAGGCAACTATGTCGGGCAGACAAGCAATAAATTTATATTTAGATTCAATAACCATAAGAAGACTATGCAGGATAAATCTGTTAATTTCCTCTTTGTCAAATATTTGGTGAAACGAGTCATTCCATTTCAAATCTAAAGTGTATTTTGCATGGTTCAAATAACCAATCTGTCAATGAACGCCTTAAATCTGAGAGCACGTTGGTCGTTAAACTGCCAACACACATTAGGGACCTGAACAAGGACCTTGGAATCTTAGGTGACTTTCCCTTTGTAATTAATAACCCTTCCTAAGCCGCCAAGGTTAACTAAACCTGCCTGTCCTTCAGTTGGTTTTGTTTGTACTTGTTACCAAATACAAACGTGAAGTTTGAAAAATGCTGTAATTTTTCAATTTCCATTTTGCGCTGAGGAAGGACACAGGAGTGTTCGAAATATACGTTGTTTTTATCGTACCTGTTCTGTTATTATGTCATTTTTGGAAAGTGTTGTATTGTTTATGTTACATGGAGCATACAATATATATATATATATATATATATATATATATATATATATATATATATATATATATATATATATATATATATATATATATATATATATATATATATATATATATATATATATATATATATATATATATATATATATATATATATATAATGAATTAAAAGTTATTGATTAATTTCTGGATGCCAGAAAGTCGCATGTAATGTAATGCAATAATAGCACTTTACTTCCAAGTTACCCTAAGGAGGAGTCACAGTATCCGAATAATGGCAAATGAAAGTTAAATGTCAATTGAGACAGTGAGAATAATCGAGAAGATGATAGGATCCCAATGTTTTGAAAGAGTAGCTTAAGAAAACCACTGTGATAAAAAGTGTCTTTGCAAGATTGGGAAAGTTCCTCCCCCAACGATAATTCTTTTGAGGTAAGTCTTATTTGGAAATTGCAGGATTGTAAAGAATACATCATTAAAAGGGGGCCACGTCTGTACGAATTAATGCCTTATTGTGAACGCATTGTAACATATGTGTCCAAATTTATGAGATTTGCCATATTAAATGTATGAAGGATAGGCGAGAAACTAACAATTGCGCAATAACATCGGTTCTATCAATCATTAGTATTTCTTTTTAATTTATGAACTATATTGCTATTATCAAAATATTAGTCTTTTTGCCTCCTTTGATTTTTAAAATACACATCTTTCTGTCTTTTAAGTATCACAAGTGTTGAGCCCGGCCCTGTTAAAACATCTGTCGTTGCTAATGTTGCGGTGAACAACCAGAAGGGCTCAGAATTCCTCTGCTCAAATGTACTTGAAGATTCGGACAACGAAATGGCACATTTGATCAAACGTTTTCATGAAAAAATACTTCCAGAATTTTTTGAGCCACGAGCAGCCTATTCACGAGGTATCAGAGCTAATAAAGAAATGCATACTTGACGAGAAACCTCCCGTTCGTATACAAACTAGTGATGAAATGACTAAGATGACGAAGCAAGTCCTCGTTGATCCCACAGGAAATGATATTACAGACGAGATAGAGGCATCCTTCAAATAACTCTCACTTTTCTTTTTGAAAGTCATGTAAATCAAGAATTGATATTGATTGAGGAACACACACTCCTTTATATATTTACAGGGATGATATAAATATGTAGCTAAGAAGCCCAGCTAAAAATTCTAGTTAAGTCCACTTCAAATTTTAACTGGAATTGAACTAGACTTGCCCAAATCTGAACTGGACCAAACCGGAATCAAAGTGACCTCAGCTAGACTCGATTACAACCAGTTGATTTTAATAGGACCTTTTCTAAATTCACGATTGTATGGGGAGCTTCCGAAGGGAACTTTATTGGACTTCAACTGGACCAAAGTGCACTTATTTTGGTAGCAACAGTTCAAGTGGACTATTGCCGAGACAGCGGAACCATTTAGGTGGAATATGCTTAAAACAATTAAATATGCTGGACGAATGGAACTACAGAATTGTTTCAGTTATTTAAAGGGAAATATTGCGTTTGTTTAACATAAAATTTTCATGGTTTTTAAACCAATATTTATAGATACAGAGTGATAGACAATTCAAAATAAGACAGTACGGTAGCTTTCTTTTCAAGAAATAAGGCTCTCACGGGACGCAATTTGGTTATTTGTTGCACAAAACTAATTTGTTCACCCAAAACTTTCACAAATTTAAATGATGCAACATCCGTTATTCTAGTAATGCATAATATTTTGAGGAGATAAAGGTATTGCTAGAGTTTATTGGTGTGACTGAACTGTTTAAGAATGATTTAAGGTATTTTCTTTGCATGCCATGCTGGTGCATTTTAAACGCAATATTTCCCTTTAAGTCCTATTGAACTGTTCTAGTAGAGTCCAGTTGGACTGATCACAATATAGTGCAGTTGAACTGGTCCAGTAAAATCCAGCTAGACTGATCACAGTAAGGTCCTACTGAACTGTGGTCAAACAAAGTTCAGTTGTATTGATCACAATGAAGTTCAGTTGAAGCAGTAAAGTCCAGTCGAAATGGTTACAAGAAGTAACTACCCCCGAGGTAGTACTTTCCATGATTGAACTAGCCCAGTAGAGTTCAGTCAAAATGATCACGATATTTTATGTCCATATGAACCGGTCCAGTTAAGTCCAATGGAACTATCATAGTGAAGTGCATTTGAACTGGTCCAGTACAGTCCAGTTGAACTTATCAAGATAAGATCCTCTTGAACTGAGGCAGGAAAGTCCAGGTGATCTTATTAGAATAAAGTACTATGGAGCTGGTCCGGTAGAGTCCAGTTGGGCTGATCACAAGGTCCTATTGAACTGGCCCAGGAAAGTCCAGTTGTACTGGTGACAATAAAGTCCAATTGAACTGGTCCAGTAAGTTCAGTTACAATGGTCACTATAAAATCCTGCTGAACTGAATTGAACCAATTGATGTACTGCCTTCGAGGTATTACTCGAGGTATTACTTCCCATGATTAAACTGGTCCGGTAAAGTTCAGTTAAACTGATTACAATATTTAAAATCCGTATAAACTGGTACATTAAATCCAGTTGGACAGAAACCAATCACGTACATTTGAACTCGCCCCTTAAAGTCCTCTTGAACGGGCTCAGGAAGATCCGTCTAGTTGACCTAGTGCAGTGAAGTTCAATTGAACCGGTCAGTGAAGTCATATAAAATTCGACCAGCAAAACTGCAATTTAACTAGACCAGGAAGTCAAACTGAGCTGGTCCACACCAGCCCAGTTGAACTGGTCCCGAAAAGTCCAGTTGAAATGATTTAGTAAACTCTATTTGGACTGGTCCAGGAAGTGTAGTGGAACTGTTCCTGTAAAGTCCAGTTAAATCCTCCAGAGAAGTTCCATTGAATTCGAATTGAACTGTTTTTATTAACTTGCACAAGCAAGCTAGAAGGCATTTTATCAGATCTGACCTTTAGTAGAATACTTTGCTACGGTTTCTTTTTTTTTTTCATTTTTTTTTTCAATTTATACACTTAAAATTTTTTTTTTACAAGATTTAATCTTTTTTCAATTGTTTTGAACATTTTTGTTTTGCATACAATTTTTAAATTTCGAAATGTGAATATATACATATGTTTTGAGACATTGATTTACCAAATAAATGTAAGCCTCTAATGTACAATAGTGTCCTCGATGTTTGTGCCTTGTGCAAATGCATTGTGCAGTGCACCGTTTACATTCTGAAGTACCCTCCAACCGGCGATACTTGTGGTATAAACTTTCAATGTTTTTCAGTCAATTTGGAAGTATTGCGATGTACCAGTTTACTTTCCAACTGTACATGTCGAATCTACAGAAAAGTCCGGTTGACTTAGTCGAGTTGGGTCTGGGTGAACGGGACTGAACTGGACCACTTCATTTAGACATGCCCAATATCCAGAACAATCCACTTAAAATGGTCCAGTTGAACTGACTCATTTCAGTCCAGATCAACTGGAATTTTCAGGTGGGCGAACATCTACTGCATTTTTGTTTGTAGTGTAAAGAACCTTTAATTTGTCATCGTGTGGCTTTTACTTTGAAATAATTTCTCTAGACTATACCAAATAGAAATACTTTATGTCATGATTATATACGATCCATTAAGCTGAAAATATTGACACTGTCATTTCTATTGATAAATGTATCTATTCATTCCAAACGCATCAGGTTAGATGGTACCACGTAAAATATTGTTATTATATTTCGTTTTAAGTGATGAATGGTCACGTTCTTGACGTAGTCATGTTTTGAGCCGATTTGTAGAACTTAGTACATATAACTGCTGTTATAACTATATACTATGATTCTATGATTCGTATAACATGATTCGTACTTTGGTTAAATCCATACTCATGAATCTCAAACCCCTCAATCGCCTGTGTACCGGTCTTAAATGTACATGGAATATAACTGGAATTAGGAAAAAGAAGGCTTCCTTGTTTTAAGGAGGTCAATAATTCGAGAAAAAAAGATTAGATGCCATAATATTATTGTGCTCCGTTTAACCTTGCGACGTGTACATGCAAATGCAAGGGGAAGAAATTTACTGATTAATAACCACTAGTCAGTGTAAGTTCATCAAGGAGTAGCATTTTCCGGTGACAAAGAAATTTAATGCCATTTTTGTGTTTTTGGCTGTGTCTGACGTGTATGTGAGCACGTACGGTTCGCCGTTTTTGTCGACTGATGTTTCCACACCGATTACTCGTTACACGAAATGATAGTCAGTGGGTTGACGTTTTCTGGTAAAGTCTCAAGATAGTCGTTCTTCCAAAGTCAAAAGTGATAGATCAAAAGTCAGATGTTTCCCCTATTTAGATAATTCTGAATAAAGTATGGCAATGGAAACATGACAACTTTGATATTCTTTAAGAATGAATGTTCAGTTAACGGCAATTAACACCAGTTTAGAGAACACAAATTAGGGGATTAAATGTTTCTGCTGTATGTCGCAAACTCATCTTTTACCAACACGTAGGCTGTGTCCTATGCTAATGGGTGTCTGCCAGGTCATGGGAATCAGTCGCTGGCAGATCCTCAGTGTGATAGGTCGAAAGTAAAAGGTCAACGAATGACGCCCTGTATGACAAATTCTTTTACGTGTGTTTATTCCCCTGTGGTAAGGGTAACAATGTCTAGGGTCACATGTCATTTCCAGTATTAACTTTGACAAACACTGCAGAAAGCAAGCCCATATTGACTCCAAACTTGTCATGTGGAAGAATGGTAAAAGGGGCTTTTACCTTGCACACATTTACAGAATCATATCAACGGTGACGAGTAGAACAAAAAAGCAAACAAATACCTTAGTTTTGTTTACGGCTACATAAGAGTGTCCATTTTCAGTTTATGAGTATCACTGAAATACTCTCGGCGATGGAAGACGGATCTATTACTTGGGCCAGGCTTGTAAATAAATCATAAAAACCCGCTTTCTGGCGAATTTGAAACGTACCAAACTTAAAAGCCTATTCGACACACCGATGAAACTCTCTTTGTTCCCGTTAGCAGACGAAGGATTTAGTGGATGTCTTGCCTTGCACAGGCAACAGATCGGGGCATAACAGTTTAGGCATAGCTTTGACAGTACAGCGCGACTGTTCTGGGTTTTCCAAAGATCCCTATGTGATGAATTGTTTCAGCAAACGATCGAAGTCAAAGAAACTTGGTATTTATTTTACAGAGCTTCCACAAAATGGTTCACCGCAGAAGTACTACCTAGTACTTCCAAGATCACGCAAAATTAATACTTCGACGTTGGTAAAGTGAAGTCCAGTGAGCTTCTTTTGTCTTATTACATACAGTGATTGTGTCATTCTCACATTTGTACGACAGTATTCACTTTAATGGCCGCTAAGCTGTTGGTATACAATTTTCATAAAGAAATGGATGACAGGCAAAGTTCATGTGATTATTACTATTAACAAACAAAAACAAAGACCAGATTTGCCACAATATCTGACCTTATCCTTCGTTTCCTTGAAAATTCTTGTTGTTTGAAAGATTAAGAACATATTATATCCATCCAGGATTGATTAAAATTAGTCAAAAATTGAAAAATATAAATAACTTTTTAGATGTTTTCAAATTTGGTCTTCCCAAACTTTATGTATTGTTGTCATGGACTCAGACTACAAAAATGTAATTTCAGATGGTTTCCCGCATGGATACATCAGACATTTTTATTAGAAAAATCTGCCCCTTGAAACTGGGCGTCGTGACTTGGCCGATAGTGTCACGACTTGGCCGATATTTAAAGATAGAAAACCTAAAACAACAATCTGACCTTAGTGTTTCTACCAGCTATTCACAGCCCGAACAAAGACTAGGGGTGGACTTCATTGCTTAAAATATCAAGAAATAATGCTCGTCTGCAATGATAAGCATGCTATTTGTTAATTTCGGAACATGTAGTACCTATTTGATATGTTTCTTGTCTCAAATATCAATAATTTGACAGATTATTGAATTTTATTTGACAGATTGTTGAATTTTATTTCATTGCATAATATTACTAAATTTGAACCTATTTTCGTGGTTTAAAATTCATTTTGTAACTAATTTAGCCCCTGAATACGATTTTAGTCACATCATACGTGGAAATACAAATCGATTCTTAAAAATCTATTGAAGGTGGATGCCCAGTGTCTTGAGGTTAACTACAGAAAAACGTCTCTACACCACTGGATTCGGATATCAAGGTCAAAGTGTCAATGTCCAGAGTTCAAGCCGACAAAATCTGTAATTTAACATAAAATGTGATAAATCCTTCATAGGGGGATTTGATTCATACAAGGCCACAACAGTTGAATACCTAGACTTAATAAGCCAAGAAATGTACTAGACCTGTTATTTTCGTGTCATTAAAAGTAAATTACAATATAAACAATTAGAGTGGTATTGTCTGTGATGGCTCTCAGAGGAACAGCTAGATATCACAGCTTACGTACATTCAACAAATGAATGCACTAGTAGCCTGCACTGTAAGCAGGTGTACTAAGTGGCGTCAAGAAAGCTGAGATACCTAAAACATGGTAAGCTTCTGACAGTATAAATTGTCGTTTATAAGGGATTTACTGCGTCATGGCAGCTAAATAGTATGATTTCTTGAATTATAGGGTAATAGTACAATATAGCCATTTGTAATACACAGACTAAATTACGTCTTTTATGATACAAGTGTGAGATCTTTCCCTTTATCGACCATTCGTATGTCGAAACTCTGCATCATACCGAG
>CM055973.1:6337500-6392500 GCA_029531755.1 Holothuria leucospilota
TCAACTTCACAGTGTGCGTATATACAATGCACTTCCCTCGTAATGTTCGTACCACGTCAATATCAATTATCTACAGAAACTTACCCTGATTCGCCCATTTTGGACTGAGATAATACAAGAATGATAACAAAGGGACACATGAAGCGCCAGTCTGTGGAATTTAGCCCGACTATCTCAAGTCGCTGGCCTAAGAAGAAGAAAAAGTTTGGCAGTGTGAGGAAGAACTTTCGGCCGGTGGGGACGGCAAACGGGTTCAGAGACTCTACTCTTTTCAGTAACGTTTTGCTCACAGATTGTGTAGCTTGAGTCCGTTACTCAGTGGCCATATAATTTCGTAAAAATGTATCTGAAGAATGTGCCAGTATCAAGCAAAAAATATATATAACATAAAAGTTTGAAATTCTTACTACCCAGAAGGGATGTTCGTCACTACTCGCTCGAGCTTATACATCCAGACCCTGTACATAGAAGACATACACTGAATCTTGCTAGCCCATTCGATTGTCTCCAGTTTTTCAAGACTTGGTATTAAAATGCTCGTAAGCATAGGAGCGCTAGTTAACTTAAGGCAGCAAACGGAAGCTATTTTCTCTCTTCTTCGTCCGTATTTTTTAGTTATATTTTAAGCCCATCAGTTTGACTTTACAGACTACTTAGCTGAACTCCAACTAGACAGCGACCCTTTGCAAAAAAAAAAAAAAAAAACATTAACTCACGTTTAAATCAGATTTTTGGGTAAGACGGCTGATTTATATCCCAATATTCCTTTGAAATGCTTCCTTTCCTTGTTGTCAAAAATGTTATTTTGAAAATCGAACAATGGATCTCGTACTAGACATTGGAATGCTTGAAACTCAAATAGTAACTTTATGTCAACTTCTGAGAAAAATACCGAATACTTCTTTAGAAATATTGGTCTCCCTTCACACTATAATTGCCTCTGTTTTATGTTCCGTTAACTTTCCTCGGTAACGTTTTCCATTTTGTGCGAAGTATAACCGAAGTTGTTTGCCACTATGTAGAATAGTACAGTTGTATATGGGCCTGGGTACTGATGAACCGTCATATACACTAGTGTCAAATAATAGGGCTAATCGCCACTTAAAATACCTCTCTTCGACATTCCACCTAAGGGAGTTTTCTTTGGGAATTTAAGCAGTCAGGTGTTGACAGTTTAGGCCCATTTACTCGGCGTTCCCATGCAATAAATTCTATTCTCTGTCAGATTATTTGACACCGATGGTTTCGATGAAGCCCATCTTGTGCCCCTTACAGGTCATGCCCAAATGCTGAAATAGAGGTCGCTTGTCTGGGTCCCTCTACTTGCAAACTTTTTTCCATTGGCTACTTCGTTGAGCATGTGCAGGACCAAGTCCAATCAGGATTCTCCATCCCATAGTTTCCAGACAACATCGTCTAGAAACCACACGATATGGTGGAGGAGCGGACTTTTACCTAAAAACAAAATTCAGTCATCGCAACGATGTTCCCTAGTCTGGCCTAAACACCTGCTTGAACTTTAACGTTTTTATCCCGTTCCCTTGCTCCTGAGAAGCCTGATGAACTTGTTCGCCTTTTAAACCCAACTGTATTTCACCGAGCACCATAGCCGTACTTTTGGTCTTCGACCGACTGGAATTTATCTACTGTTCCTGTTAACATCTACGGCACAGGCTCTGATGGTATGCACCTTCCGCCAACGGTTACAGTCCTAGCTTATGGCCGCCTTCAACTACGAGTACGTATTGCCACCGTTCCCGAGTTTTACCGTACCTAGCCAGCCCACCCGTGTGAAGCCGTAAAGTTCGTCTGCTGTGTTATCGCTAATTTCGCCAACTGTATTCAATAATTCAGAAGCTACCTTGTCTATCGACCCGTGTCGGTTTCGCGAGGATTGCCAACGAGTACCACCCTCACGCGAAATGGCTTTTTATACCTTTGTCTAGTTTCCGCGAGTACCGCCCAGACGTTTAGCGTAACTACCCCGTGAAGTATGCTGCTGATGTCGCTGAAGACGATGGTTTCGGACAAGATCAAAAAATTTAAGGGTGAGTGTGAGGCAACCCCCGGGCCCCCTCCTTGTTTCCAGAGTATGCTCGTTCACACTGTTAGTTTTTCTACTAGACCTAGGTCTGTTACAACTTGGAAATACACTGAAATTTAATCAAACTTAATATCAAGCTGTTACCGCTCGTTTTTCGCTAATTGTAGGTGTTACATTGAACGCAATTGTTTTTTGCCCATTTTGTCGTATGTAAAACCTTTTCTATCGTAGCCATTGTACTTGGAGAGTCATAAGAGTCAACTTACTCGAGAATTTAGTAGGTGTGCCTATGGGTTTGACAGTTTCTGGCCAATCAGAAAGTTTGTTCACCTTTACTGACGCAAAGTGAATGAAGTATTGTCATCGTAGACAGAGTTATGTTCGTACGTTTTTTGTTTGTGGCAAGAGAGTGCCAAATACTTAAAGAGGAAGTCCTTACGCTTTTGCGGGCTTTTATGCTTTCTTGGGAATTAGCCAGCCCAAGTTAAGTTTCAGGAGCTGTCCTCGACAAATTTTCACCAGATTTGCTCTCTGTAATTATTTTTATACCTAGCTCAGAATGCAGGTACGAGTTAGGATATATTTGGTTTTAATTTTAGTTTGTCCTGTCCGTATGTTACAGGGGGCGCAACCATTTTTTTTTTTTTTGAAGTAGAGTGAATTCGTAGTGGTGCAAAGGGGTTTTTCAAAGTTTGCCACTGCAAGGGTTTGCGTCATCGTCCGAAACGTAATATGATTGGGTCTACATGACATAAGACATTTGTATATGAATACAGCATAGAGGATGTTATCATTTCATATGCATGTGGTGTTGGTTAATCAAATGAATTTTGTAGGAATGGTGAATGTCTCGCAGAACATAGTCGAATTCAACATGATACTTGATCATTGATGGCGGAAAGCAAAACAAAAATGTGTAACATCAAGAGGGTTTTACGAGAATTTGTATGGAAGTGTCCTATGATTACAAAGGGTAGTAATGTACAATTTGTGGCACTTCGACAATTTTAATTAGGCTACGTCTACATTCAAAACATCTAAACGTTTGTGTTTGCAGCCATGTTAGTAGACTCGCTGCAGTATGATGTCACTTCAGAAATGTATTGATATTTTCAGAAGTCCGTTGTACGACTGAATAACAGCAGTTTGTTTAGAAAGTATTTTGCCGGCATGTTCATTCAGGTAGACAAGTCTGTAGATTTTAAGGATGAAGTAAATGCATGCGTAATTTTAGCTCATTTGGGACAAACCTTGAACGGTTGACCTCGACAGGTGACCCGTTGCATTCCGATAAAAAGCCGATGCACGCCCATCGATTCTGGTGGCAACCTTCCCGCTATTCGAATACAAGCGACATTTTAGAATTTTTGCTTGACTCCCGTATCCCAATTACAGGCAGACCTGAGAGGTTTTAACGACGGTTATTTGGCGCTGCATAACAAACAGAACAAAGACGGATATCGAATGTTTTCCACACATATGTCGTGATTTCAAGTTCTATTTTCCATGTGCATATCGTATAACCATTGCGTTGCTTACTGTAAAATGCCATTTACACTTCCTGCATTACAATTTTGAACCGTTTATCACTTACCGAATAATGATTGAATGCCGAACCTTCAGTAAAGGTCGCAGTATTCCATTTTAAGTGATTTGTGTTGTATGCTTTCGTACCTACCGTACTACGTAAAAGGTATGCCACTGAGAGATTGAAGGTGGTTACCACAGGTCAGCAAACTTCAGTCGTGAACTTTTCAAATCTTGAGCTGAGTAATGCATGTTGATTTACTAAGTCTTTTGGATTGAACTTCAATTGAACTTTGTGTAAGAATGCTAGAGTAGGGTATACCCTCTCTTGCAATAAAATTACACTTTTAAATGTTTTTGAAACAGAGAAATGTTGAACGAACAGAATCATGTGTGTAACGTAAGTTATAAAGATCATGGAATGCTATTATAGTAGAGCCTATTTTTGCAGTCAGCTGTATTCGGTTCAATTTATAATTCGTAGGAGGAATTTTCTGGACTGTTCTTTCCAGATGTTGCAATTCCGGGTGCATTCCTACAAAAAGTTGTTCCTTCACCGTATCAAACTGTTATGGCCTAGTTGTTAATTAAGATTCCTTACATTTCTTGTTTTTGCTTTTTTGTATTCAAACCATGTATTCAATGATTTTACTTACTTTCATCGTTTGATAGCGTATAATTCCACATAGTTATTCTCTTGCTTCTTTCAGGTCTCTCCCGGCAGGTCTTTGACCAAACTCCAACCCCTTCGACTCTTTCTTTTGCCTCACCCTTTCTATTTTGTTGCATGAAATTTGAAATGTTACTATGATCATGATGATATTTTAAATGTTATGTAATTGATAATTGACTTTCACATATTGCATAATTATTTTACAGGTAAATTTTTCAAACTGCGTTTTCAAAATTTAAAATCGCATAGGGGATGTCAAATAATAGGGCTAATCGCCACTTAAAATACCTCTCTTCGACATTCCGCCTAAGGGAGTTTCCTTTGGGAATTTAAGCAGTCACGTGTTGACAGTTTAGGCCCATTTACTCGGCGTTCCCATGCAATAAATTCTATTCGCTGTCAGTTTATTTGACACCGATGTTTACGATGAAGCCCATCTTGTGACCCTTACAGGTCATGCCCAAATGCTGAAATAGAGGTCGCTTGTCTGGGTCCCTCTACTTGCAAACTTTTTTTCCATTGGCTACTTCGTTGAGCATGTGCAGGATCAAGTCCAATCAGGACTCCCCATCCCACAGTTTCCAGACAACATCGTCTAGAAACCACACAAGTAACTTTTAGGAAACACCCTTTATGGACCGAGTAAAACCGACACTCAAGGAGAGAGGACTAAATTAATAAGTACGTACATTTCCACGGCTTTTGTCGCTGGGCTACGTCTGCTGGGCTACGCCCGCTAGCTTTTGCCAGCTAGGCTTTTAGCTATTCTTTTTTGGACTTCAACTTTTTGAAAGAAACCGATTTCAAAATCCTTAAGAAGGGAAGTAAACATAATTTTGTAGGGAGAATAGAGCAGTGAAGAACATGTCTTACAGCATGTGATACTCGTGGAGTAAATTTACTTCTTTGGCCGGTCAGAGAGAGGAATTTCTCTCTGACTGTTTTAATAAACTCGTCAACCGAAGAACCTTTATCTGAGTTATCTTTTCTTGGACTGGTCTTTGTTATTTGAACTACACCCCCCGACCCCGATACACGATACTAGTAAACGAAGCACTAGTTCTCACCCCAATAATAATAATAATAATAACGGTTACGTAACCCTGGAGTAAAAATGGATGCAATTACGTATCCCCGGGGGTATTGTTCTGTGTGTATAACCTTGTGCCAGGGAACTTCCATTTGCTTGTATACCAGAGAGTCCATGGCAACTCTCTGCTTGTACCAGTTGACTCAATAAAGACTCAGTAAGCTATGCATCATCTTTATAAAAGTTTCTGATACATACATATCGTGGAAAATTCCATAATATCAACAGTACAAGGTATGTACAAAGTGCATTACTTACACACACTACGAAGTTGAGTTCCGGAGCTGACGTCATTCTTGGGTCAATGTACTTTCACTTTTTGAGCTGTTGTGTTGGAAGGGATACCATTTCCTTTTAGCATTTCTCTTTCATGGGGCGGTATTTTTTAACTTAAGGGCTGTTTTTGGAGATAGATATGGTCAGAGAATGACACCAAATGGCTGTAATTAGTCACTTCATAGGCTCTTCAAGCTCAGTTGACTGCGTTCTACCACATAGGCCTCAATGGCTCAGTGGTCAGAGCATCCGCCTTTTATGCGGGAGGTCGCTTGTTCGAATCCTGCTTGAGGCTAAGTTTTCAATTCACAAATAAACATCCTCTTTCAGCACAAGGCAAGTGCATATGTTAGAGGAAAAATGGCCTAAGCTCTTTATGCGACTATTTAATATAGCGTTGATTGACTCAGTCATATAAAGTCGCTACGTCACTCTACCTACTCAATACATGGGACGCGTTCCTTTGACGTAACAATGGAAAACTTAACCCAACAGTATTTAAACTCAGTTGACCGCGTTCTACCACAAAGGCCCCAATGGCTCAGTGGTCAGAGCATCCGCCTTGTAGGCGGGAAGGTCTCTGGTTTGAACCCTCTTTGAGGCTACGTTTTCCATTCACAAATAAACATCCTCTTCCAGAACAAGGCAAGTGCCTATGTTGGAGAAAAAATGGCCTAAGGACCCTGTGCGACTATTTAATATAGCGTTGATTGACTCAGTCATATGAAGTCGCTACGTCACTCTACCTACTCAACACATGGGACGCGTTCCTTTGACGTAACAATGGAAAATTTAACTCAACAGTATTTAAACTCAGTTGACCGCGTTCTATTACATAGGCCTCAATGGCTCAGTGGTCAGAGCATCCGCCTTGTATGCGGGAGGTCTCTGGTTCGAATCCTGCTTGAGGCTAAGTCTTTCATTCACAAATAAACATGATCCTCTTTCAGAACAAGGCATGTGCCTATGTTAGAGGAAAAATGGCCTAAGGTCTCTGTGCGACTATTTAATATAGCGTTGATTGACTCAGTCATATAAAGTCGCTACGTCACTCTACATACTCAATTATACATATGGCGCCTTCCTATGACGTAACAATGGAAAACAAACCAACAGTATTTAAACTCAGTTGACCGCGTCCTACCACATAGGCCTCAATGGCTCAGTGGTCAGAGCATCCGCCTTTTATTCGGAAGGTCGCTGGTTCAAATGCTGTTTATAAGAGATTCATGGCAGCTAAAGAGTATGATATCTTTAATTAAAGGGTAATAGTACAATATAGCCATTTGTAATACACAGACTAAAATACGTCTTTTATGATACACTTGTGGGATCTTTCCCTTTATAGACCCTTCGTATGTCGAAACTCTGCATCATAACGAGCCAGATCAGTAGATACAATGAAGAGAATGGGTTGGGCCTATCCTGTACAAAATGTCTTAGTTACAAGGCGAGGGAGGGGTCGTTACACAATCTAATTAGAGTTGTACCATCAGTTTTTGGCTTAGCAAACAAGGCAAATTGTAAACCACGCACCCAAGATTGCCCAAATGTGCACCATATGTATTTTGATCAGTTGCTAAGGCGCATCTAAACACTCTTTTTTCAGGATTAGTGATCTCATGCTTTAGAAATTAAGATTTTAATACGACAAATTTTATTTGGTAAAATTTCTTCTGTAAGGTAACGTTAGACCTGTTTGATTATGTGATTGATTTTAGCCTACAATTCAAAGATATTCATCCAGATGCTAAAGCACTTTGTGGAGTTTGCTTTCTAAATAGGCGATGTTACTCAATATCAATATTTAAACATTACCAACATGCTTTCTAGCCTTTGGTCCATTATCTTAAATGAGCTAGCCTACAGTGCTGTCGATTTTATGTTGCTTGGTCTAGTCTTGATCTCAGGGATAAGATGTGTCCTTTCCCTTTTGAAACCTTGATCGTAATAACATGTGCTTAAGTACAGTCTAGAAACATTTATGCAACATTTGGTGTAATTTTATATTAAAACTTGCAATAGTAGTGAAGAATCCAGAAATCAGAGTCTGCGAGATAGTCCTGCCTAGATTGATGTTGTTGCATTTTCTTTATAATCCGAGTATGCTAAGTCCAAAAATACATGATTCTTTTTTCCGGATTAATTATAGCGACCATTTTAAATTCACTACTCGTTTGCCTTGGTTGGGCTGTTTTGAGGACTTCGTAGGCCCTTTATATATTATATATATATATATATATATATATATATATATATATATATATATATATATACATACATATATATATATTTAATTATAAATAAATATATATATATATATATATATATATATATATATATATATATATATATATATATAGATAGAGAGAGAGAGAGAGAGAGAGAGAGAGAGAGAGAGAGAGAGAGAGAGAGAGAGAGAGAGAGAGAGAGAGAGAGAGAGAGAGAGAGAGAGAGAGAGAGAGAGAGAGAGAGAGAGAGAGAGAGAGAGAGAGAGAGAGAGAGAGAGAGAGAGAGAGTGAAGAAGCTGTAAACCAACAATATTTCTCAAAATAGCAGGTAGGATCCAAACATGAATATAATAGGAATAAAGTAAATGGTGAAAGTCAACAACAAGCTAAAAAGATGGACGAAAAGCACCGGGCTTGGAAGCTTTCGCATTTTAATCAACCTTCTTCAGTTAAACTGATACAAAGCAAGCATATAAACTGTTAAAGAAAATCAAACGCACGACTTGAGCAAGTAAAAGCTACAAAAATGCCTGAGCATTGCAGTGTTAAAGGTAAGAATCTCAAAACGAATAAACTCTGACAATTTAATTCTAGTCCACACTTGCTCAACAATATTCGTTTCATTATTATCGAAAAATTTCATAGCACCAACAATGAGGACATAATTTTAACTAAAAGAGAAGCTTACTGGATGGCTCAGCTGTGTACTGTCCATCCCTTCGGCCTTAATAAAAGAAAGGAATTTAATTCATACAAGAGGGTCAGTTACTTAAACTAATCCCTTACCCGCCCTCTCCTTTCAGCCTAACTTGTAATCCTTTTGAAAACCGTTTTAAGATTGTCTTGCCTCTTTTATTTCTGCCAGTCGGCTTTTACTTCTTTTGTATTATTTAGTGTTCTACCACTTATATTTTTTAAGCTCTTTGGAAAGTTGTCAGCCTTTATTCGCTTTGAGATTCTTACCTTTTATCACTGTAATGCTCAGGCAAAAAAAAATCGGTTCAGATTTAGTAAAGTTATGCAAGAAATAAAACTCAATAATCTGTCAAATAAAATTCAATAATCTGTCAAATTATTGATATTTGAGACTAGAAACATATCGAGTAAGTACTACATGTTCCGAAATTAACAAATAGCGTGCTTATCACTGCAGACGAGCATTATTTCTTAATATTTCAAGCAATGTGGTCCATCCCTAGTCTTTGTTCGGGCTGTGAATAGCTGGTAGAAATACTAAGGTCCGATTGTTGTTTGAAGCTTTCTATCTTTAAATATCGGCCAAGTCATGACGCCCAGTTTCAAGGGGCAGATTTTTCTAATGAAAATGTCTGATGTATCCATGCAGGAAACCGTTTGAAATTACATTTTCGTAGTCTGAGTCCATCACAAGAAGCCATAAAGTTTGGAAAGCCTAAACATCTAAAAAGTTATTTATTTTTCAATTTTTGACTAATTTTAATCAATCCTGGATGGATATAACATGTTCTTAATCTTTCAAACAACAAGAATTGTCAAGGAAACGAAGGAAAAGATCAGATATTGTGTCATACCTAGTCTTTGTCTTAGTTTGTTAATAGTAAGAATCACATCAACTTTGCCTGTCATCCATTTCTTTATCAAAGTTGTATACCAACAGCTTATGGCCCATTAAAGTGAATACTGTCGTACATATTTGAGAATGACACAATCACTATATGTAATAAGACAAGAGAAGCTCACTGGACTTCACTTTACCAACGTCGAAGTATTAATTTTGCGTGATCTTGGAAGTATAGGTAGTAATTCTGTGGTGGACCATTTAGTGGGAGCTCTGTGAAATAAACACCTAAATAAGTTTCTGTGACTTCGATCGTTTGCTGAAAGTCATCCACCAAAGCAATCCATCACATAGGGATCTTTGGAAAACCCAGAACAGTCGCGCTGTACTGTCACAGCTATGCCTAAACTGTTATGCCCCGATCTGTTGCCTGTGCAACGCAATACATCCACTAAATCCTTCGTCTGCTAACGAGAAGAACAAGGAGAGTTGCATCGGTGTGTTGAATAGGCTTTTGAGTTTGGTACGTTTCAAATTCGCGAGAAAGAGGGTTTTATGATTTATTTACAAGCCCCGCCCAAGTGATATACCCGTCTTCCAACGCCGAGAGTATTCCAGTGATACTCATAAACTGAAAATGGACACTCTTATGTAGCCGTAAACAAAACTAAGGTATTTGTTTGCTTTTTTGTTTTACTCGTCACCCTTGGTCTGGTTCTGTTAATGTGTGCAAGGTAAAAGCCCCCTTTACCATTCATCCACATGACAAGGTTGGAGTCAATAGGGGCTTGCTTTCTGCAGTGTTTGTCAAAGTTAATATTGGAAATGACATGTGACCCTAGACATTGTTACCCTTACCACAGGAGAATAAATGGCAAAGTTGACAAGGCACAGAATCTTTTTAAACATACGTAAAAGAATTTGTCATACAGGGCGTCATTCGTTGACCTTTTACTTTCGACCTATCACAGTGAGGATCTGCCAGCCCTAATTTGTGTTCTCTAACCTGGTGTTAACTGCCGTTAACTTAACATTCATTCTTAAAGAATATCAAAGCTGTCATGTTTCCATTGCCATACTTTTTTTTTCAGAATTATCTAAATAGGGGAAACATCTGACTTTTGATCTATCACTTTTGACTTTGGAAGAACGAATATCTTGAGACTTTACCAGAAAACGTCAACCCACTAACTATCATTATGTGTAACGATTAACTGGTGTGGAAACATCAGTCGACAAAAACGACGAACCGTACGCGCTCACATACACGTCATACACACCCAAAAATACAAAAATGACATTAAATTTCTTTGTCACTAGAAAATACTACTCCTTGATGAACTTACACTGACTAGTGGTTATTAATCAGTAAATTTCTTCCCCCTGCATTTGCATGGTTACGTTTGCTCTTGCAACTAACACAAAACGTGTACATGTCGCAAGGTTAAACGAAGCGCAATATAATATTATTGGCCATAAATATTGGCGTAGCCAGGTTTTTTGTCAGGGGGGGGGGGGACAAGAGCACCAAGATTTCCCCCAATTAATGATCTGCTTCCTAATAATCAGTGTTCTCCGCAGGTCCAAATTTTGTCCGGGTGCTTTCCTCTGACCTGGCTGATGTGACTGATTGCCGTCGTGGGGACGGGGTTCAAGGGGAGGGGGTGTCCCCCTCCCCTTTGGAAAATTTTGCTCATGCAAGGGGGGCTAGATGCAAAATGGTGCCACATTTGGTGATAAATGTAAATTGAATACATCACCAAGAATTTCTATTATTTTAGGAAGCTTTTTTTTATCTTGCTTGTCGTGGTGAATTTTTCTTGAGTCCTACTGGTAGTTTAGAATCACAATGGGTGAAGTACAGTAATTAAGTGAACCCTGGTACACCTTTCCCTTCATCAGTTCACCACATTCACCACAACCAGTCCAAATTTTACGAGGACCTGTCCTATAGCACTTGACCACTGACCCATTCTAACAAACTGCATATACCACAATGCTTCTCCTTTAATTATCAAGAAACATTGGAAGTATACAGTAAAAGGACAGAGTCCCTTGTCAGAGGTCCAGAGATCCCATGCTGTATAAAACAGATAGTAAAACATAACTAGTACAACTATAAGCATGGTGTCATCATTCCATCTCTGAAAACCTTAATGAGGACTGGTTGTGCCAGTGTGGCATATGCTTTTAAATAAGCAGGGGCGTCAACCCGTATTCAAATGTGGGGGGGGGGGCGGGGGACGGGGGACATACATGACTTAGCACAAACCAATTCCTTTGCTTCTGAAGAGGGGGCTTCTTCCTGTAGGCTCCCCCCCCCCCTTATGATGACTGACGTTGTCCTATTCTAATAAGAATTATCATTTCAAAGTTAACATGACCATCATAGATGATCTGCCAGGTGAAATACACGGAGTCCACGGAATTACTTCTAGATGTTATTTTCATCATGTCCCAAAATAGCTGAAACAACGCTTCTCAGCGTGGATCGTTGCCGGAGATCATGGACCCGACCAGGCCCGTTGCTAGGGTGATATATTTGGGGGTGTGAAGGTTCCAAATTCCGACCGGCTGGATGTTTTTTTTTTCACCTGAGTGGAGGCGTTTAAATTGCACTTTGTTATGCGCTCTGCTTTTTGTATACAGTAGTGGGATCCTTCCTTTGTCACTACATAAATGTGTCGTCCTGGGGGAGGGGTCTAAGGGGAAGGGGACCCTTTGAGAAACTGTTGTTAATTTAAGGCTGCTTAGGTGCAAAACGGTGCTATCTTTGGGATATTTTTTGAGCTGATCGTACATGGCTGGAAAATGTCCATAATTTAGTGAATTCTAATTTTTCCGACTGGCTGGACGTTTTTACTAACTGCAGTGGCGGCGCGTAAATTGCCCCTTTTTTATTCACCCTGCGTTTGTATAAGGCAGTGGATTCCTTCCTTTGTCACTATGTAAAGGTGTCATCCTGGGGGAGGGGTCTTTGAGAAATTTTTGTTAATTTAAGGTTGCTTAGATGCAAAATGGTGCTATCTTTGGGATATTTTTGGAGCTGATCGTAGTATAGCAAAGGTGTAAAGGATTAGCAAGTGAGTTTTCAGAATGTTTTATAGTCGTGAGTGTATTAACAATCACCATCTATACCGATAATAACTTCAGCGAAACGCTCGGTAAAAATTTCTGAAAAGTGTTTAACGGCAACAACGTACTTTCAACCTTCCACATCATGCTACAAATTAGACTGAATGAAGTGGAGTGCCCAGGATTTCTCTCAAGGGGGACATGCAGTATGTTGTGTGACCGCTGGCCTGGGGGAGGGGTCTAAGAAATTTTTTGAAAAATTAGGTGTCCTTACGTGAAATCTGGTGCCACATACGTTGCCTTTTGAAGTTAAATTTGTGTTAAAAAATTTACGTATTTTTAGGAACTAAAAAAATAGGCATCAGTGAGGGTGGGCATGGCCGAATGGCCCTCCCCTTTGCCACTGATTGAATGATCCCATATTGATGCGAAGCCCCTACAGATATTTGGAGATGTATGTCTGTTTTCGGAAAGTGTTGTGATCAGAATAGTTCCATGTATAATTACCTTTTTAATGGTAATGAGGAGTGCAAACCGTGACGCATGCGCGCGAAGCGTGCCGAAATTTTGTCATTAAATAAGATTTCCCTGACGAAATCTACATTCAGAATCTGTATCGAGACACTTAATAATTGCCCAACAAACCTACATGCCACTCAAAAAGCCAGTCAAATAGAGCCACGAGACTACTCTTTAACGCAAATGTGGGGGGGGGGGCATTTGATATCGTGTCCCCCACCCATCGAAATGCAAGTCCCCCCGTCCCCCAGGATTGACGCCCATGTAAATAAGTAAAGTGTACTGGTTGAGAAATTTAAAATTTTACCAGATCATGCTCAAATTTCACCATATATTCACTTTCAAAATTTCCCCCAAGATTTTCCAGAGGGGGCAACTCGCCCCCCCCCCGTCCCCCCCTGGCTACGCCACTGATTATGGCATCTAATCTTTTTTGTCGAATTTCTGACCTCCTTAAAACAAGGAAGCCTTCTTTTTCCTAATTCCAATTATATTCCATGTACATTTAAAACCGGTACACAGGCGATTGTGGGTTTGAGATTCATGAGTATGGATTTAACCAAAGTAAGAATCATGTTATACGAATCAGAGTATATAGTTATAACGGCTGTTATATGTAATAAGTTCTACGAATCGGCTCAAAACATGACTAAGTCTAGAACTTGACCATTCAGCACTTAAAACGAAATATAATAACAATATTTTACGTGGTACCATCTAATCTGATGCGTTTGAAATGAATAGATACATTTATCAATAGAAATGATAGTGTCAATATTTTCAGCTTACTGGACCGTATATAATCATGACATAAGGTATTTGTATTTGTTATAGTCTAGAAAAATTATTTCTAAGTAAAAGCCAGGCGATGAAAAATTAAAGGGGTCTTTACACTACAAACAAAAATGCAGTAGATATTCGCCCACCTGAATATTCCAGTTGATCTGGACTGAAATGAATCAATTCAACTGGGCCATTTTAAGCAAATTGTTCTGGATATTAAGCATGTCTAAACGAACTAGGCCAGTTCAGTCCCGTTCAACCAGAACCAACTTGACTAATTCAACCGGATTTTTTCTGTAGATTCGACATGTACAGTTGGAAAGTAAACTGGTATATCGCAATACCCCTTCTGGATTGACTGAAAATATTGAAAGTTTATACCACAAGTATCGTCGGTTAAAGGGTAACTCAGAATGTAAACGATGCACTGCACAGTGCATTTGCACATGGCACAAACATCGAGGGTACCATTTTACATTGTAGGCTTACATTTATTAGGTGAAGCAATGTGTCAAAACATATGTATAAATTCACATGTAGAAATTTAAAAGTCGTTTTCAAAACAAAAATGTTCAAAACAATTGAAAAAAGATTAAATCTTGTAATAAACTTTTAAAGTGTATAAATTGAAACAAAAAAGAAAGAAACCCTAGCAAAATATTCTACTAAAGGTCAGATCTGATAAAATGCCTTCTAGCTTGCTTGTGCAAATTAATAAGACCAATTCAATTCCAATTCAATGGAACTTCTCTGGAGGATTTAATTGGACTTTACAGGAACAGTTCCACTGCACTTACTGGACCAGTTCAACTAGAGTTTACTTAATCATTTCAATTGGACTTTTCGGGACCAGTTCAATTGGGCTGGTGTGGACCAGCTCAATTTGACTTCCTGGTCTAGTTAAATTGCAGTTTTGCTGGTCGAATTTTATATGACTTCACTGACCGGTTCAATTGAGCTCCACTGCACTAGGTCAACTAGACGGATCGTCCTGAGCTCATTCAAGTGGACTTTAAGGGGGGGGGGAGTTTAAATGTACGTGTCTTTGGTTTCTGTCCAACTGGATTTAATGGACCAGTTCAATTGCACTTTGTTGTGATTACTTCAATTGGACTTTACTAGACCAGTTCATACGGATTTCAAATACTGTAATCAGTTTAACTGAACTTTACCGGACCAGTTCAATCATGGGAAGTAATACCTCGAAGGCAGTACATCAATTGGTTCAATTCAGTTCAACAGTATTTTATAGTGACCATTGTAACTGAACTTTACTGGACCAGTTCAATTGGACTTTATTGTCATCAGTTCAACAGGACCTTACTGGATCAGTTCAATGGAACTTTATTGCAATCAGTACAACTGGACTTTCCTGGACCAGTTCAATAGGACCTTGTGATCAGCCCAACTGGACTCTACCGGACCATTTCCATAGTACTTTATTCTAATAAGGTCACCTGGACGTTCCTGCCCCGGACCAGTTCAAATGCACTTTACTATGACTAGTTCCATTGAACTTAAGTGGATCGGTTCATATGGACATAAATATCGTGATCGTTTTAACTGGATTCTACTGGGCCAGTTCAATCATGGAAAGTACTACCTCGGTGGTAGTTACTTCTTGTAACCATTTCAACTGGACTTTACTGCTTCAATTGAACTTCATTGTGATCAATACAACTGAGCTTTTCTTGACCACAGTTCAGTAGGACTTTACTGTGATCAGTCCAGCTGGATTTTACTGGACCAGTTCAACGGCACTATATTGTGATCAGTCCAACTGGACTCTACTAGAACAGTTCAATAGGACTTAAATAACTGAAACAATTCTGTAGAAACGGGGACTGCCTAATTACAGTTACACCTATATTAAGTTGATTTTTAGAAAACTTCCATTAGTCCAGCATATTTATTTGTTTTAAGCATATTCCACCTAAATGGTTCCGCTGTCTGGGCAAAAGTCCACTTGAACTGTTGCTACCAAAATAAGCGCACTTTGGTCAAGTTGAAGTCCAATAAAGTTCCCTTCGGAAGCTCCCCATACAATCGTGAATTTAGAAAAGGTCCTATTAAGATCCACTGGTTGTAATCGAGTCTAGCTGAGGTCACTTTGATTCCGGTTTGGTCCAGTTCAAATTTGGGCAAGTCCAGTTCAATTCCAGTTAAAATTTGAAGTAGACTTAATAAGAATTTTTAGCTGGGCTTCTTAGCTACATATTTATATCATCCCTGTAAATATATAAAGGAGTCTGTGTTACTCAATCAATATCAATTGTTGATTAACATGTCTTTCAAAAACATGACTTTCAAAAAGAACAGTGAGAGTTATGTAAAGGATGCCACTATCTCGTCCGTAATATCATTTCCTGTGGGATCAACGAGGACTTGCTTCGTCATCTTAGTCATTTCATCACTAGTTTGTATACGAACGGGAGGTTTCTCTTCAAGTATGCATTTCTTTATTAGCTCTGATACCTCGTTAATAGGCTGCTCGTGGCTCCAAAATTCTGAAAGTATTTTTTCGTGAAAACGTTTGATCAGATGTGCCATTTCGTTGTCCAAATCTTCAAGTACATTTGAACAAAGGAATTCTGAACCCCTTCTGGTTGTTCACCGCAAGATTACCAAAGACAGATGTGTTAACAGGACCGGGTTCAACACTTGTGATGCTTAAAAATCAAAGGAGGCAAAAAGACTTACATTTTGATAATAGCAGTATAGTTCATAAATTAAAAAGAAATATTAATGATTGATAGAACCGATGTTATTGCGCAATTGTTACAGTTTCTCACCTATCATTAATACATGTGATATGGCAAATCTCATACATTTGGACACATAAATTACAATGCGTTCACAATAAGGCATTAATTCGTACAGACGTGGCCCCTTTTTAATGATGCATTCTTTACAATCCTGCAATTTCCAAATAACACTTCCCTCAAAGCAATTATCGTTGGGTGAGGAACAAATGACCCTTTCCCAATTTTGCAAAGACACTTTATATGACAGTGGTTTTCTTAAACTACACGTTTAAAGCACTGGGATCCTATCATCTTCTCGATTATTCTCACTTACTGTCTCAATTGACATTTAACTTTCATTTGCCATTATTCAGGTTCTGTGACTCCTCCTTAAGGTAACTTAGAAGTAGAGTGCTGTGATTGCATAACATGCGACTTCCTGGCATCCAGAAATTAATCAATTACTTTGAATTATATATATATATATATATATATATATATATATATATATATATATATATATATATATATATATATATATATATATATATATAGGTCGAAAGGTAAATAGCAGAACATTCGATCTTGAATTTTATACATACATTTTACATACATTTTAGCCATGGCGTAATACTGTTTGCTCTATCCATAGCACGCTCTTAAGAGCTTGTGCACTCTGGTATTCTTAAGCTGTGTACCTTGAAGGGCTTGGCTGACGCAAGTTATGCTTGTGTCAGTCTTGTCATTCAGTATTGGAATCTACTCTAAGCTGCACTGATGAAATCTAACAAGATCGAAACAGTACTGTCTGTAGATTGGGGTATATATATATATATATAAATATCTATATATATCTATATATATATCTATATATATATATATATATATATATATATACATATATATATATAAATATATATATAAATATATATTTATATTTCTCTAATTCGGCACTTAGGGGGAAAGTTGTTGTTGAAAAGTCGACCTTAAGGGGAAAAAAATTTTCGGGTGAAATATAAGTTTCGCCTTAACGTTTCCACACACTTTTTCTATAGGAATACGTAAACTTACAAGGGCGCCCTCTTAGATTTACAAACTAGATGCCATTACTTCAAAGTTGTCAAATTTACGGACACCTAGCTGGTAACACGAACGGATGGCTGGCCATTGAAATAACGTTAATTTATATGTTTAGACGTTAGGGCGAATTTATTTTTTATGTATTTTATTATCTTTTTTTCGCCCTATGTACAAGCAGATATAAGAATTTCCCCTTAAGGTGGGAATTAGCTGTTAGGCGAAATCGGGGTACAATACAACTGGCGAAGAAAAAACAATAAAATAGATAACATTATATTTCCCCTTTTGGTTCTGAGATATATATATATATATATATATATATATACACGTTATTTCAATGGCCCGTAAGTCATAAGGTTTTTCGTCTAAATCCCAAATTATATATATATATATATATATATATATATATATATATATATATTACCATAATTTGGGATTTAGGCGGAAAACCGTATGAAAAAACGCGACTGTTGGGAGAACTCGACCCTTAGGCAAAAATATCGTTTCGCCTTAACGTTTTACACACTGTTTTATTGAGGAATGCGTAACTCTATACGCAAGTCCGATTTACCACATGATGTCTATGCAATTAATTAGCTGCACACCAACTTACGTGCATGTATCCGTTAACACTATGGACTTACGGGCCATTGAAATAACGTGCATATATATCTCAGAGCCAAAAGGGGAAATATAATCTTATGTATTTTATTGTTTTTTCCTTCGCCGGTTGTATTGGCTGTATACCGATCTCGCCTAACAGGTCGAATTAGCGTTATATATATTATATATATATATATATATATATATATATATATATATATATATATATATATATATATATATATATACATATATACATATATTTCTCTCTTTACATATCTGCATATCAATACACTAGAAAATTCAAAAAAAAAATTACGATAAACTTCCATGGCGCCTGCAATAATATATAGGGTATTTTTAATAAAATGACGTATGCACAAGTAATAATATAATTAACAAAATGTTAAGGGTTTTTTGCAAAACTGGTGTGCCCACTTAACGTACAGTTTTGGAACACGCAAGATATAACACCCAATTTTTCATGTGCAAATGTATATTCTATGCGCTGTGCTTACTACGCCTATACAAACACGCAATAAACAGGGCGTCCTGCATGTATTATACATGGCTTTATTGTATGGCTTTTTTGAATTTTTTGTTGAAATATAGGCCTATTTAGCTCTGGGATACCTATTGAGCACTCTCGGAATATGCAAGCTGGACTTATCTCCTTTTGGAATGTTATACTGCTCCTTGTTAGTAGAGCACTCTCCAACTGCATGGCCCAAACTATGGATTCAATGCAATTTGACCAATCTATGAAGAACATTCCTCTACCATCGGAGGACGACTACCTGAGAAGACTAATTGAAAAAACGGAATACCTTGTCAGAAGGATGAGATGGAAGGCACATTTTTTCCGTAATCTCGAGACTAAGGCCGGGCAAACTGAAACATACGGATTCACAAGTACGAAGACACCACCCCAGCTGTCGAAGATAGGCTACTGAATATGGTGCAGAATATCCATTTTAGAGATGTTAAGTGTAAATTTCAGAACCAATTGCCCCGCAGTATCAAGGAAAACATTAAGCAATGCGACGCCTTATTAGTGCCAGCTGAAAAAAACTACTAATTTCTATAAAATGGATCCCCCTACATACAGAACACTTCTAAACAAAAACATCACAAAATCATACAAGATGATTAGCACTCAAGAAACCACAGCGATAGACCTGAAAGCAGAATGTATTGCCAAAAAACTCGATCTAGACGACAGAATTATATATATATATATATATATATATATATATATATATATATATATATATATATATATATATATATATATATATATATATATATATATATATATTGCTAATTTGGGATTAAGGGGAAATATTGTATGAAAAAAACGTGCCTAAAAGAGGAAATCGTCTAAAAGGGGAAAATATCAGGTCGACTTTGCGAAATCACACGCTTTTTATATAGGAATACGTAAACGGATGGTAACGTACGTTTCACCACATAATTAACATGCTATAACTTCAATGTTGACCAAGTTACGTACCCGTATCTTTTAACACGTACGGATGGTGGGCCATTGAAAAAGCGTTGTTGTATATCTGGTTTCCAAAAGGGGAAATATTTTTTAATGTATTTTATTGTTTTTTCTTCGCCTTAACGAAACCGCGATATATCGATTTCCCCGTACAGTAGGAATTAGCGTTTTATATATATATATATATATATATATATATATATATATATATATATATATATATATATATATATATTTTGCTAATTTGAGATTAAGGGGAAATATTGTATGAAAAAACGTGCCTAAAAGGGAAATCGTCTAAAAGGAGAAAAAATCTGGTCGACTTTGCGAAATCACACGCTTTTTATATAAGAATACGTAAACGGATGGTAACGTCCGTTTCACCACATGATTTACATGCTATTCCTTCAATGTTGACCAAGTTACATACCCGTATCTTTTAACACGAACGGATGGTGGGCCATTGAAAAAGCGTTGTTGTATATCTGGTTTCCAAAAGGGGAAATATTTTTTAATGTATTTTATTGTTTTTTTCTTCGACTTAACAAAACTGCGATATATCGATTTCCCCGTACAGTAGGAATTAGCGTTATATATATATATATTATATATATATATATATATATATATATATATATATATATATATATATATATATATATATATATCCCGCTTGGGACTACCATGGTAACCAGGAGAGAAAATTGAATCACACGAGGTATTTGTAGCCTGTCTGTCACTTCTGTGAATCACAAGCCGAACTGGTGTAGTGGTCACAGACTCTGCCCGGAAAGCGGAGGATAGCGTGTTCAAACCCTCGGTACGGCTCAATTTTTCTCTCTGGTATTTTCTCTGAACCCTTCCTGCTTTGATAAGGGCTATGCTCTATCCAGGATTGGTATAAAAATCTAAGATCGAATGTACTACTATTTACCTTTCGACCTATATATTTATATATATATATATATATATATATATATATATATATATATATATATATATATATATATATATATATATATATATATATATATATATATTTATATATATAGATATATATATATATATATATATATATATATATATATAATATTTACGTTGATATGAGTAATCCTAAATGATGTGAAGGAAGTAAAACAAAAGAAACGAAGTATAACAAAAAACCCTCACGGGTTTGTCTAAGTGTTCTACTCCCTGGTGTGATAACAGAAAAAGAGACAAGAAGCAACAAACGCTTTCAAAGATACTTCACTTACCGCACCCCCACCCCCCGCACATAGCACCATCATTTCTTCATACATAGCTAAGAATTGCTATTTCACACAATAAAGTAGAGTTAAGCAGGACTCCTGGAAGTTGAACGTCAATAAGTACTTAGATGTTATTCACCTAGCCTTGTTATACTTCAAAGGCATGAAGCTTGGACTGTCAATTTACAGTCTTGGGTAGGTTATTCCAAAGATGAATGGTACGGTGCCAAAGGCTCAATTAGGAGTGAGATGTGCGATTTACAGTATGTAGAAGAACCTGAGGATTAGGAGTGGTGTAGTTGTGAACATGGACACTAGCTCTGAAAAATTGGAGAAGGCTTGAAATACCATGTTGTGGGTGGAGCGATAAGTGAACGAGGCTATGCCTAGATTGATTGTATCGTTAAGTTTAAATAAGTTCAGCATTTTGAAAAGAGAACCAGTATGATCACGCGGACCAGAGTAAAAACTACGTTGAACAGCCCTCATCTGTAAAAGAACACGATTATTTAGTTTGACGTTTTGGTACTAGTCCACACAGTACTGCAATAAGTGAAATATGGATAAATTAAAATAAAGTTCGAGGTACGAAGGACACTTCAAGGAGGGATATATTTGAGCCTACCAATAATATCGACTCCTTTTCAACGGTGGGGGGGGGGGGGGTGAATAATGAATGTGTTCCAGCCAGGTTAGTTTGGTGTCAATAATTACTTCCAAGAATTTTATTTACTAAATCAAGATTGTCACCGTTTTATATTTATGTTGAAACTGTGATAATTGCTACACTTATAGTTATTGACTATAACTCCTTCGGGGAGCAGAACTCCTTCGGGAGTATTGTTTGGTTTTCGCCCCTGGCTCTTCGCCAGAGAGTCAGGGGACTTTTGGAAAAAAAGAATTGCTACACTTATAGTTATTGACAACCATATATTTTGTTTTACTGATATTAACGGGTAGCTTGTTTACCACAAACCAGTTACAGTAATTTCTAAGTTCAGTATCAACAGTATATTTTAAGCGATAAGGGTCGTCACCGGAGAAGAAAATGTTTCTATCGTCGTAAAAAATAAGTGAGGATTTTTGAGAAACAAATGTTATGTCATTTACATAAATAACAAAGAGGAGTGGGCCAAGGATTGAACTTTGGGGAAGCCCACAACAAATAGTAGCCAGATAAAAGTCAGCACTTTTAAGGTAAGTGTACTGTTTCCTGCAAGTGAAATACTTTTAAACCAATTGAGCGAGAGTCTTCTACTACCGTAGTGCGAGAGTTTGGTTGATAAAAACTATAGTCGACTGTGATAAAAGCTTTTGATAAACATAGAAATATACCAATTGAAGTCTGCCTATTTGCGATAACTTTGTTAAGTTTGTCAAGAGCGTCAGTAAGAGCAGTTTCAGTTGTATGACCTTGAAAAAACCATCTTGACAATTAGAGAGGATTTCATGCTTGCTTAGAAAGTTTCGGATTCTTTTGAAAACTAGTCTTTCTAGAATTTTAGAAAGACAGGCCAACACCAAAATTAGGCGATAGTTTACGAACTGATTTGGATCACCTTTTTTGAATTATAGAACATCTTAAGCCACTTTCAGTTTTTCAGGAAAGATGCCTTGCATGAGATATAAGAGAGGCTTTGAAATGAATGGGATTACTTTTCGAACAATTACAGGCAGCAGATCGTGACTGCCAGCTGATTTTGTGGGATTCAAACAGTCAAAGATGATCTTTACAAATTGAACATGTCTAACAAGGATGAAAAGAAAGAAAAACGGTAGCTGCGGGCTAAGTAGTCTTCCACAGGACAAACTTAAGGAATGTCTTCAGCAAGGGAAGGCCAAAGGTTACTAAAGAAGTCATTAAATGCGTTAAAAATGCTTATTGGATCTATGAAAGACTTCTCGCAATCAATTGTCTTTTTTTTTATTTTTCAAACAAATCCTTGTAGAGGATTTTCTTTGCAGTACGAATAAAATGAGTCAATTTTTAACCTTTTGTACTGCGCTTTATTTTGTTGTGTGGGTTCTTTGAGGCAACGTTTATAAAGCTTTTTTCACACTTGATCGATTAAAGTATACCTACATTGATCCAAGAATGTTTTTCTTCCCTTTCTTATCTATTGTAATTAAATTAAAGCTACTGTTACAACCTTCTTGAAAAGTAGCAGAAAGGTATCAAATGATATGTTAACGTCACTCTCCCTATAAATATGATCCCAATTGAAAATAAAAATGGATGAAATAATACTTTGAAAATTTGAGTTGAAGTGTTCCTACAGTACGTTGATTAAGTGTGTACACTTCTAGACTGAACAGAGGTATGAATGGGCATTGGAAAGTCAGGGGCGTAGCCATATTTTTGGTGTGAGGGGCAAAGTCGACACATCGTCCCCATTCTTGACTGCAGTCCTGGGAAAAGAGTTTAATGGGAGGGGTGTCCCCCTCCCCTTTTGAAATTTTCTTGTTGCCTCTAAGGGCTTAGGTGCAAATGGTGCATCTTTTTATACTAGATCCCAGTGTTCTCCACAGGGATTTTTAGAAGGCCGCAGGCGTGACGCCAGGATTTTCCGGAAGGGGGACACACTCCCCGACAGGGAGGCCAGCGACACGAGCCTCCGACAGCCCCGATGCCGTTTAAGGGTTGGTGAGGGGGTATATGAAGAAAACTTGTGCACTATACCATATCATTGCGGGGCATATATTGCGTAAAATTTGTATATACTAGAGGGAACATAGATTTACCGTTTTATCCGGAATGAAAACTGTGAAAATGGAAGGCGCGAGAAGCGCGCGAAAATTTTTTTTTGGTAAGCCTACACTAAAGAGAATCTGTACTTGTTTAAAATTTATATAGGTCAATTGCTCGGTCAGGTGGGCCCTATCAGACGTAACTTACTTTATACTTCCCTTGTAGGGTACCTCACGACAGACTTAAGAGAACATTAACTAGGTTTACGGAAATGAGATGGCATTGTACTATATTTAGCTATAAGTAACGGAACTGGGGGAGAGTGGACAAAGCTTACCAAAAATTGTGGTTTTCATCTCAGAAATGATCCTTTTGAAAGCCAAAATAAATAAACGGACCGCGAGTGGCGATAGAGTTTTCCCGAACGGGTCCGGGCCATGCCAGCAACCCCAGGTTCCGACAACCCACTATGACCAGGGGGTGCATGGTGAGAAGGGGATTTGAAGGAGCCTAACTATCCCATGCCATTGCAGGTCATATTTTGCAAAATATCACTTAAGTGATACTTCAAGAGCCGAGTTTTCGCACTGATATCGTTCTTTAAATCTGAATTGGGAAATTGCAGAGCGCAAGAAAGTAAGCGAAACTTTTTGGTAGGCCGCACAAAAAACATATGTAGTCATTAAGATCGTAATCATTAAGAAAAGAAAGGAAGAAAGAAAGAAAGAAAGAAAGAAAGGGAGAGAATAGAAAGAAAGAAAGAAAGAAAGAGAATAGAAAGAAGGAAAGAAAAGAAAGAAAGAAAGAAAAGAAAGAAAGAAAGAAAGACAGAAAGGAAGAGAATAGAAAGAAAGAAAGAAAGTAAAGAAAGAAAGAAAGAAAAGAAAGAAAGAAAGAAAGAAAAGAAAGAAAGAAAGAAAAAAAGGAGAAAGAAAGAAAGAAAGAAAGAAAGAAAGAAAGAAAAAAAGAATGAAAGAAAGAAAAAAAGAAAGAAAGAAAGAATGAAAGAAAGAAAGAAAGAAAGGGAGAGAATAGAAAGAAAGAAAGAAAGAAAGAGAATAGAAAGAAAGAAAGAAAAGAAAGAAAGAAAGAAAAGAAAGAAAGAAAGAAAGAAAGACAGAAAGGAAGAGAACAGAAAGAAAGAAAGAAAAGAAAGAAAGAAAGAAAAGAAAGAAAGAAAGAAAGAAAAAAGGAAGAGAATAGAAAGAAAGAAAGAAAGAAAGAAAGAAAAAAAGAATGAAAGAAAGAAAGAAAGAAAGGGAGAGAATAGAAAGAAAGAAAGAAAGAGAATAGAAAGAAAGAAAGAAAAGAAAGAAAGAAAGAAAAGAAAGAAAGAAAGAAAGAAAGACAGAAAGGAAAAGAATAGAAAGAAAGAAAGAAAAGAAAGAAAGAAAGAAAAGAAAGAAAGAAAGAAAGAAAGAAAGAGAATAGAAAGAAAGAAAGAAAAGAAAGAAAGAAAGAAAGAAAGAAAGAAAGAAAGAAAGAAAGAAAGAAAGAAAGAAAGAAAGAAAGAAAGAAAGAAAGAAAGAAAGAAAGAAAGAAAGAAAGAAAGAAAGAAAGAAAGAAAGAAAGAAAGAAAGAAAGAAAGAAAGAAAGAAAGAAAGAAAGAAAGAAAGAAAGAAAGAAAGAAAGAAAGAAAGAAAGAAAGAAAGAAAGAAAGAAAGGCGCCATCCCTGCAGGGCTGCCCGTCGTCGGAGTTAAAATGACATTGGCAACCAACACTTCTTCGGAATTTATTTATTTTCTTCCAAAATCAGGATTAATGTTCGAGAAGGGCTAGGGTTCAGTTCCCAAGGCATAATCTGTTGAAAAAAAAGAAGAAAAAATCCGAAACACTGTTTCCAGACGAGATGACATCATTAATACCCAAGGTTTTGATTGACTTTTCGGGGGCCTATTGCCAATGCGTCTTACATAAAATAAATATGCAGCCCGATCTGCTGCAGATTACGCATCCCTGGGACTTAGATCCCTACCCCCTCCCACTCCGTCCCACCATACTCCCAATCCTCCGTCCCCTCGCCGTTTCTTTTTTTGTTTTCGTTCTTTTTTTTTTGCTTTTCTTCATTTTTTTCAACATTGCCCATTGCGTCCCCAAAATTTCTGTGGGAGGGGGCACTCTGCCCCTGCCCTCACCTGGCTGTCCCACTGTGGGAAATGATCAGTTATATTAGTTACTAAAACTTTAGATTTTTCGACCTTTATGCAATCATCAATCTGGTTCACGTTAGTAAGGATATTATCAATCAAACGATTTAGAATTATTCGTACCCCTGGTTGGTTTTCTATCACATGGGCTGAAACAACAAGATGCAATATTGATAACTCTAATAACTCGGCTGAAGTAGGCTTACAAAGATCAACGTTTAAGTCCGTCATGACAAAACCGTACTTAGAGTGTAAAGATATGTCGCGTAAGATGTTACACAAATTATAATAGAAATTTGCAAGACTTCTAGTGGGTGGTCAACATATTACCCCAATAAACAGCCTTTTGGTAACATTTGGTATTGACATTTCAATGAAATTACTTTCATGATCATGATTTAGGAATGACAAGTCATGTCTCACTTCAAATACAAATCATTCCTTAAAAAAGGCACTTGGCCTCTCTCTCTTTTTAACCAAAAGATGATTTTCAACAAGGCAATAACCTTCTGAGTGAATCAGTAACGCCTATAGGGCTACAAATTTAATTATGATTTAAAAGCAAAAGATAATCATGAATATTGTCAAAGTTTCAAATTACACTACCTCTGGTAAGATGAGAAATATTGAAGCCATTATTTGAAAAATCATTAAATTGTTCAACACGAAGATACTTTGATTGAACGATGCATCCCATGTTATTTGTGTTGGTCATATTATTAAGATCATTTAGAAGTACATCACTATCGCGCTCATGGAAATCCTAAGAGGAGCTTGGGTTACTAAAGGGTAGATTTCTCTCAGAACAATATGGTGTGCAGAAACCCTTAGGTGCGTAGGAATTTAGAGAAAAATAACAGGCTTCATGGTAATACATTTGACATTTGGAACATTTTGTATGATGGTCTTTATACTTAAACCCTTTTTACAGATAATACAAAAACAGTTAAACATTAAGATTCATGAGGAAAGGATGTGCAACTAGAAAATGATACTACAAGTTAAAAGTAATTAACAGCTATACAAGAGTAAATGGAATATATTTATACGAATAAAAAGAGCAAGGTTCAGGAGGTTCAGGGTTGCTCCATTCCACATGCAAAAGAGTCGAATACGGTAGTCCCTGTTAATAAATGAGCTTTGACATCTCTTGCCATGACAACCACAAAATCGGCTTCACCCTTTAGGAGATATTTACAAAACAAAATTGGACACACATACTAAGACACTTATCCTAACACACACTAACATAGAAACACACGGACACCTTTTGTCCCCTGCTGCATTAATAAACTTTTACTGAACCTGGGGAGCCCACCATGGGTTAGCCCTTTAAACTAGTAAATTGCGTAAATTTACTGTTACAAGAACCAACGGTTGCTATATCAGCTGACATTTGCGTTTACAGCTCAACTGGCAAAGTAACTAAAATATTTCATCCTCCTCGCGGGGCGATGAGATAACAATGTTTTAGTCCTACTGCAAATATATACAAAATTAATCGAGCATAAAAGTCTTTTTCACATCACAATAATCCTTGCGATTCCTACAGTGCCGGAAAACATTTAAAACAATTTTGAATATATATCAGAGTATTTCCTTCCCTAATTGAACATTTTTCCAAAAAAAAAAATAGATGTTTTTAGAAAATCAAACAATTATGCTAGTTGTAATTTTTTGCCTTTTTAAGAAAACCAACAAAAAAGCTTTTTTTTTCCTGAAAGGAGAAATTGCATGTTAAGGAATCGTCTTTCATCTCTAACAGAAAAATAAAAGCAAGGATACAATTCCAAAACCAGGTACAATTGGTTCCTTATGTATATTATAAAATGAACAAAATGAAAATTGCACTTTTCTGGAAATTCAACTATTTTCATATAAAAGAGCAATTTATTAGTGGAGATATTTCCGTACATTGACAATTGTAGAGTGGGTAACCCTATGACCTTTATCTACCGAATAAATGATGTTCCACTTAGCAAGAGAAGTGAACAAAGGCGCTACCCTCATCAATAAAGTAGAATAAATGATATTTAAGACCCTACACACTTTCTCACCGTCATTTTCTGTATTAAACGAACAGCTTTTATTAAACCCCAATAAGATGTAAATGGAAAATTGGAAGCATTGTATTTCTGGGTAAATGTAAAGTAATCCGATGAGTACATTATTACAGTAACTCCTCTTCCATATATAACACGTTCTTAGCACCTCTAATATCGATCTTAGCACAATTGCATTGGAAAACGAAACAAGCTACATGGGACTTAAGGATATTTTAAAATGTATTTACCATGGACTTGCAATCTCAGAAAGATAATGACGCACCTAAAGACATTTGTAAGTTGTTATGAAACTATTAACATGTGTTACCATTAAGCCACTATCATTAATGTGATTTACCACAGCACCCTTTTTCATCTTATCAAGACGTCAACTCTACATAAAAGCAAAAGTGATTCTTTCGAGTTTTCAACAACATACCGCCGCGAATTGGGTAATACCGGGAATAATACGCAAGTTGGAAAAGGGCGCATGGCTCTTTACATGACATTGCGACCAATTAGGGTCAAGTCCCTCAAAGATTACGAGAGAAGAAACGGTTTTAGCCGAGACAGCACTATCAGCATCTTGCAACCTTTTATAATTAGAGTCACCCACACGGATACCCTCTACTTCCTTAGAGGGGACTATGGGGACAACATTGCCTTACCCCCTTCTACTATGTATGATACAAACCAAATGAAAAGCCATTATTTACAATCGAAGGCTTGCCATTACTGTACAGCAATGGGACCCACGAGCAGGAGTCTTTGGAATAAAACTAAATTCAATTTTATCAACCGACGTTTTGAAAATCATCAGAAATAAAACCAGAAAGCCCAAAGACCTAGTGATTTCTTGCTGAAAGGGGATGCTTTGTTGCACTGATTTCATCCCGCAAAATTTATACTTCTTGATTATATCATTTTTACGATGTTTTCACAACATGACCTGTGCTGACTTCATGTGACATGAGTAACTAAAAATGAAAAAAAAAAAAACGAGTCCCAGGGTTGCCTACGTAGCAGACTGTACGGCATTTTCCTTGTTCAGCCATATCCCTAACGCCTGCCAAAGTGAACACCGAACAAGTTCTTTTGGATATTCATAGAAATATGTGGCATTAAGACCGGTTGAGTGTTAGTGAAAATTTACAAGAAAGCAACTTCTGGTCCACTTTAAATCTTGCAGTAGCCTATTCCGTCCGCAGAGTTGGTATGTCATTGTAATACCCACTCCCTGGTACTGTAGTGCCCACTGCAAAGGTGGTGGTTATGCAACACATGATAGGGCTTCTCATGTTGCGGTCTGGGCTTTCACTACAGGAGTACACACACTCACTCAGCAACAATAGCATGAATAATGAGAGAGTACATGAATAAGTCATATTATGGTAGTGAAGTTTGCGTTTAAAATTGAACGCAGTCCTCTTCGCTTTGGCGGACAGTGGCTTGGGAAGCTGAGGAGCTGAGCAAACAGAGTCCGCTCCGCGGGGTAGTCCCAGGGAGGATTCGAACCCGGGACGTCTGCGAAAGGAACCGAGCTCTTATCCACTAGGCCATAAATGCATAAGTATTATTACTGTAACAGTTGCGCTTGTGGCAAAGTAAATGTTTTCTCTAGAACTTTAACTGTGTAATTAGTTTACGAGGTTTTCTTAGTTTTACCTCTGATGACCTGGTGTGACCTTTGTCCTCCAAAAAGCCATAGGGTTTCCTCCGTCTTGAAGTCACACATCTTTATACCAAGTATGAAAAGGCTGCATCATCTCTGTCTTGAATTATCGTGTTTTTTTTTCTTCAAAGTTTTCGGTCTTTGATTATGGTGACCTCTCATGACTTTTGACCTATACCAAAAAACAACAGGGATCTTACTCTTAATATGATAGTTCTATATTTTAAGTTTAAAAATTATCCATCATTGCTTTCTTGAGATATAGTGTTTACAAGCCAATCGTCACAAACGCACATACAGACACACACGTACACGCACACACACAATCTCCAGTGTGATAACATACATTCCCTTTGCTTACAGCAAGGAATCAAAAATTGATTAAGAGACCATCAGAGCCTGAAACTTCATCATTTCTTATTGAGATCAAAGGTGCTGAATTTTCTTCTAATGTGAGTTCTTCTTCATTTAATGTAAAGTCACGGGAAATGGAACTAAAGTCCGGATGAGTATAAAAAGGTATTACAAAGCTGGAATGGAAACTGTATAAGTTTGAATAGAAATTGAAAATTTCATCCAAAATGCCTCTATATGTTCATTAATAACACTTCCGGAATCATTTTGGGCAAAGTTATGATTTTGAGTAACTTGACTCTCTTCTCAATGATCAAAAATAATTTCAGCTCTTGTCACCATCCTTCACTCATCTTGCTCTTCAATCAATAATCGTATCACATAATTTGAAATCCTTCTATTCGAGATTCTCAACGTCTAAGACGCATTTGCTTGGCCGTCTCCTACAGTAGGCCATCAAAAATCATGCCAAGATGAATTCACAGAACTGACGGTCGTCAGAATTGGCAATGAATTGGGATATTTGTCCTTCGCTACTTCTTCATTTTATTGACTTCTCAAGGTTGACTGGTATTATGACATAGAAATTTCTTCAAAACTACGCACTTAGCAATTATTTTTTTGGAAGAATCAAATTCTGTGGCAAATTTACACTTTCTTGGTATGAATGTTGTCAAGTTTAAGCCACCAGAACGTGATATTTGAAAGGTAAAAAACAAGAGATCACATGATCTATGCAATAAGTTGACACCTGTTAGAGAGCCACTGAACTTACTCCTCGATTCGACACACGTGTCACCGTGTTTTCAGACTGAATATTCGGTAGGTCAATAAAACTCAAGTGAGGGAGTGGGTGTAGCTAGGGAACAGCTCGTTTATGAGTTCTGATTTATGGCTAGATAGATTTTGGGCTGACGGTTATTCTATTGCTCTGTGCGAGTGTGTCTTCTGTGGGTTTAACTTCTCATGTGCACTAATATAGTTATAACAAAAACGATAACTAAAACAATATTAATGACCGTGACAGTGATGTGGACGACAATGCTGATAACGATATCACTTCATCGCCATCTTCATGGCAATAATGATGAAAATCATCATCATCATCATCATCATCATCATCATCATCATCATCACCACCACCACCACCACCACCACCGTCGTCGTCGTCGTCGTCGTCGTCGTCGTCATCAGCATATCAGTAATCAACAAAAAGTTAAAAGAAGTTGCATAATCAACAATTTTAAAAAAGGGGACCAAAAGTCGTTCATATCCGTTTTCTTTCAAGTTTCAAATGCACTAAGGTTTAGCGCAGGGTTGTTCCCGTTACACTTTGTAAGTACCTCGTTATAGTTACAGTTAATTCCATGAAACTGTAACTCGTTACAGTTACTAGTTACAATGTTGAAAAAGTAACTAGTTACAATTACTTTTGACTGAAAAGTAACTAGCTACATTTCAAAAGTAACTAGTTACTTCAAGGTGATTATACGGTACCTCGGTACCTGAATGGAGGAGGGGGATATAATAAGATAGTAAGAAGGGGGCATATGAGAGGACCGACACCTAATCTGTGCCGGTTATCCTGAGGTGTTCCCCAGAGGAAGACTGGGGATTCAGACAGAGGCTCCTAACGATCATCATGAAGCAGAGAATCATGATACTGTGTTGGAGTTTACGCAAACTATTTGTTAGACGAACTTTGTTTATAACCAAAACTTTTCCAGTTACGACAGTACTTCTTTGAGGATGGAAATCTTTGTACTCCCATCACACAGTCGGCTAATTTAGAGAGGTTAGCGGCTATTAAAGTAAGAGAGCGTTGTTTTAGCAGTAATTAAAGTTCACCCCATAAATATGGTAATACGATACTCTATATTTGTTAACAGTAAAAATTTTAAAAACTCACAAAGGTTGGACTAAGTGATATTTCCGCATAAATTTCAAGTTTCACATTGTGTCGATATTAAACAATGTATAGAAATGGTGAGACTATGTAGTTTACACATGCAGACCATGTGCCCATAATTCACTTTCCTTTTACAATAGGTGAATCTTTAAGTCGGACACTTCTTTCCTCTTTAATTAGCTTTGTTAGGATACTTTTAACGCCATTTGACCATTTCGATATTCTGCCGTTTTTTTTTTTTAAATTAACCTTACTATTATTCCAGTGGAAGGAGTTACCGACATTGAAAAGAATATGATATAGCCCAAATTCGTACGATTGATTAATCAAATAAGGATATCATACATGTTAAATTAGATACATAAATGGATGCACGGTGTTTACCGACGCTCGGCACCGTATAATTTACAGGGCTTCAATGCACCAGTCCGGATTCGGTTAGCTCAATGCCGGTCACAAGAGCATTTTTCTATGTTAGGAATTTGCCCGGAATAGAAGGTTCCGGAATTGAATTCTTTCCGGAATGGGCTTGGACTCGGATTTCATTCCAGCCTAGGTCTCAAATATGAAAGATATATTAAAAGTGTTTAAAGTTTCATTGTTATTTGTGCACAGTGTACAGATGTTAAGTATTGCCACACAGAGTCAACTAAATTACTGAGGAGGCTAGGCTATGGAAGTGAGTACAAACGATGAACTTATTAATGGTGGACATGTACAATAGAATTAAAACATCCGTATGCTTGATATGCTATAACATTGGCAAAAATACAGGTCTCGGAAGTGCCATTGGAATTAGAACTGGCCGGAACCTGAGGGGTACTAACCATACTCGGAAAGTACCCAAGATTCGAAAATCTAGAATCGGAGTTAGCTCCGACTCAAATAGAGTGGACTCCAGCCTTAACGTCTCAAAAGGCAACGACTAAAATTTTCAAAGTAAGCCTAGTATTTTATTGCTTATAGGCCAACCCGTTTCTCGCGGTGCGCTTTCCCCACTGTGTCCTCTAAAGGACAATCTGAGTAAACTAAGGCCCAGCTGACTTTATTTAGTACATTTACTAAATAAAGTCAGCTGGGCCTTAGTTTGCCGGCGGACCGTTCAGTGTTTTTCAACGAGTCGCACAAAGATTTGTTCTCATGGATAATAAGCCTTGATCTGTTTAATAAATAATTTGACATACAAATCATATTTTAAACTTAGTTTAATCGACAATCAAGTGGACCTATAAGTTTGAAGCATGTGCATCTAATATCAACTTTTGATTCTAATCGTGAACAAAATTAGATGTTGGTGAGGGCGACGTTGATAGTACAGATGAATGATATTAAATGTATCGAAAATAATATTAATACCAAAGTGTCATCAATTTGAAAATTTTCTGTTACTACTTCCGGATTAAAATACAATTTGTAGTCATTTTGACTATTTGTAACGGGAAAGCGACGGGGACCAAATGTAACGCCGTTACAATTACTTTTACACAGAATTGTAGCTAGTTACTTGCTCCGTTACCGCAATGCAAATGTAACTCGTTACACGGTTCCTTTAAACAAAATTTAACTCGTTGCAGTAACGTCGTTACTTGTAACTCGTTACTTCACAACCCTGGTTAAGGGGTATTTTGATGACAACGTTAAAGTTTGAAAACTATTTCTCGATGAAGCAATGTCAGCTGTGGTCTGAAAGGTTATTTTTCAGTGTAATTGTAAGCCTGACGACCCCCTCTCGTACCGAATAAATTTGCATACCATGCGTTGAGAGTGTGGTTGGATGGAACTTTTCATTGTTGCAAGTTTTGGTGAATCAAGTTAGCTGAAACAGTCACTATCGTCATCGGTTATACCATGCTTCACTAGATTATATGCACAGTAATGGTACAAATTTCATATCTATTTTTTTTTCAATGTTGAGGTGTCCCTTAATACAGTACATCTGATTTTATTTTAACTTAGTTTACAATCACTTACTGGAAGTACGCACTTAGTTGGCGGGACCTCGGGGAAAGGGTCCGGCGAGGTCCCTTTGGCACGAGTAGAACAAATCACAACTCGCTTAAAAAGGTAGGACTGTTTTTTGCTGGCGATTTGTCAAGCTGTTAGCGATATTCGGTGGTTCTTCATAGCTAAGAGCGACAGCGAAAAGTTACGCGATAAAGTCAGTTGTTTGTTTCAAACTGGCACTCCGTGTAGTTTTATAGCCTATGTAAAACAGCGAATCTGACATGGGTACAGTCCTTGGAGAAGCAGCAACTCCTCGACCTAGCCAGGAGGACACAGACAAGGAGAGTTGGAGAATCGGCATGCTATCTTGTTTAACAGTTGAATTTAGAATGTACTGTCCCAAACATCACCGTGACGTTGGAATATTGGGCTAAACCTCAATAAGTGTGAAAAAGAGCACAAATTCCCAGTGAATTCTTCTCAATTCTGGAGAAGGCATGTAAAAACGGCACATTTCTCTAAGTTCCAGTAATGAGAAAATGTGAAAACGGCACATTTCCTTAAGTTTCAGCACGCCTAATTAGCAAAACGATAAAACGACACTTTTCCTTGAAAGTTTCCTGTAATGTACCACGGCATGTGAAAACTGCACAGCTCTTTAACTCTATGAATGGAAGCCAGCGTTAATTGGCGCATACTGGTTGCAGTTGCAAGTTGGATTGCCAAGATAAAGTCTCCAACATTAAACATATTTTTGAAAGCCTCAGTATTTTCAGGCAAAATAACACAATAACACATAGACATTACTGACAAGCCCCTGTCACTCTCGATGCTCAGATTTAAGGCAGTTCAGCTCACCATTAGACCTCAAAAACACATTGTTAAGTCCCCATTGCAAAAGCTGCGTCATCTTCTCGGCGGAAAGCATTTTACACCCCTTCCAAGTCTCCCTCTCTACTTCAGAACAGATTCATTGAGTTTACCTTGTGTTTACCTTTCCTACCAGCTCTATGTAACTCAGTTGCTCACAGTTTGAGTGCAACGCTTACCCCTTTGTTGTCTTCTACATAAGGAAATGCGTTTAAGTGAAACAAATCATAGACAAATTTCAAATTCCACGCCATATGGCGTCATGACGTCATGGTAATCGTGCAAAAAACAATATACTTTCTTTGCACAGGTCAGTCAAGCGTTCACTTCTCTCACCAGTGAGCCTAGGACTGTATACAAAAGAAGGCAATCCTTGGCCCGTGACTGTCATGGAAATAATAACGCACAGTAGCCTAAGAAAACTCTTTTCGGAATCCTCAGCACTAGCGTAGCAAGCAGGTGGACTAGGTGGATAATGTCTAGGAGCCCCGAGGATTCAGGGGGCCCAACCAAATACGCCTTCTTGCTATTGGTAACTTGCCTTTTAATTCCTTTCAACTCAAAGTTCTTACAAGTTTGAAAGTGTTTACCCAGAGGCGTACTAGCTTTACGAATCTCATGCCTATTTACACGATGTCTAATCCTCAGCTCTACTCCTGTTTCTCCCACATACTGTTCTTTACAATCCAAACACTTAACAAGATAAACCACTCCTACAGTATCACAAGTGACATTGTGAAAAAGTTCGAAATTTAGACCTGTAGAAAAAATTTATATCAAATCGGTTTCTTTAATAGCAGCACAGGTTACACACCGATTAAAATGAGTTTAAACAGCCTTTACTCAACAAATTAAAATACTTAGAAATCTTAGCCTTAACTAGAAGACACTTCAAGTTAGGAGGTTGTCTGTAAATAACTGCAGGAGAACGTGAAAAAATGTCCTTAAAAGTCTTCGACATTTGTTAAACAGGAAAATGTTTCTTAATGATCTTAGACAAAGGGGGGAGGCGCGGGTTACGAGTGGTCATGAGAGGAGCTATAAAATACCTCGTATTTTTAGTAACACTTTAGAGACTTCTTTGATTTTATCACGAACCTTAAAAATTGGGTACCCCTGTTCACCAAGATTTCTTTGAAGATTAGGAAGGTTCCTTGGCAAGTCCCCTTCTTCTGAACAAATAGATTTAATGCAGAAGCTGGCCCCTTGTCTTCTGGTTTAATGACAACATCTTTATTGGTTCTCAGTAGTTTTGTTAGGGCTACCTTCTCGACCCTAGAAACGTTATCCTTAACAAATTTAGACCGTTGAACATCATCCACATCCTTTTGAGCGGTTTTCAGAAAGCGTTTTAGAAACTTTTCTTGAAACTAAAAATATTTTTAATTAAAATAAATGTTTATAAGACTCTATCATGAGTATGAAGTTCAATCAATAAAGATAATTTTGATTTCATGTCCCACTACTGGAACAACTGGTATTTAAAGAAAGCCTCATATGCTGTTCACAAGAAAAAAATGTCCATCAAAAATGTTACCAACTCCCGAATTGTCTGTATTTGAATAAAAGTATCAAAACCAGAACTTGACCCTATTTTGTAGTAGTTTTTAGTGTGATTTTGAATGCCTATGTCGACAGTCAATATTGTCCTTAAGCATTCAGGAAAAGACATCTGTGGCAGGTCTAGATTTCTGATGTTTTGCTAATGACTTGTAGACATCACTCAGGAATCTCCTTGCCTCACCATTAATATGCAAAACTTATCTTCCCAAGCATAATAGAAATATTTTCAATTAACATAAAAAGAGACTGAAAGAGATATGCAAGTGTCAAAATACAGTTGGAACAACTCTTATGTCTTATTCAAACTATGTTTTACCTTGAAACCTTCTTCCTTTGCCAGGAAAACCGCAGTTGCCAATCCGATACCCCATGAGCATCCAGTAATGACGACTTTCTTGGTGGCCATCCTATCAAGAACTTCAAAAAACAGATTTTCATTGAAACTATACGAATGAAATATCGAAATCAGATTGCTCGAACAGGATCTAACAGTGATCTATTCGAATGACAACACAGATTAGCAGTGATGATTCGTACTTGTACTGTTGAGTTTAAGCACACGTACACACATTGAAATATTTAGCCAGTAGAAGTAGTGTAATCTAAAGAAGACTTGCAGTTTGTCCAGTTTATATGTGAGCATATGATAACAATGCCCAATTACTTTTATTGCTTCGTCGATCAACAATATCAAACTTATCATTTAAGATAAGAGGTTATCCAGGCACCTCATCATGAATGCAACTGATGCATAGAGTCCACCCGCGCGTCAACAATAAGCACTCTATTTGACTAGCCGCTTTGAGAATGTCATAAACAGCTCCCTCAACCCTCAGGGACGTCGGTTAGGCTACTGCTCTTAGATTTCTACCAATAATCATATATTTAATATCGTTCAAAGGATGTGCATACTCATATCCCTTTACGAATACGCGTTACGATATCCCTACATTCTAGGTACTTCACAAATTGACCTCTAGTGACCTCTGGTGACCTTTTCCTTGTCTTTCAAAAAAAAATTACATAACAGTTTGGTTTCATGTAGTATTATGTCAGAACTTTTGATTGCCTTCAGATCCTCAGTGAAAAGAAGTTGATACTTTGCTTTAATAACTCAAGAATAGTATCATACTTACAACCCCCCCCCCTCCCAAATAGTGAATTACTTCAGATTTCTGGGTGCGCGACTGTCTTTGGAGGAAAGGTGTATTAGCTCAACTAATAAAGCTGAGCTGTGAAGTGTTTTCAGCATTTCAACTATGGGCAAAGGTTTTCCTCCTGCTTGATAAACAGTGTATTGCTATAAAGTCATAAAGACAACACAATTATTGTTATAAACATTTTAAGAATTATTTTTGACCTTTACCGTAAAGGACATAAAGAAATCGTGTTTAGTGTGAACTTTATTAACATCAAGCTTGCTTTGCTCCTCCTCAAGCTTGGTCCAGCTGGTGTACATTGATCGTGATCTTTGTACTAGTACCCTGCGTCTTTGCCCTTAATGTCTTGCCTATGGTATACAGAAACCTTTACTGAACTTTGAACAAACTAAAAGATATAAGTCATAAACTACAAACAACGATTTGATGCTAGCCTTAATATGGTCGCTTTAGCTTAGCTTTGGGTACAATGATTTTGATAAAAGGTGTACAGTGGACCTAAAAGAACAGGTCTATACCCATAAACAATTTTAAACTTTGCTTTTTATAAAACTCATTTTGGGTTTACAGTGAAAATGTTTTAGTTATATTTCTATTGATAAAAACTGTGAACTTGCTCACAGTCTTTTAGTTTAGAAAAAAAGGCTTATAGCTTACGCTTACGCTTAAGCTTTAAGCTATATATATATATATATATATATATATATATATATATATATATATATATATATATATATATATATATATATATATATATATATATATAAACCTTCAGTGAAATATCAGAATACAAATATATTTCAAGTCCAGGAAAAAGGTGAACGAATTTTCGGCACAACAGTGCCTTTATCAAGTTACAACCTTAAATGAGAATGAAAAATAAACGAGACTTGAAACTCAACAACACAGAAGAAAGCTACATAAAAGAAAGCAACAAAAAGGGAAGTCAACCGTAGCAGATGTCTGTAAAGAACAAGAAGAAAAGAAAGCAAACCTAAACGAAAAAAACTCACCAATAAAGGGCTTGGTGAGAAAATGAAAGACCTGCTTAGCGAGCCCTAACTCTGTGTTTCCTGGTCTGGCAGTCGAAACCATCGTTGACATAAAGACCCATAGGTGAAATAGTTTGCAATTTGTTCCACATCCAAATGTTTTCTAAATGCTTAAGTCTTTCCCGGGAATTATTCAAAATAACCATTTTATTTTCATAGGAAGCATTTTCTGGAATGAAGTGAGGGTTCAAGGTTTGAAGGATTATAACATTGAAATGACTAGGAGAGTGCGAAGCCAAGTGAGAGTACAACTCAGCACAAAACATGAGAAAAATAGACCCCGAGCCTCCACGTTCCTCCTTTACCACCTTCTGAAGAGCACTACGGTGGTTCGCTATCCGCTCTTTCAAATTTTGTGTCATTCCGACGTACTGCATACCACAAAAAGGGCAATAAATACAATAAACAACCCAAGTAGCCATACAATTCGACTCCCTGGCCTTGACTTTAAAAACCTTACCACAGGAGTGACTCCGGATAACGCTACAATTCATTATGTCTCGGGTGATGTTCCTTCTTGGACTAATTGCCGTGTATATATATATATATATATATATATATATATATATATATATATATATATATATATATATATATATATATATATATATATATATATATATATAACGATAAACATGCACAAAACACACGGCATACTGTTAAAACGACCTGAAATTTTAATAAAATACTGAAGACAAAGATCGTGCCAAATCTTCTGAGGCAACAAGATGTAACAGTTGCTAAACGGTTTAAAAACTTAAAAGTTTTTTAAAATGGCAAGACTGAAATGTTAAAAGTAGCACTACGTTTCGAGGAGATACACTCCCCTTGCTCACGTGCTTAAAACTAAAAGAAGTGGAAATGAACTAGCTGCTAGGCAATGTTCTATTTAAGCTTACATCTTTTACGTTAATACGTTAATACGTTGCCCTATAGGGGCAAGAGTATTCAACCGGTAAATCCATTTTAATTCGACCTCCTCCCTCGTTCTCTTGTTATTGTTACGTAGTTTTTCAATTCCTATTAATTCGAAATTTTTACAGACCCTAAAATGCTTACCAATGGGAGTTTGACCCTTTCTAAACTCCTGTCGGTGACCCCTATGTCTAATTCTAAGCTCTAGTCCCGTTTCACCCACATACTGCTTATGGCAATCCAAACAATTAATCAAGTAGATAACGCCTTTTGTGGTGCAGGTTAAATCCCCCATCACCTGGAAATTCTGACCTGTATTAAAACTTTGTACAGTAGATGTTTCACGTAGGGCACTACAGGTGACACACCTTTTATCGTGTGTTTTAAAACAACCTCTATTTTCTGTATGATCACGTATTTTTGCTCTTACCAGTAAAGATTTTAAATTGGGTGGTTGTCTGTAAACCACTGGGGGTGGGTTAGGAAAACTTTTATTGAAAGTGGGGGACGATTTAAGAATATGAAAATGCTTCTTAATAATATTGTTTAGGGGAGGTAACCTTGGGTTACGGGTAACTACCCGGGGGGGGGGGCATTAAAGTTCCTAGCACACTTAGTACAGTTACGATTGAGAAGGGTCCTTCTCGGAATGTTACAGGCTTTACCAACCTTCTCATTAACGATACTCGTGGGATGCCCTCTTTCAATCAGATTACTTTTGAGAGTATTGAGATTTTTATTGGCAGATTCAGATATATATATATATATATATATATATATATATATATATATATATAGATAGATAGATTTATATATATATATATATATATATATATATATAATATATATATATATATATATATATATATATATATATAATATATATATATATATATATATATATATATATATATATAAAAACATGATAGTTGGCGTGTGTTGCAAAAAAGGATATAGGAAGCAAAAAACGAGAAAAAACGATACTTTCATTTCCAACTTTATAATTCCACACGTAAAACACTTAACAAAATATTTCGAGCGTCGTATACACAGCTCTTCATCAGTTGTACTGAAACATACATACGTAAGAGGCTAGACCTTATCGGGATGCATCCGAGCATAGAAGCTCATAAAAGCGAGATCTTTGTTAAGTCCAGTGTTATGAGTGTTCAAACGTAAGATAGTATTGAGCTCCCGGTTGTTTCTATCCTGGGCTGTTTTGAAGTTGCCATAGAGAATTGCAAATTTAAGGTCTTCACGTAGCTGTTCAGCTTGTTTTTCTATTTTCATTGTAACTCGAGAGAGAGAGAGGGAGATCGAGAGAGAGAGAGATCGAGAGAGAGAGAGAGAGAGAGATCTCGATCGAGAGAGAGAGATCGCGATCGAGAGAGAGAGATCTCGATCGAGAGAGAGAGATATCGATCGAGAGAGAGATCTCGAGAGAGAGAGAGAGAGAGAGAGAGAGTATGAGAACGAATGCAATAAAGAGCATAACTGGTTGATTATATGAGTACAAAATCTACAATTCATTTCTAAATTTTCAAGTCAAGACTTGTGGTAACCACTTAACACTGTCTGTTTTCCTAGCAAGTTCTACCGTGCCCAACTTTTTTGTGTATTTTTTAAATTGTACGTTTGGCCGTGTCAACGATCAGTTGCATTTTTGCCACCTGATGAAGGGTTTAAACCCGAAACGTCGTGAAATTTTTCACAAACTTTTAGCACTATTTACAACTTCTTTTTTACCTACCTACTTCATAAGTGCTACGCAGTACTTTGACCTTATATATATATATATATATATATATATATATATATATATATATATATATATATATATATATATATATATATATATATATATATATATATATATATAACGCTAATTCCCACCTTAAGGGGAAATTGTTATATCTGCTTGTACATAGGGCGAAAAAAAGATAAAAAAATACATAAGAAATAAATTCGCCCTAACGTCTAAACATATAAATTAACGTTATTTCAATGGCCAGCCATCCGTTCGTGTTAACAGCTAGGTGTCCGTAAATTTGACAACTTTGAAGTAATGGCATCTAGTTTGTAAATCTAAGAGGGCGCCCTTGTAAGTTTTCGTATTCCTATAGAAAAAGTGTGTGGAAACGTTAAGGCGAAATTTATATTTCACCCGAAAAATTTTTTCCCCTTAAGGTCGACTTTTCAACAACAACTTTCCCCCTAAGTGCCTATTTAGAGATATATATATATATATATATATATATATATATATATATATATATATATATAAATATATATATATAAATATATATATACATAAATATATATATATATATAAATATATATATATATATATATATATATTTGCATCTCTTTATTAACGTTTTATATTAACAACTTTTCAGATTTTTTTTGTCTGTCTTCAAATTCAAGAACAATGAAAAAGAATGTAATATAATAGCATAACTTGTAGCAGCCTTCGGTGAACTTGATATCTAGAAAATCATATTTACACAAAGCAAGATTTTCCATGTTGCATTCATAATAAAAATGGACAACATACATTTGAAACATTATAAAACAATACAGAGTGCAATTATAGGAAAGTAAAGAGCGAGTTATACTTGTTTAGCATATGCAAATTACTTTGCTTCTTTAAAATGGCAACTTCAACCTCTACAATGAATTTAATCTTATAACAAAAAGTCGTTGCACCAGGTATTAAGTCTTTTTGTTTACAACAATATATGAATTTCATATATTCTTTGCATGAAAAATTAAAAAAGTTAATGATGTTGTTCCCATTTTCAAAATTACCAAAGTGTACACTTAGCTCATCGATATCCCTTACATCCTTTAAACAATTGGACCAAATGTCCTCCCAAAACTTTTTAACAACAGGACAATGTCAAAACAGATTTACAGAAGATGCACATGGGAGACTCATTAATTTCTATAAGAAATAAGAAATCATTGGTTCCAATAATTCTATGGAGATAACGATATTGTAGATATTGAATATTTGCTTCTCGAACAGCAACAAATTGCATCATAAATATATTTTTCCAGTTAAAATTATGATTTGAAAACATTGTTTCCCATTTACTGATTGCCCTTGGAGTTGAAGATTTATTCACTATTATAGATTTATACACAAAATTTGTCGCTCTTTGGATGGAGATTAATTTTAAAAGCCTACATTCGTTTAAGTTTAAGCCATTAGCGCCTTGTAAGTTAGACTTCCAAGACGGAGGGATTGCAGAAATAATACCATAATAGTACGTAAAGGGGAAACTTCTTATGCCCTTCGTATCAACAAAGTTTTGATATGGGATGATATGCCCATCTCTAGAAAAAAAATCGCTAACTTTATATCCTCTAGTTTGATGTTAGGCATCTGAATAAAGAACCTTATTATTAATTTTAACACAACTATTATTAAGAACGAACTGCAAACCGAAATCTCTTTCAGGAATAAAAAATTGTACACCGCCCAAGCATCACAGACTTCACGGATAAAGTTGTTTGATGTTAGGATGTCCCCCTTCTTAAAGTTACACGAAAAAAGAAATTCTCCTCTATGATTACGTAAAGCGTAGCTAAAAAGAACTTTCCAGGGTCGATAATGATCATCTACATACATTTTCACTCACCTTGTTTTCAAAGCAGTGGCAAACGTATAAACATCTAACATATTCAAACCCCCATTGGCTTTTCCGTTACACAAAACTGAACGATTAACCTTGTCAGGTTTAGAATTCCATATGAAGTTAAAAAAGAATTTGTTCAGTTCGTTCAAATAATGATCTGGTGGATTGGGGAGTACCATAAATAGAAAAATCAATTGAGGGATTGCAAAAGTTTTCAATAATAATACCTTTCCAATAGGAGTAAGGTCCCTTAAAGACCAGAGTTGAAGAAAATGTTTGATTCAAGAAAGCTTAGGTACATAATTTAAACGAAAGAAATCATCCTTATGATGGGAAAAAGTGATTCCTAAATACTTTATAGAAACAGCATTTGTATCAAAATGAAATCGATAGAGGTAAGCAGGACGGCTTTTAGACAATTTTCCAAGCAAGAATAAATGGGACTTATCATAGTTGATTTTCAGACCTGAATGTTTACAAAACAAATTTAGTACCTTGATCGCTTCACACAAAGATAAATCCGACCCATCTGTAATAATTACTGTATCATCAGCATACTGAGATACTTTGAGTGAAACGTCAGAAATAGAAATGCCCTTGATACGATGGCTAGAGTTGACTAGAGCGGTGGGAATTTCAGTACAAATAATAAAAAGGTATGGGCTCAATGGGCACCCTTGACGGACACCACGTGAAATCTTAAAATACGCTGATAAATAACCATTGTTTGAAACACAAGTGGTGACGTTACTATAAAAAACTTTAATCCAGTGTTTAAATTGAGAACCAAACTTGAGGGTGGAAAGTGTACACTGTATGAAACTCCAATCTAAAGGTGCGTTCACACCAAAACCGAAATCTGCTGCGTTTTGCGGGCGAGACGCGGAATTTTTTTCCCAGGACAAATAGGGGCAATTTTATTTCAATGAAAACGTAGAAAATTGCCCCATTCGTTCTGAGATAACAAATTTCGCGTCCCGCCCGCAAAACGCAGCAGATTTCGGTTTTGGTGTGAACGCACCTTAAGAGGTCGAATACTTTCATAACATCTAAGAATAATAAACCACCAGGTACAGATTTTTCGTTACAGTGCCAAATAAGGTCTTGTACCAATCTTATGTTTTCACCTATAAATCGCCCTTTCAGGAACCCTCTCTGTTCAAAGCTGATGATAGTACTCAAAACATGTTTCATGCGGGAAGCTATACATTTTGCAGCTATCTTATAATCTGTATTTGAAAGGGCGATAGGACGCCAATTCTTCGGGTACCGAACATCCTTTCCCGGCTTTGGAAGCAACGAAATAATAGCCCTACCCTGTTCATCCGACAAATAACCTCTTTCAAATGCATAATTAAACGCGTTTACTACGAGCTGCCCGATATCGTCTCAAAAAGCGAGATAAAATTCAACCGGCAATCCATCGGATCCCGGGGATTTGTTTTTGGCCATAGAATGCAGCACCTGGCTACATTCGGACAATGATAAAAGAACTTCACAATGAGAACTCTGATCATGAGAAAGACTGACATGCTGATAATTCCAACCTTGATAAAAGGTAGATGGGGACACACTATTATCCTTGGTGTAAAGATTTGCGTAAAAATTTTCAGCCTCTAATAAAATAGCGTTGGGTGTGTTTAATTTTAAATTATCGTCAGTAATTAGTTCGTTGATAGAATTGTTGATTTTATTACGTTTTTCCAGACATAAAAAATATTTTGTGTTCTTTTCCCCCTCTTCCACCCACCTCGCTCTCGAGCGGATAATTATGCCTTTTAGTTTAAAGTCGTAAATATTCTCAAGTTTTGTTCTTGCATCGTTAAGTAACCTCTTGACCTCCTCAGAGGGGTTAGAGGAATAAAGCTGCTCATAGAAAGAGATTTTTTCAAAAATATATATCTCTTCTGATTTTCGAATTCTAGCCTGCAACTTCGAGTACTCGATAGAGACGGATCTTATATTAAGCTTACATAATTCCCATAAAAAACTGGGATCGACTCCATTGTTTGAGAGTAAAGTGTCATTCACAGTTTTTCTTATCAGGTCACAGTAATTATCATCAAGCAAAAATGATTATTCCTACAAGAAAAGCGTTCTTGGACAATGATGGAGTCCGTGTGCTGCTTGTTGGCTTTAGTAGGTTCCTCCACCTTTTGCTCAAGTATTTTAATTTTCTCATCACGTTGCTTGTTTTGTACTTCTATGTCGTCCATACGTTTCTCAATTAAATTTATAGCCTTGTCGAAATCTCTTTTAATACGTTTCAGGTCCTGAAGTACATGTTGAATTTCACGGCTTACACGTTTCAGTGAAGAGTCCACAGTTGACTTTAAGGAATGCAAAGCAGTTTCCTCTTCTTCATCACTAGAGCCGTCTTTTAAGCTAGGCACCTGTGTACTGAATAGGGTACTTTGTGCAGGCCTAGAACGTTCCTGAGTTAAAGGCAGGGTCGACTGATCTTTTGGCTTATTTTTTGAGCCTCTGGTTTGTCCCATTGTAATTCAGGCACCGAAATGTGAAGCAGAAATAGAATAAAAGCAACTTACGAGGTATAGGACATACTTAATACCCTCAGGATATCAAAAAAAGTTGAACTTTATGAGAGACCACGTTCACAGAGTTCTCACTCGGCGGCCATCTTGTTGCCAGATATATATATATATATATATATAATGTACGTTTTTTTACACGATTTTTCCCCTAAGGTGAAAAATAGGCATATATATATATATATATATATATATATATATATATATATATATATATATATATATATATATATATATATATATATATAACATGGTTATACAGGTGGACGTATACCGTGTGTTGGAAGGAATAACAGCAAGAGATAACACTGAAAATCCAACAAGTATTAGTAGCACGCAGGTGTATTAACGTTTCGATCTCCCTGAGATCTTCGTCAGAAATGATAAATGAACTTGCAGAGTAGAAGGGACTATTTTATTGAGAGGGTAGTGGGATATATATATATATATATATATATATATATATAATATATATATATATATATATATAAATATATATATATATAAATATATATATAGCGTAAACAGAAAATGGTGAAACATATTTAAATTTTCGGACCACACAGGGCCCTTCATCAGTTTCGACGAGAGGCAACTTAACAACAAATGTACTAAAGAACACGAAAACACCGTAAATAGCTGAAGAGAAGCAACTTTAAGAGAGAAAGCTGAAAGCGATTACAATTGAAGCGTAACAATAACACAATAGCTATCTGGAATTAACACGTGATTTGCGAACTTGGACATGAAACCCATCATTGATGTTAAGGCCTTTTGGAAAGACAGTGTCAAAGCCTCCAAATCCAGCTTGTTTCTTTATCACGTAGGCCGTGTTCGCTGTCAAGGACTTCTAAAATAGTGAAATTGAATTCGTTTGGGGAATGAATAGAAAGGTGCTCATACAAACGCCAGCAATCATTGCGTTGCCTAGTAGCAGGTCTAGAAAACGAACGTAAGGAGGACTTGTGCTGGTTTAACCGCGCGCGAAGTTTAACAGAGGATCCCACGTACTGTAAATTGCAAGAAGGGCAAATGATACAATAAATGCAAAACGTAGAATTACAGGAACCTCCCTTCGCTTTTAAGTTAAAAACTTTTCCATTAGCTTGGCTACGCAGGGAACTAGTACTTAACATAATATTACACAAAGAGCAACGCTTGTTCCCACACGGTGTGCAAGCCCGGTTGGGGTCCAGAAGATCGTTCCCAGGGGCCTTATATATATATATATATATATATATATATATATATATATATATATATATATATATATATATATATATATATATATATATATATATATATATATATATATATATATATTGCTAACTTGGGATTAAGGGGAAATATTGTATGAAAAAACACCCCTAAAAAGGGAAATCGTCTAAAAGGGAAAAAAATCAGGTCGACTTTGCGAAATCACACGCTTTTTATATAGAAATACGTAAACGGATGGTAACGTCCGTTTCACCACATAATCTATATGCAATTACTTCAATGTTGACCAAGTTGCGTACCTGTATCTGTTAACACGTACGGATGGTGGGCCATTGAAAAAGCGTTGTTGTATATCTGGTTTCCAAAAAGGGAAATATTTTTTAATGTATTTTATTGTTTCTTTTTTCGCCTTAACGAAACCGCGATATACCGATTTCCCCGTACAGTAGGAATTAGCGTTATATATATATATATATATATATATATATATATTATATATATATATATATATATATATATATATATATATATATTATATATATATATATATATATATATATATAATATAAACAAGGCTGTTGGTCTCTCGAGAGATTCCATCTTAAAAGGAACTTATTCCAACCGTTCTAGTAGAAAACCAATTAAGGCTTCTTTAGTGGTTACGAGAAACCCCAGATTACCCAATCTTTATGCTATTATTAAAGAGTACTACCTCATATTACAACTATCGGAGACTATGCGGAATGTACTGCCTTCCCCTTCCAAAATTATTTTCCGACAACCGCCTAACTTAAAACAACTTTTGGTTCGAGCCAGACTTAATAAGCCTAAAGATCAACCTAAAGGCTGTTATAAAACTCATTTTCGAAATTGTGTTACTTGTGCAGTTTTAAAAGAAACGTCTACTTTTTTTAGTTAGTCCACAAAGGAAAAATTCACAATTTTTAGTTCTATTACTTGTACAACTAAGTCAGTTATTTATGTAATTAATTGTTTATCCTGTGGGAAACAGTATGTGGGAGAAACGGGAGGGGAATTGCGTCAGAGACACATGGGGCATAGGCAAGAGTTTAAAAAAGGTCATACTCCTTTAGGGAAACATTTTAACGGGGCTTGCACCAATTTTGAATTAATTGGAATACAAAAAATACCAACCTACAACAGCCATTTACGGGAACAAAAAGAGCTCTCATGGATACTACAGGTAGACACCTTTCACCCTACGGGCATTAACGTAAAGAAACTAGTCAAGCAAACCTAAGTAGCTTTCTTTTTTGTTGTGTTCTTTTTGTCTTTTGTAACGTTTGGTAGCCACAGCTTTTTTAGTTTTCTGGTTGTTGGTATGCATACGTACTTACTTCTTTTTGACTCAGAGCTATCTTGCACCTGAAGAAGATAGGTAGCGAATATATATATATATATATATATATATATATATATATATATATATATATATATAAAGAGAATAAGAAAGTTCCACACAAACAAACAATGTACTCATATATATATATATATATATATATATATATATATATATAAAACGCTAATTCCCACCTTAAGGGGAAATTGTTATATCTGCTTGTACAAAGGGCGAAAAAAAGATAATAAAATACATAAGAAATAAATTCGCCCTAACGTCTAAAAATATAATTAACGTTATTTCAATGGCCAGCCATCCGTTCGTGTTAACAGCTAGGTGTCCGTAAATTTGACAACTTTGAAGTAATGGCATCTAGTTTGTAAATCTAAGAGGGCGCCCTTGTAAGTTTACGTATTCCTATAGAAAAAGTGTGTGGAAACGTTAAGGTGAAACTTATATTTCACCCGAAAATATTTTTCCCCTTAAGGTCGACTTTTCAACAACAACTTTCCCCCTAAGTGCCGAATTAGAGAAATATTATATATATATATATATATATATATATATATATATATATATATATGTATATATATATATATATATAGCTAGAAACTTGAGGACTGGAACCATGCAGATGGCAGAGTGCTCAACAAAATAGGAGCAGATACACTATAAAATGCTAAAAGTCAAGTTAAAAGTTAAAATGCCATATCTACAAGCTTGTTTCGTGAGAACCTCACTCTTCAGGATAAAGCATTGTGTGAGCTGGAAGGGCAGTGTCAGCTCTTTTTATTGGACCTTAGAAAGGAAACATACCAACATACCAACATACCAACCATACATGAAGCCAAACTCCATACCACTTTATATCCACCGCGAAAGCAACCACCCACCGGCAATAGTGAAAAACATCCCAGAGAGCATTAATCAACGTCTATCAGCAATATCTACCAATGGTGACACCTTTAATAAGAACACCGCACCATACCAAGATGCACTCAAGAAAAGCAAATACAATTACAAGCTTAACTACAACCCGGCACCAGCCACAAACACCAACACCGTGAAACGAAAAAGGAAGCGCAACATCACCTGGTATAACCCGCCCTACAGCCAGAATGTCAGCACAAACATAGGACAGAAGTTCCTCCAACTGATTAATAAGTGCTTCCCTCCCCAACACAACCTTAGCAAAATACTCAACCGAAATACCCTCAAACTCAGCTACAGTTGCATGCCTAATATGGGACAAATAATATCTGGACATAATAAAGCCATTATAAAAAAAGCTGGCCAAGGGACACCAACACCAATGAACAACTGCAATTGCAGAGCGAAAGACACCTGCCCCCTACAAGGAAACTGCCTAGCGACTGGAGTAATATACCAGGCCACCGTAACCCGCCATGATAATAATGAAAGACAAACATACATAGGCCTAACAGAGAACACTTTCAAACAGAGATACAATGCGCACAAAAGCAGCTTTAAGAATAGCAAAAACAGAAATGTGACCACACTTCGCAATACATCTGGAATCTAAATGATCAGAAAACCAATTATTCCATCCACTGGAGAATTGTTGGAAGAAGCAATCCCTACTCAAACTCTACCAAAACCTGTAATCTCTGTCTAAAAGAAAAATACTTCATCATCTATAAGCCAGACATGGCCAGCCTGAACAATCGAAACGAGCTAGGATCTACTTGTAGACATAGGAAGAAGTATCTATTGTGTAACTTTAATCCGGGCTAAATCCGAAATAAAAAGAGCTGACACTGCCCTTCCAGCTCACACAATGCTTTATCCTGAAGAGTGAGGTTCTCACGAAACAAGCTTGTAGATATGGCATTTTAACTTTTAACTTGACTTTTAGCATTTTATAGTATATATATATATATATATATATATATATATATATATATATTATATATATATATATATATATATATATATATATATATATATATATATCTATCTATATATATATTTATATATATATGCATATATATATATATATATATATATATATATATAATATATATATATATATATATATATATATATATATATATATATATATATATATATATATATATATATACGCACCCTCGCTTCCTTACTGGGACACGAAAAATGTCCCGGTAGGGAAGAGACTGGAATTGCCAAGCATCGGAGCTGCCAGTGATCTCGGCGATCAGACGTGGCCTGTTGAGGGCGGACTGCGGTGCCGTTGCAAGCACGTGCAGCCGCGCGTGACTTCTCGTTGCAGTGGCCGAATTTCTGGGTAGCTATTCGCAGTTTCGAGTCGCGCGTGAGGTAGGAAAGACGTGCGAGCTGTGCGAGCGGCGAGCTACCCCGTGTCCCACTAAGGACATGTTGGTGAGTGCACCCATGCCCCTAGCACACGTTTCACACCGCGGGTGCACCCGTACATACATACATACATTCATACATACATACATACATACATACATACAATCGCCTGAATGATTTCGTATATTCCTTTCTTCTTTGGCAAAGAAACAAAAAGTTTCCAACTTGTACTAATGTCAGTAATTTACAGAGTACGCCACGCAGACTTGTTTATTTCGCTAGTTTTATTTATTCCCACCCTTCTAGCACACCTGATAATCTTTCATGTTTCCTGTCCCGTGTTTTGGTGTACTTGAATACTTCCACGCCCCCATCCCATATTTTGTAGGTGCGGTCACTTTCACCCTTTACAGCCTCCTCGTTGGTCAACCAAGATCATCATAAACATTAATATTTAATTTTTGGGATGCGTCACAACTATTGACCAATGAGGGGACTGCACTAAGTCTCCGCAGTTTTAGAGAGTCCCACGAGCTTCCAAGCCCAGGCTGCAGTGCACGCTTCCGCATTCATGTTGTAAACTTCTCAGACGAAAAATGTAGTCACTCATCTTCTCGATTTGTAAATAGTCTTCTAATCTTTTTGGTCGGTCGTTGGTTGAACCGTTGGAATCATCTAATAGGTCCCCAATGATCTGAAATCTCTTTGTCTTCTTCTCTGGATTGTGCTTCACCTCAAGATCCCCGTACGAAGCCTTCGCAGGAGCGATTGACCCATCATCTCACACTATCATACAGCCTGCATTGCTGTCTTTGGCGTGGGATAGCATCAATTTCTATCACTGTGAAAGATATCTCAAATAGGGTTATCATTCTGTGGCAGATTGAAATCACTAAAGGACTAACCAAAGATATCTTTGACATGTTATTATGGACTGTCAACTTTGAGAAGAGCAGTTCCTTTCCTTTGTGAACAGTAACAAAAAAGATGAGTTAACCTCAAAAGGTGTTTCTCTGAACAACTTGATGCAATTGATTACTCACATAATAAACAAAGGAATCCAATTTACTATATTAACCACTAGTACACTAAATTGTTCTGTTTGCACTGGATTATATGTGATGGTGGCATGTTAAGTTCTATTTTTCTGACGTATATACACCTCAAACATTTTTTTTTGTTCAGGAGCAACTAACACAGCTCTTTAACGAACAAACTGTACCTTGATCTTTGATATATTTTCGAGGGGATCTGTAGCCAAGAAATGGGTGAAACATCTATCTTGTAATGGGTATCAAGTGATGCACTTCAGATTACACTGTAAATAATGACCAAGGAGATGGACCCTAGTATGGAAATTTATGTAGTTGTGAACGATGGTTGGAAATGCCCACTGCGGAATTCAAGGTGGCTTCGGTCCAAATAAATTAAAAAGTTTACTTATAGTAATGTGTTTTAGAGTTGTTATAAATAGTTTGTTGGGCGAATGGAAAGAAAGGACTCAAATGTTTGGATCGTCTTGTTCCCAGATATCGGTTCATGAAATATTGAAATCTACTGATTCAATGTTCTCGAATATTTATCGTATTAAACAGAAGTTACTCTGTGAATAGAAAAGAGTTCAACAAAAGTTATTATATTACAGAAAAGTAACTCTGTAAGTTAAAACCAGATGTCATCATGTACTATCAAGTAGCCTGCATTGTTGTCTTTAGTAAATTTGGTGTCAGATTGATAATCGATGAATTATAAAAATTCTGCGCGGGAATGTTGAAATTATAGAATGCGAAGCACTTTTCAAACAGAACTATAATTTTATGACAGAATGGAAAGAATGAAGCACTAACCCTAGACATCTTTAACTGATAACACACTTTGTATGGGACTGTCAATTTTTTGTCATTTTTTTTCCAATTCAAGCCCCTTATTCAGGCTCTGCATCTAAACACTTTCGATTCCCCAACAAACCTTTATATCAATCAAAAAGTCGGTCATTTTCCCGGAAATTCGTAAACAGCTTTCAACTTTTGGTGTTGTTCTTCCCTCTGAGTCTTTGATAATAAGAACACGATTAAGATAAGATTTAAAGCGAGCGGAGCCCTCAAAAATCTTGATAGTTTGCGAAGGATTTGCGAAAATTCTGATAGTTTAAGAACCACTTTCCATAGAAAATGATTGATACAGATCCATCACTTGATCGAAAACATACATCCCCTTACCCCCTCCAGAAATCTATAGTAGCGTTTTGGGATCATTTTAAAACTTTCAGAATAATTTTTATAAATCGATTGTGGGCACGTCCTCATGCCTCCATGCCTCCGCCATTGTTGGGGAATGCAGAGAACAGTCCCCAATGTTGGGGTTATCGAGAACGTGGTAGCCTATTGGTTAAGGTGCTGGAATTGTGATCTAATTATTGCCGGTTCGAGTCCCACCTGGGTCATTATGCTTTATCTCGATTGCTTCTCTCCACCCAGAGGTTAAATGGGTACCTGTGGGGTAACTTGTATAGTAATGCGCTGTTTGTGGCTGCTCCTTTGGGAAGTCCCCAAAGGGACACAATGAAGTGGCATTACTGTTCAGTATGCCGGGAACGAACAGCAAGGGATGTGCATTATATAGTGTGGGTTTGACAAGTTACCAATGACCGAGGATAATGATTGTGAAGCGCTTTGAGATGTTACATATGAAGGCGCAATAAAAAATCCAAATCATTATTATTATTATGATGATGATGATGATGATGATGATGATGATGATGATGATGATGATGATGATGATGATGATGATGATGATGATGATGATGATGATGATGATGATGATGATGATGATGATGATGATGATGATGATGATGATGATGATGATGATGAAGATGATGATGATGATGATGATGATGATGAAGATGATGATGATGATGATGATGATGATGATGATGATTATTATGATTATTATTATGATTATTATTATTACGATTGAAAGTAATGAAGAGTACGATGAATGAAATTCCAGTCAAGAGTGTCGAATGCTTTTTCGAAGTCTATAAAAAATAAGAAACCTGGAATATTATGAGTACTAGTATACTCGATAAGATCGAGTACAAAACGTATATTCTCCCCTATGAAACGATTACGTAGAAAACCGGACTGAGTATCTCCTATAAGGAGGTGTAGAACCTTTTTGAGTCTTGATGCGATTGCTTTGGCAGCAAATTTGTAATCAACATTAAGCAAGGCAATGGGACGATAGTTTGAAATATTACAAGGATTTTTGTCCAGTTTCAGAATCAGAGTGATAATACTACGGCTTTGTTCAGCAGACAATCGGTGTTGGTTGAAAGCATGGTTTAGAGAGTTAACTACGTAGTTACTGATAAGTGGCCAAAAAAACTTATAAAATTCTGCTGAAAAACCATCGGTACCCGTTGATTTTGAATTTAGCATTGAGAAAAGGGCTGCTTTAGCCTCTTCATTGTCAAGGTGCCCTTCGCAAACATTTAAATCAATATCTGTCTGAAAATCCGGGAGTTCAGAAAACAATAAATCCGGAAGGCAATGACTACGAGAGTACAGATTTGAATAGAAGGAGTGAATATGATGTAAAATATTTGAATTTGTAGTAAACTCTTGTCCGTTATCAATACTCAACTTAAAAATCGTATTGTTAAGCTTATTACGTTTTTCCAAACTTAGGAAATACTTCGAGTTTTGTTCACCTTCTTCAGTCCACCTTACTTTAGACCGGATCATTATTCCTTGTAATTTATGCCTATATAGCATATGCAAATCATTTCTAGCAGAATTTAAGTCTTCGATAACGTTTGGATCTTTAAGTAAATCAGATTCTAAAGTAGCTATCTTTGCTATAAGATTTCTTTCAAATACCTGTAAGTTGTGAGCCTTTTGTTTGCTATATTTAATTGTGTTACGACGTATATGAAATTTCAGTTTTTCCCATTTTAAAGAGAAATCATTGTCCTCATTGGCAGGATCACTGGAGAAGGAAGTTATAACATTTTCTATTAGTCTAATATAATCCTCGTCATATAACAATGAATTATTAAACTTCCAATAGCCTCTACCTCTGGGTTCAAAAGTGGATGTTAAAGATAATACAATCAATGAATGATCAGAAAGAATTGGTGGTTGGAAATAGCAATCAGTAACATTAATCAAAAGATTTCTGGATATAAGAAAAAAATCTAGTCTGCACCTTATGTTAGAAATATTAGAGGACCAGCTGTAACCCGGTGAAAGAGGATTCCTCTCTCTCCATACATCGCCTTTTACCGTATGTGCATGACGGGGTCAGGCAAAAAGGGTTATCACTTTTAAAAAATCATAACTCTGTCATGCAACATCTACTAGCCTTTATTTTACCATCAAAATGAAGCCAACAAAAAGATCTATCGAATGCCACCATTGGGGGGGGGGGGGTTCGTATTTGACATTGTTTCATAAAAAATCGTTAAAAAGTTGTTTACATTCAAAAAATATACCAACAATTTAAAAACATGCTAAAAATGACGTCATAATTTTAAAAAAATCAGTTGAGGCACTTAGAAAAAAGTCACCCTACTCACTTTTTTTCTGAATACCTAGGAACCTATACAAACACCATAAGAAGTAATTAGGTGTCAGGGGTAGGGAATTTAGA
>CM055973.1:6397500-6405000 GCA_029531755.1 Holothuria leucospilota
ATAAAATTTGTGTAAGACATCCCAAACAGGACTATAAATTTGTTGCAGAATGGGAAGACTGAAGCACTAGCCCTAAACATCGTTGGCTTATCCAATATTATGTACTGTCAAGTTTAATAAAAGCAATTTCGTTCGGTTTGCAGAGAGAAACAATAAAATAATAAAGCCAACCTCAAACAATGCTTTTCCCAACAAATTGCGGCAATTGATTTGCTCATATACCAGAGAAAAGAGTCTAGTGTGCTGTATTTAATACTCCTAAATTAGATAGTGCTGTTTGCACTAGGTATAGCGTCTTTTCCTGAAGTACCTTTACCTACAAAAATATCTCGGTTCATCTACGAGTAAAACAAATCATTAACGAACAAACTGGGCGTTGATCTTTAAATATTATCAGGTGGATGTTTTCACGCAGAACGTGAAAGATCTACCATGTAATGGATATCACACGCTGCACCTTGATTGAACTGTAGATAATTACCCTAAAGAAAGACCTACGTGCAAAGATTTAGTTTGTCAACGACGGTTGAACATGCACACTGAAGAATTAAAAGATAATTATTAAAGTTTATTGAATAAAAGTTTTGGAATATGTCATAAATAGCCTGTTGGGGAATTGAGAGAAACGACCCTAACGTAGGGATCGTTTTGTGCCTAGAGTAAGGATCATACCGTATTGAAATTTACTAAATTAATGTTCACCAAGAGTTGAATCTATTACTGATAAGTAACTCTGTTTGATAAGAGATGTCAACCTTTACTATCATGCAGACTGCCATGCTAATTTTAGTTAATTTGGTGGTAGATTGACGATCTATAAATTAACAAAATGTTTCAGGGTAGGCTTGTACCAATTAGAAACATTGTGTTAGATATCCGAACAGAACCATTATTTTGTTGCAGAATGGAAAGACTACAGCACTAACCCAAGATACCATTAACTTATAACGTTGAGATCAAGGGACTGTCAATTTAAGGGAAGAGCAATTTCGTTCTGTTTTACAGAGTAACAAAAGGGGAATGAAGTCTTCCTCAAACAATGTTTCTCTGAAAAAAAAATGCTGCAATTGATTTCACTCATTTCAGGCATTAAACATTTTAAAGTTGTCATAGATACCCTGTTGGGATGAAAGGTTACCTTGGTTTGTTTTGTACTTAGATTATAGACAGTAGTGTATTGAAATTCCCTGATATAATGTTCACCAATAGTTGTAATATTACAGAAATGTTACTCCGTAAATGAAAAGAATGTCTGGCTTTATAGGATTTTTTCTTTATTTGGGATGTTTTTGTTTTCAGTTCTAGTAGGGTAATATTGTTGTCAATTTGCCGTACCTTTTTGAAGTACTTGTCTACGAGATTATTTATACTGACAAATACTGTTTAGAAAGTACCCAGGAGAAAATTCCAGTTGAAACCAGTTGGAATTTTCAACTCGTCCCAACTGTTTTTAACTGGTCCCAACTCGTCCCAGCTGGTCCCAACTGGTTTTGTACTGGTTCCAATTGTTTCACCTGGATATGAACCACTTCAAATTGGTCTTTGCTGTAATCCAGTTGGGATTTCAAACTGGTTAATTTGAATTTTATGATAATATTAGATGTTTGAAGAATATTAAAAGCACATTTCAGATTAGTCCATATAGTTTGACACTGGCTTGAACTTCGCAATTAGTTAAGACAAGTTCATGGACCTTAAGCAATTAGTTTAAAAACTGTACAATGTAAGGTGTCATTCAGCTAGACCAGTTGAAAACCAGTTAGACCAGTTGAGACCATGTATCTTAAAACGGTAAGGACCAGTTGGACTGAAAACCAGTTGGGCCAGTTAATACCAACGGGACCAGTTAAGGCCAGCTGAACCAGTTGGCACCAACTGGACTATTTGGACCGGTTGGGACCAGTTAAGACCAGTTGGGCCAGTTGAGACCAACTGGACTATATGTACTTGGACCAGTTGACCCAGTTAGGACAAGTTGGAACCAGTTGGGTCCAGTTGGAACTGTCCCATTTTCCATATTGGAAAAATCCCAGTTGGGACCAGTTGGACATTTCCTACTGGAATTTTTTCTTGTGTATAACGAAAATTCGATCATGTTTCATGACTTCAGTGGAGCAAATACGTTTAATCCTTAGAAACTGGCTAAATATGATCGCTTGTTTGGTGTCGAAAGCTGGAAAATCTTAAACTGAAACAAAGAATGGCCGTCCGTAGGTTGCGTAAATAGAATGGTCTTAAGGCAAGATCATGTGGAATGTATAAGTGTATAAAGAAAAGGCAATCGTCTTTGGGAAAATTTCATGGTAAATTTAAAGACAGAATGAAAACAATTTACAAAATCCTTGAACTTAAGTAACTCCTCTAAGACATGCGGCCAAATCAGAAAAATGTCGTAGAAGGACGGTTTCTTAGGAAAAGCCTCCGAGCCTTTTATTGTGTTGGATAAAATCCAACACAATTTTATCAAGTAAAAAAAATGTTAATGTTATGAAATTTAGGTAGAGGGTGAAAATATGCAGAATACACACACACACACACATATATATATATATATACATATATATATATATATATATATATATATATATATATATATATATATATATATATATATAATATATATATATTATATATATATATATATATATATATATATATATATACGAATATACACAATTCTGGCCACCTTGACGTGTCCTCTTTGTACACAAACATACCTAACGAAGAAGGCATCTCCGCTTGTAAATCCGCCTTCACACCCATCTAGGGCAAAACGCCCACCAAGAAAGACTTGGGCGAACTGATGCGCCTCATATTGACTAACAACAATCTCGTCTTTGGCGACCAGTACTACCTCCAAATTCATGGTACTGCCATGGGAACCAAGATGGCTCCGTCATTCGCAAATTTATTTATGGGCAACCTCGAGAAAGAATTCTTATCTTGACAAAATTTAAAACCACAAATTTGGTTACGTTTTATCGACGATATCTTCATGATCTGGCCCCACGGTGAAGATAGCCTAAAAATTTTTGTGGAAAACATCAATTCGTTTCACCCCACAATCAAATTCACGGCCGACTCCTCTAGAGTCAGTGTCCACTTCCTGGACACCACAGTGACCATAGAAAATGGTTCACTCAAAACTGACTTGTTCAACAAACCCACGGACAAGCATAACTACCTACTACCAAGCAGTTGCCATCCCCCGCACTGCACCAAAAATATTCCATCCAGTCAAGCACTCCGTATCAAACGTATCTGTTCCTCTGAAACAGACTTTGAAATTCGTACTAACGAACTGTGTAGCCACCTCCGCAACAGGCAGTACCTTCGGGGTTCTATTGAATATGCCGTCAAAAAGGCAAGGGATACCCCGCGTTCTGAAACACTGACATATAAAACCCGTCAGTCCAATTCTAATAGAATGCCATTGGTAACTGCGTACCATCCCGGTCTACCACCACTCGCTAAATTCATCCGAAAACATTTGCCCATTCTTCAAAGCACGGTTCGCCTAAAGTCTATCTTTCCCGATCCTTCCGTTGTTGCCTTTTCGCGTCCCCCTAATCTACGGGACATTTTGGTCCGGGCAAAATTCCAGGACAAAGCCTCAGTCGAGGCTAACAACGAGAATTTTGGTTGTTCACCTTGTCCGGCCAAATGTAAGACGTGCGCTCTGGTTGATTCAACCAAACAATTTTAGAGCTATCAAACTGCACGCACTTTCCAAATTAGACAGTCAATTAACTGTCTCTCCAAAAATGTCATTTATCTCATCTACTGCAATCTGTGTGGTACGTAGTACGTAGGGGAATCTAAAAACTCCCTAAGGATGAGAATGACACAGCACAGGTCAGCAATTAAAACCAAAAAGGTTGAACAACCTGTAGCTAACCATTTCAATTTACCACGTCATTCGACAGACAATTTACGAGTCATTGCCATTGAACAAAACAGTTCATGTAACAACAGAAACCGAAAACAAAAGGAACATTTCTGGATAGGTATGCTACAGACAATGACGCCTTCTGGCCTAAATATCCGATGCGACCTACCAGCATTGTGAAGGGATTACACTCCAGGCCTAAGTAATCTGACTCAGGTCCCGAGTCAGATGTAAACAAATTCCGACCTTTCTCAGGGCTATATCCTCGGGAAAGGGGCCAGCGCGGGCAAATGATATTGTGAAAAACGCCAATTTATCCCCTCTTTGTACACGATCCCAATCACAAAATTAAGCCGGATGGTCACGAGGGGTCGAATCTTTGAAGTAGTCCCACGCCTCCGAAACGCAATGGCTTCATCTGCATTTGGTAAAGTCCCCAGTCCAATTTAAAGGTAAAATGCAGTCACCCCAATCAGAGCAAAGGCGGATGAAGCCACTGCGTTATTTTTCGGAGGCCGTGAGACCACGACAAAGTGTCAACTGCTCGTGACCATCAAGCTTAAATGAATTTTTCTGAAATTTTCATGTGAATAAAGTCATTGAGGTATAAATTAGCGTTTTTCAAAATTTTATTTGCCCTCCCTGTCCCCTTTCCGGACGATATCGCCCTGGAAAAGACTGGAATTTGTTTACATCTGACTCGGGACCTGATCGAAGGCGGATAAAGCTACTGCGTTATTTTTCGGAGGCGTGAGACCACGTCAAAGTGCATGCCAACTCCTCGTAACCATAAGACAAAATGTTTTTTGAGATTTGGATTGTGTACAAAGTCAACGGCTGTCTCAGACTTTGTCATTTGACGAGAGAATTTGTGTAAGGCCTAATAGGAAGGTTCAAGTTCTTGACTAAAGCAGCCATTTCACTGAAGTTAATCGTTTCCTGTCACGGGCGTCCGCAGAAAAAAAAAATTATGGAGGGGGGGGGGGGGACAAATCAAATCAGGGGAAATTTTTACTCCCAGATAAGAGCTTAATTGCTAAATGTTGGTGCATTTTGCAGGGGTGTAGCCAGGAATTTGCCAGGAGTGAAACCTGTAGCCAAACTATCTAAGCGTAGCGCCAAGAAAATTTTGGCCGAAATGCCCGGATCACTGAAAACGGCACTTTCCTGACCTTGTGAGTTTCATATAATCATTTTCTATTTTGAAAGCTCATGTTCTTGAAATTTTCTGGCGATATCATACAGCAAAATTGATGTTACCTTTCCTTTACGTTTTGTTAACTTTTTGATTTTCCGGGGGGAAGTGCCCTCCCTCTTTCCACCTTCCGGACGCCCATGTTTCCTGTTAAAAAGTATTAGCGTTTTGTTGCACGATAACTCGGTGAATAGGCCTCGGCAATTTGTGTGTTACTGGATTAGGCGCTTATACATATAGTAATAGCCTTTGTTTTCAAGTTCAATGGCACAAATCCGACAGGAACACCCACAACTTGAAAAAAGGCCGTGGCCGGCTCGACTTGAACCAATTGGTTGGAAACTGGGCCGTTAAACCTCATCTAACTAACCGACAGGAACAAACTTAGAACTTAGGATTGCTTGGTAGGCCTACATCGGAATCAAACACTAGATCGCTAAGCAGCACTTAATCTCACTGTACCTTAGGTCTCAGTCCATGTCAGTATATTGATAAGAAGTATCGGCCAAATTAAGAAGACGAAAACTTTGCGTTTTATCGCGGCGTAAATAAACTAATAAAGGAAGTTGTCTCTACACTATCTGATCTGCAACACATTGCGCACTAATATGATTCGTACGTACCTACATACGTACGTACGGTATGTTCGTATTCACTGTGTACACATATTACTGTGTATACATACATATAACTGGGTATAAATAGTTTCCACATTATAGAATCTATTTACTGATATAGTCCAAAACTTAGCTTTGATTCAGATTTAAGAATTAAATTTGCTGCCGCGAGCTAAACGAACAAGTTAAATGCGCACAGTTCCTGTTCATATTCGAAAAAATTGAATAATCGAATTGAATATTCGAAAAATAGAATATCACTTGGAAGATCATTCCAAAGACGAGGGCCGGCAACCGCAAAAGAACGATCGCCAAAAGATTTGCAGTGTGTCTTGGGTATAAGGAGGATTTTCCTGGCACTAGACCTAAGAACGCGTCTTTTATATATATATATATATATATATATATTATAATATATATATATATTATATATATATATATATATATATATATCTAATTCGGCACTTAGGGGGAAAGTTGTTGTTGAAAAGTCGACCTTAAGGGGAAAAAAATTTTCGGGTGAAATATAAGTTTCGCCTTAACGTTTTCACACACTTTTCTATTGGAATACGTAAACTTACAAGGGCGCCCTCTTAGATTTATTAACTAGATGCCATTACTTCAAAGTTGTCAAATTTACGGACACCTAACTGTTAACACGAACGGATGGCTGGCCATTGAAATAACGTTAATTATATGTTTAGACGTTAGGGCGAATTTATTTCTTATGTATTTTATTATCTTTTTTTCGCCCTATGTACGAGCAGATATAACAATTTCCCCTTAAGTGGGAATTAGCGTTTATATATATATATATATATATATATATATATATATATATATATATATATAATATATATATATATATATATATATATATATATATATATATATATATACATATACATATACATATACATATACATATACATACCATATCCATATACATATACATATACATATACATATACATATACATATACATATACATATACATATACATATACATATACATATACATATACATATACATATACATATACATATACATATACATATACATATACATATACATCACATATACATATACATATACATATACATATACATATACATATACATATACATATACATATACATATACATATACATATACATATACATATACATATACATATACATATACATATACATATACATATACATATACATATACATATACATATACATATACATATACATATACATATACATATACATATACATATACATATACATATACATATACATATACATATACATATACATATACATATACATATACATATACATATACATATACATATACATATACATATACATATACATATACATATACATATATATATATATATATATATATATATATATTTTTTTTTTTTTTTTTTTTTTTGTCTCATTTATTTTCCAACATATCTAACAACTGACAAATTATATATGCACAAGAAAAAGTAGAGAAGGTAAGAAAAGTAATTTCATGCGAAATTATGGCTAAAGTAGTCGTTCAACAAATCTATGCCGGCGGTGTTACTGTTTTTAGCTAAAATAAATTTTTCTACTTGAAGTATAAACTGAAATTTGTTACGAAAAACTGTGATTTCTGGATTAATATTATTACATTTACAGTTGAATATAAAATATTTTACGTAGAGCAAGAAGAAATTCACAGGACTATCTACAATGTTAGGCAAACCAAATAAAACAACTTCTGCATTTAAATCAATAGGCTCTTTCAAACAGTTACTTATACAATCAAACCA